>CM053570.1:60793344-60824833 GCA_028646485.1 Cryptoprocta ferox
CAGCACAGAACCCTATGTGGGGCTTGATCCCATGAAGCACAACAAGATCATGACCTGAGCTGAAATCAAGAGACAGATGCTCAACCAGCTGAGCCACCCAAGTGCCCCAAATGAGATTTATTTAATTTTGGGGGGGGGAGGGGGGAGGAGGAAGAACGAGGGAGGGGCAGAGAGAAGGAGAGAGAGAATCACAAGCAGGCTCCACCCTGTCAGCACAGAACCCTATGTGGGGCTTGATCCCATGAAGCACAACAAGATCATGACCTGAGCTGAAATCAAGACACAGATGCTCAACCAGCTGAGCCACCCAAGTGCCCCAAATGAGATTTATTTAAAGACAGCCGACTGAGCCAGAGCAAGCTTGTGACTGTGAAGAAAGTCATGCGATTAACATGTACCTTCCTGTAGGGTCACCATATTGTCTGACACATTCTTTTTGGCCCAGAAATCCCAAGGTTCTTTTTGGCTCAATTTCAGAGTGCTACTTTCAGTCAATTCGTCACCATATTTTTGCAGACCTGCTAGATGGGGTGCAACCAAGGCCTCTCTGTAACGCACCTAATGTCAGATTATCAGAATTCCCATGTACTTCATGTAGCTTCTTTAATCAGCTGAACATGGCAAGAGGAGCAATTTTGAACTGTGTCACCCATGTTGTACTGTACAGGCTCCTTGATAATAGTGTAATATGAGATAATAATAAAGCCTGACTTTATGTATACAACTTTAAAATAATGCAACTCACTGGAATTTCTTAAAAAATCTTAATCAGGGGGCACTTGGATGGCTCAGTTGGTTGAGCCTCTGACTCTTGATTTAGGCTCAGGTCATGATCCCAGTTCAGTGGGATTGAGCCCTGAGTTGGGCTCCACACTGAGTGTGGAGACTGCTTGGGATTCTTTCTCTCTCTCTCTCTCCCTCTCTCTGTCCCTCTCGCCGACTCACACTCTCTCTCTCAAATAAAAAAAATAATGATAATAAATTAATTTAATTTAATTTAAAAAACTTAATTGGGACACAATTTCAAAGCAGGGGTATAGTGTGACTGGTGTTTACATTCCTGCCACACGGGGGCGCCACATTAGCCAGTAAACTGAAATCCTTGCTGAGTCCTTGTCAGTATTGTCTGAACCAGCTGTGGTTTACAGAACTTCTTCTAGTAGTTGTGGTGGCTTTTATTTAGTTTTTTTGTGCCTTAAAACCTCTTTAAATATCTTCTAACAATGTCATACAGACATTCCGTAAGCAGCAGTGCTACTGAATTGATTACAAGGGATTAGCTGGTAAAGCCAGATGATATCCTCTGCTGCTCATTAGCAGAGACCACGCCATAAAATATTAGAGATAATACTGAGATAATACAAAGCAGAAGTATGCTACAGAGGCTGTTGACTGATGTTTTCCTAGAATGCATTTCCCTAAGAAGTATGCTTCAGGGAAAATGAGCAGTGAGTGATGGGCACTTGGGATTCCTGCCCTGAATAGAAAGGGTTTGTTTATCTCACATTCTCGGCCATATGCTGGGAGATCTCTAGTGACCAGACTATGACCTAGCTGCTGGTTCATTTAGCAGTTAAGTCCATGGACCATAGAGTGAGACAACCTGGGTTCAAATCCTGCTCCCACCACTTCCCAGCAGTGTGATTCAGGGAGACTCATTAATTCTGCATCTTATCAGAAAAACGGGCACTTCGCAGTGCCTGGCTCGCAGGGCTGCTGTGTGAGAGCAAAATGGCAACGATCCTCTAGGGGCTTATCACAGTGCCTGGAACAGAGTAAGTGCTCGTTAAATGTCAGCCACACTTCTCCTCCTCAGCAGTGCCATTGTCCCAGCTCAGGGCTGTGCCAGACCCCCACGAGATAGAGACTTCCCATCACAGAGGGAATTCTGTTCAGATCTGACACAAAACTAACCACGTCTTCTTGGAAAATCAGCATGTTATTCTGTTCCTTGCCAATCTTATTTTGAAATCCATGAGAAAATTTGAATTTTCCTGAAATCATAGGAAATTCTCTTATAGTCCCATGAATCAAGGCTGGCAAGATGTTAACAGAGTCGTCAGGGACCTATCCCTCTCCTTTGCTATGTCCATCTCTCCTTCTCTGGGCTTCTCTGACCACCTCCTCACATCCCTGGACACAGCACCCCATGAGCCAGGCCCAGAGTTCTCTGCCCCCCCCCCAAACCTCAGGGAGTGCATTCCATTAGAGACTTCTCTGGAGGCTCTCTTGCTGTCTCTGGGGAACAGGATATTTTAGGGATGAGTAAAAGGGTGAGAAAGGAAAGAAGGGGGTTACAGGGACACTTCTCCCTCTCTTTAGAGTGGCATTTAGGTGGGAAGATTTAATGGGCTGGGGGTGGAGGTTGCTTCTGATTGGGAGACTCTGACCCGGGCCCCGCTAACCCAGCTGCTCAGGCCCAGAAGAGGGAGGGCAGGAAGGACTTCTTGGAGCTCCATCTCTGCCTGCCTTCAGAACCTTTCTGTTTTTTCCCCATAGACATAAAAGGTTTTGGCTACCAAACTGCATTTTTATTTTTGTTTATTTTTTTAGAGAGAGAGTGCAGGAGCGGGGGTGAGGGGCAGAGAGAGAGAGAGAGAGAGAGAGAGAGAGAGAGAGAATCTTAAGCAGGCCCCATGCTCAGCATGGATTCCAGTACAGGGCTTGATCCCACAAACCATGAGATCATGACCTGAGCTGAAATCAAGAGTCAGAAGCTCAACCCACTAAGCCACTCAGGCACCCCTCAAACTGCATTTTTAAAAGAGTTTATTAATTCACTTTTCTATCACACACACACACACCCCTGGGTATATAAACAAAAGAGGGGCCTCAGGGAGGATTGTCGGGGCAAAAGACAGGACAAACAACACAATCCTTCCAGTGGTCCAGGATTCAGAGGTCCTGGCTTTGATGAAGTTCTGGAAAGAGCCCTGGAGATCTGGACAGTAGCCCTTAGTCACTAATTTGCTGTGTGACCTTGGGCAAGTCACTTTTTTCAGCCTTAGTCTGGAAAGTGAGGGGGGTCTGACAGCATGATCTCTCCAGTCCTAGAGAGACACCCAGTTTTGTCTCTTCCATAGCTCCTTGCACAGCATCCAGTATGAAGTAGATACTTGACATTAGGTGTTCAATGAGTGAATAATAAAAACAGTGGCAGTGGCTGAACATCTCCCAAATGTCAAGTACTGAGCCAGGGACCTCTATGGACATTATGTATAATTCTGGCAACACTTCGAATTGGGGATTTCTTTTCTTTTTTTTTTAATTTTAATGCTTATTTATTTTTGAGAGAGAGAGAGAGAGACAGAGCCTGAGTGGGGGAGGGGCAGAGAGAGAGGGAGACACAGAATCCAAAGCAGCACAGAGCCTGATGAAGGGCTCGAACTCGTGAACCACAAGACCATGAGTTGAGTCAAAGTCGGACGCTTAACTGACTGAGCCACCCAGGTGCCCCAGTAGGGATTTCTGTTTTAACTTCTGATTGAGTTGATCATGCCTCTTGGTTAGTGGCCCATTGTCATTGGTCTGTGTGATGTTCTTTTCTGGTTTGATCCCCTAACCCCCATCACTAACCTCCACTCCTTTTCATCTCCTCTCATAGGCATCTATTCTAACGTCTTTAATATCTCTACAAATATGCACGTGTTCTTGTAAAATATGTCTCTTGTTTTGTGTGTGCTCGTGTTTTGTATTTCTGTCCATGATATTGTGATACATATGTTCTGCCTCTTACGTTTTTTTCTCAACACTGTTGTGAAGAGTCATGTTGCTGTATGTGCGCCTAGTCCACCGCCTCACCAGCTGTCAAAATCCCACAGTTGCCGGCCCCACAGCTTACTTGTCCATCTCTCCAACAGGGAAAACCTTCAGTATCTCTCTTGTCTGCTACCATAGACACTGCCAGGATGAAAATCCCCCTACACATCCCCTTCTGTGTCCCCCGTAAGAGAACTTCCCTGGGATATGAAGGGCAGACTTGCTGGGTCACAGGGCGCGTGCAAAGTTGAGATTATAGTCCCAATTTTAGAGCTGAAAAACAATGCTTACATTACACAAACAGAAATTGGGGATCTAGGATTCATTTCCAGTATTTCTGCCTCCAGATCCTGGTCTAGTTCCCAGGCGCCTCTATAAATAACTAAATCTGGTCCAATCAACTCAACAAGTAGTTTCTCTGTTATGTGGATCTCAGTAATGAACTCAGATAAACTGACTGGGTTGTCTAGACATCTTGGCATTTGCTATTAAGGGCGGACTTACCGTGGTGGGTACATCACCCTGAGACTGTGGCTTGAGGAACTCTGGCTTCTCTGAATTACTGATGATCTCTTCCATGTTACAGCAAAAAGCAGTCAATAGCATGTCCCACATGTATCGTCTTACTTCTCATAACAACCCTGTGAGTTAGGAACAGTCATCATTTCCATTTTATGGCGAAGGAAACTGAGGTTCAGCATCATTTAGCTGTAAAGTGGCAGAGCTGAGGACCAACCCCAGGCCTCTGGGCCCAAGTCTAGTGTAATTTCCACCCCCCACCCCCACCCCTCCGGAGCTGGTAGCCTAGGAAAACAAGCCTGCCCCCCACAGTCAGGCATTTGGATGAGATCACAAAAGTTCAGAACCTTGAGCCAGTTGTTTGCAAATCCTGTCTGCAGATGTCTGGCATTCAGCGGGGCCAGCTCCAGCCAGGAGAGACCCCAGCTGGCACACAGAAGGGGGAGGAACCTGGCACCAAGGAGCATTTCTTGCCTGGGCAGTTCCCGATGCTGCAGTGTTCCACACCGCTTTGGCTGGTGGCCACAAGGTGCTGTGACCTGAACCAGTGCGGAGCCAATCTGGTTTCTCTTTCCTGGCCCTCTCCCAGACAGTGAGAAATGTCAGCGTTGGCAAAAGAGAAACAAATGGATTCTGCCTTTGAAGTCTTTCCTGAAACATACCTCTAGTTTGCTTTATTCCATTCCATTCAGCTTGCAAAGCCGTGCACTTGGAAAAATGCACTGTCGTTCCATTTTACAAACATTTACTAACTACCTACCTTGTCCCAGGAAGGGTGCTCGGCACTGGGGTCTCAAATGCTTAAGCTCCTGATCCACGAGACACTGAGCGGGGAATTTATCCTCTGTGAGCGGAGGGTGATACGCCAGCACCTGCTGCATGGGGTGGTTGCTGGGCCAGTAGCGGCTCGGCACAGAGTAGGCTCAATGAGCAGTTCTTGGTGGTATGAGCACTCAGCATGGGAAGTGAGGAAGGTGGTAAATATGAAATGTTAGGGAGCCCAGGAAAGAGAGCATGGATGGTCCCTGGAGTGAGGCCACAGCCGGTTCTTCTGGGCAGAGATGATACGTAAGTGAGACAGAGCCGTGGAGCAAGCTCCCTGGGCAAGAGGCACAGGCAGCAGAGGGAAGTGGGGTGACACTATGATGTCCCTGCCTTCTGTGAAGTGCCCTCACTCCATGCCCTTCTGCTTCCCTCTGTAGTCTTTGCGGGTCACACTTAGGAACTGACAGCCGGTGGTTGCACCTATGTGCTCCCAGGCGCGTCTCTCCCCCAGGCTAGAGTGTCTGAGGCCTGGAATGGCCCTTAGCACAGGGTCATACACAAGGACAGTTCTCATTAGAGATTTGTGAGGTGACTGAAAAACACAGAGATATAAAAGAGCATGAACCATACGAGCAGTGGGGAGGAGATCTGTCAGCTGGCATGTGGAGCAAACATTGGGACCGGCAGGGATCAGAGCTGGAAACCAGCAGTGGTTAGGCTGTCAGGGGCCCTGTGTCATGGGCGGGGGATTTGTCTGGACAGTGTGGACTAGGGTGGTAGCAGGAGGAGAGGTGAAATGCAGGAAAAAGAAAGGATTGGTCACTAAACGGATTTGCATGGGGTGAGGGGTTCGTGGAATAAGTTGGGAACAGTGTGTTGCTTTCTGAACTGACTTCCTGCTTTTGGATAATTTACTGTGTTTGCACAAGAGTTGACAAATATTTATTCAAATGGGACTTCTTACATTCTGCTGTGGTTGATTGGTTCCTATCTTGACTTCCTAGCATGGAAGGTACTTGTTTTGGTCAGGGTTCTCCAAAGAAATAGAACCAATAGGATATTTATATACCACATGTATACAAATACCCCCCGGGAGGGGGGCCTATAAAGGGAGAGGGAGACAGAGAGACAGAGATATAGATTTATGTTAAGGAACTGGCTGATGTGATCATGGAGGTGCAAGTCCAAAAATCTACAGGGTAGGCCAGCAGCCAGAGACCCAAGCAGGAGTTCAAGTCCAAAGGTCATCTGCTGATAGAATCCCTTCTTTTTCAGGGGAGATCAGTCTTTGTTCTGTCTAAGACTTCAACTTATTAGATGAAGTTCACTCACATTATGGAGAGCTATCTGCTTTATTTACCCAGCCAAATCAATGCAGTAGAGACATTATCTCTCTCTCTCTCTCTCTCTCTCTCTCTCTCTCTCTCTCTCTCTTTCTCTCTCTCTCTCTCTGTTATTTTCACACTCCAACAGGGGCACTTTGGGGAAAATTTCAGGGGATGTGTCCAGCCCTG
This sequence comes from Cryptoprocta ferox, assembly GCA_028646485.1. NCBI lineage: Eukaryota > Metazoa > Chordata > Mammalia > Carnivora > Eupleridae > Cryptoprocta > Cryptoprocta ferox. Next base: position 60,799,902 of record CM053570.1, read on the forward strand.
TATTGCTCACATAAGCCCGGCCATCCACTGTCCTTCCCTTATCCCGGGGACCAGGGCATATCCGTAGGAAGCAGTTTATGTTGTCCTAGCTTCAAGTTCACTTATCCTTTCTTCTGCCAGCTCAAATCTGTATTTGAATCCCTGTAGTGAATTTTTCATTTCGGTTACTGCAATTTTCAGACCCATAATTTCTTTTTGATTTTTAAGTTTTCTTTCTCCTTACTGCCATTTTCATTTCATACACCATTTTCTTTACTTTCTCCACATCTTCCTTTGGTTCTTTGAGCATCTTTAAGATGGGTGTTTTAAAGTCTTTGTCCAGTATATCTCTCATTAGGTCTTTTTCACGGACATTTCTGTTGATTTTTTTTTTTCCTTTGAGGGCCATGCTTTCCTGTTTCTTTGTATGTCTTATGATTTTTCTTTTGTTGCTGAAAACTGGACGTTTGCAGCTAATAATCTGGTAACTCTTGAAATCAGATTCTTCTCCTTCCCCAGGGTGTGCTGGTTTTGTTATTGTTTGTTTGTTTGTTTGTTTGTTTATTTATTTTTACTGTTGTTGTTGTTTTGGTTGTTGTAAGCTGTCTTTGTGCTGAGGATTAGCTTGGGGCATAAACTTCAAACCTGCTCAGGTCTTTTCTGGGCCTGTGCATGCATTGTCTAATTTCCCTTGACAATTGTTTTTTTCTGTTGTTTTTGAACAATGCAGTCATTAATGTCTGTCTCCCAAAAGGGAAGAAAGAGAAAAATATAGGGGGGTGGGCACCAGCCCATAACCTTCCCAGCAAGTCATTTCAGCTGGAGGGAGAGGGGGCTTGCAACAGTGGGGGGGAAGTATGACAGCAATGGCGGCCACCTCTTTGCACCTCCTGTGATCAGAAGCAGCAGTCAGTGTCAGAGCACAGATACTTGGGGGACAGGATGCTTTCTGCCTGCCTTGGCTCCTGCAAGTTGTGCAGTCTCCTCCAGAAACACATGCACAGCTGCCTGCCATGTGGCTGGTAAGGGGGGAGGGGGTGGGCTGCTGCTACTGTGCTAAGAGCTAAATGGATGAAAATGCACTACAATTTACTGTCCAAGTCTTCCCCTGGAATTTGCAAGCCTTAAGCAGAGTCAGAGTTCCAAGATAGTTACATCAGAAAGATTCTTCCAGTGCAATTGTTGTTGAGGTAGGGAGACAGTTTCCTCAATGCTTCTTATTGCTACATCTTCCCAGAACCCCCTTTTTTATGCTTAGTCTTAAAGAATTGTTTGGTTCCTTAGACGGACTGAAAGAAGAGGGTGTTCCAGGTGGTGGGAATAGCATGTGCAAAGACTGACAAGAACGGGTAGAAGCGTGCTGGGGAAATGAAGAGAATTTTAGTACATGTGTGAGACAACAGGAAGAGGGAGAGGGGAGGGGAAGTAAAGAGGGATGGAGACAAGAACAGTCTTCGGCTTTTATGGTAAACAAATTCTCATGTCAGAATTCCTGCTGATGTGAAGTTCAGAATTGCATTTAAGACATAGAATATACAGTGACCAACCAAAGGCCCTGCACTTGAAATGTTATGTACGTTTCATTTGTTCAGCTTCTGTAACCACAGCTATAAACAGAGCTAAACAGAGCTTGAAAAGGATGTTTTGACATTTTTTTTAAAAGATCAGAGTCAGAAAACTTTTTGCGGTTTTCAGGGAAATTGCCTTCTCTACGCTTTGGAAATGGTGCCTACCACCTTGCATAGTTAACAGAAGTGGAGGGTCCTGTGGCCCCAGCATCTCATGGGCACAACAGCCTCTCAGGAGCATTTTCTGAGGCTCCTCCCTGCAGGTCCTCTGCCTTCCTCACCTCTGCTACCTCCAACCTTTCTCCTCAGGAACAACCCCACAGCCTGTTTACCCAGAATCTGAACAACCAAGAGAATCAAGGAATGGGAATGAGAGTGGTTTGCATTCCATTTCATTGGCAATGAATACTAATTAAAAAAAAAAAAAAAAAAAAAAGCTCCAGTTGGGCAGTTAGTTCAATAGTAGCCCCCAATATGGGTATAGCCCCACAGCCAGCACCATCCAACTTCTGCCCATTCTGTGTGGCACTTGAGACGTTCACAGCACTATTTATGAAATGATAACACAACATCTGCATCTTTAAGAAGTATTAAGATCTTTTCAAAGAGGAGCATATTTAAGGGCATTCTGACTCTCTGACTGAGTCAACCAGAAAGTTCTATTAACTAAAAATTTCCATTTTTCAAAGAATTCAGAATAACCAAGAGTTCATTGGACTCTCCCTACAATGAACTAAAATAAGTTTACTCCCCTAACCTTAATCTAAGAACTTGGAGTTGCAGCAATACAGTTCACCTTAACCTAGAGGGCTATTCATTAACTTAACAATAATTTATTAAGCGTCTACCCTGTGCCGAGCACTGTACTGGTTTAGTGGCTAACCAGCCTAGGCAATGCTCATAACCAAGGGGTAGGAGCCTAAATGCACTCAGTTGAGCAGAATGGAGAGACTCCCCAATGGAAATAAACAAAGACCCAAATGAGAACAAACAGGGGCTATCATTTTAGAGCTTACTATACCTAAGGAGTCAGCCCCCATCATTCACATTTGGTAGAGATTCAAAGGCAGGCACGGGAGCAGGAAAGCTTTATGGTAAAATAAAAGGGAGACCATCAGGGGTGCTGTGCCTGGGGGCTATTGAAGGGAACCTGGAAATGGCTGAAGAGAAGCAAGGCGTCTGCATGTGATTGGCTTGGGGATGTCTTTAGCTTTCTCTGGCTAATTAACCTGAGTTAGAAGTAGGGGCAAAGAATAGGAAAATTGACTGTCATTGACCAAGTCTTGACTGTTCTGGGCTGATTACTGTAGAGGTTTGTGGTTTTCCTCACCAAGCTCGTTGCTGCTGAGGTTGTGGGTCAGAGTTCCATTGTTGTTATGGTCTGGCCATTGTCTGTTTATATATTCAGTCTCTCAGTACACATACATCCCTGATTTTCATTTTCAGACTATTTGAGGTGTTCATCAAACAGGACACAAGCCAGAGGCAAAACTGGGTTAAGAAGTGAGGAGTGGGGGCACCTGGGTGGCTCAGTTGGTTGAACGACGGACTTCGGCTCAGGTCACGATCTCGCGGTTCATGGGTTCAGACCCCTCATCAGACTCTGTGCTGACAGCTTGCTCAGAGCCGGGAGCTTGCTTTGGATTCTGTGTCTCCTTCTCTCTCTGCCCCTACCCCATTTGTGCTCTGTCTCTCTCTGTCTCTCAATAATAAATAAATGTAAAAAATAAAAATTAAAAAAAAAAAGAAGTGAGGAGTGGCATTGAGCACAGTGATGGACAGACAGCAGACACTGGAGCCCATGGTTCTTTCAGACTTCTGTTCTGGCTCACCCTCAATTCCTTTCTACTAATTCTATTCACCCAAAAATATTTCTATTTGTTATTTCTATGTGAAAAGTTGTCTTCTGTTTCCTCCATGACATTTCCCCCAATAACCACCATCTGTTCTGATGTTTCAGCTGGCTTTCCTCCTCCAAGTTTCTGAATCTCCTCTCCTCCAGTTTCTTAAATGAGTTGAATGGTGCCGGGACCTAATTTGGTAAAAGGGTCCTTTTTTACCAAAGGTGACTGTGACCTTATTTGGTAAAAGGGTCTCTGCAGATGTAATTAAGTTATCTTATGATAGGATCATTCTCGATTATCCAGGCAGGCCCTATATCCAATGGCTAGTGTCCTTGTAAGAGTGAGTCAGAGGGAGACCACACAGACACAGAGGAGAAAGCAATGCGAAGATGGAGGCAGATATTGGAGGGATGTGGCCACAAGAGTGCCAAGGATTGCCAGTAGTCACCAGAAGCTGGGAGGGAGGCATGGAATGGATTCTCCCATAGAGCCTCTGGAGAGAGTATGGCCCTGCTGACATCCTGATTTAGATAGACATCTGGCCTCCAGAACTATAAGTTAGATTTCTGTTGTTTTAAGCTACCACATTTTGTGGTCATTTATTGCAACAGTCACAGGAAACGAGTAGTCAGCCATAGGAAGGAGTTATGTTTGTTCAGGTCAAATAATTATGTGATTTTTGATACTGTGTTTATGTAAATGCTGTTAAAATCACCTAACATTTTTTGTCCAAAAGCCACAGGCAAAATACCCATGATCCTCACCAGGCATTGTGATTATTTCTATTTCTTCATGTTCTCTTGCATTCATTATACATTTAAGTATGGTAAACCTAGTATTTGCCACACTTCCCTTTCAGTCACTTCTACAATGGAGACGTTGTCCCCCGCGGTTTCATTGTCTTCACCAGGACAGTCACAGGTTGTGGTTAGTAAAGCAGGAAGGCAAGCTTTGATTATTTAATCACTGTTGTTAGGTATCTAGGCTATTTTCACACTTTTTGTTACAGATAATGTTGTAGTAAAAAAAATTATAACAATAAAAACCACCATTCGTGGTGTGCCCATGATGCCTCATGCCTACACACTTCACTTTATAAGGTTGTAATTAAGCCTCTCAATAAAGAATTATCTGAAGCAAAAAAGCAAAAACAAAAAACAACCTCTTTCACAGGGAGAAAGCATTACAGATGAAGAACCTGGGGCTCTGAGAGGTCAATCCACATGCCCCTGAACCCCATAAAGCTAAGAAATAGGAGAGTCCAGACTGCAATTCGATCTTTCTGACTCTAAAACTCACACTTTGTCATTAAGCCATATTGCCTCCCAAAGCCAGTACAAATAAAAATTTTATTTGGCCTCATATCTTCAAACTACTTTCCCAGGAGTGAGATGACAAAGTCGGGAGTTAAACACCTACCAGGTTCTGAAAACGTAGGCCATAACCACCTGCGCTGGGTATTTTCCATTGTGCCACCCCCGCTGTGTCCTCTCTGCATCCTTCTCTGCCCTGCTCTGTGATCTGGGAGGCTGAACCTTATAAACCCATCATCACCCAAGTACCTTGTCCTCTGGCTTCAGGTTGAGTGGGAGGAGAGAGCCGGTTGGGTATTTCTTGCTCTGCCTGCTGTTTGGACAGTGGCCGTGCCCCTCCCCCTCTGATGCACTGCTGCTGGCTTCAGTCCTCTCTGGTTTCAGCGATGACAGCTTCCCGCCTCTCCCCCTTCAGGCCCACGTATGGGTGGGACTGGTTCTCCTGTTGCTGGTCCCAGAGTCCTTCACCATCCCTGGTTGGCTCCTTTACCTCTGCCCATTCCTCCCTGGACACCCTCATGCTCTCCCTTGAGTTAATCTTCCGAGTACACGGTCTCCTTCCTGCAGAATGGTAGTACTGCTCAAAGGTTTCTCGACAGCGGATGATCCCACAGAGGCCTGAGAACCGGAAGTGCAAGAAAAAGCTGCCGGGCAGGTAGGTGTGGGATCCCTTTGGATGCAGACCTTTCCAAATCTTCCTGTTCTGTCCTCCAGCCATGACTTCTGCATGAGGAGTGTGGGCTCGGCCACTCGATCCTCTTTCCCCAGAGAGACACCTCTTCTTGGTAGAGACACCTTCTCTCAGGAATTTGGGATTGGGCCCCAGAAACCGCTATTCCTCATGATGGTGCTGACACAGAGAGGTCAGCTACTGCAGGATGTGGGATGAGTGCCTACCATGGCATGTTGGAGGACAGTAACTTGGTCTGTACAGAGAGAAAGAGAGAGAGAGAAAGAAAGAGAGAGAGAGAGGACTGAGGGGATGCAGCAAGAGAAGCAGGTATGAGAGAGGAGATCACCCTAGAGGGATAGAGAAGGAATCTGAACTGCTGACTTTTCAGTTCTTGGTTCTAGACCCTTGAGAAGCCCAAGTGGCCATATCTTCAGGCCCTCTCAGTTATCTCCACTTCCCTTCTCATAAATCACCCACTTTAGTTTGAGCTAGTTTGAGCATATTTCTGTTTAACCAAATTTTCTCTGGCAAAGACCATTTGCCACGTGACACTTGCTTGACCTCATGGGGAGAGCCCCACCCAAGGGCCCCATGACAGGTAAGCAGGGGTAAGTCCTTATCAGCTTCTATTACAATAGCCCTACAGTACTCACCCCTAGGAGGTGCCAGGATGCCTGGACATCATGGTGCTGTCCAGCCTTGAGGGGTGGGGGCCTGTGCAGCAAGCCTGCTCAGGCTTAGGCTACTGCCCGGGGGCAGAAGGGAGGGAGGCTGGTTGTAACAAGTGCCCAACAGTACATACTGAAGGCCTGAACACAGTGCATACTCGTTTCTCTGCAGGTCATAATCAGCCAGGCATGCAACGATGTTATTCACAAGAGTATTTCTTCCAACACTCTAGGTAATAGCAAAACATTAAGAAATAAACCAAATGTCCAACTATCAGGGAACAGTCAACTAAACTGTGGGACAGCGATAGGACATATTATAAAGCAGTCCCTAAAAAAAGCCTTTTGTTTTAAAAACGGGAAAATTTTGTTACTCATAGAAAAAGACGTTCATAGTATATTAAGAGGCCATATCTACAATAGATAAAACATAGAAGCAACCCAACTGTCTGCTGACAGATGAATGGATAAGCAAAATGTGGTCTACACTTGCAGTGGAATATCATTCAAGGAAAAGAAGGAAATTCTGCCATATGCTACAACATGGATGAGCCTTGGTGACATTATACTAGGTGAAATGAACCAGTCACAGAAAGACAAATACTTTATGGTTCCACCCTTCTGAGGTTCCTAGACTAGTCAGATTCATAGACAGACAGAAGCATGGTGGCTGCTGGGGGACCGTAGAGGGGGATGGGGAGTCACTGTTTAATGGATAAAATGTTTCAGTTTTTGCAAGATGAAAAGAGTTCTGGAGAGGAATGGTAGTGATATTTGCACAACAAAATGAATGTACTTAGTACCACTCACTGTATGCTTAAGAATGATGGAAATTTTTATGTTGTATTTCACTACAATTTAAAAAATGGAAAAAAGAAAACAGCAATATATATGTGATCCACGAATTTCACTTCTGCGTATATACTCAAAAGAATTAAGGGGCACCTGGGTGGCTCAACTGGTTAAGCGTCCAACTTCGGCTCAGGTCATGATCTCGCAGTTCATGAGTTCAAGCCCCACATCAGGCTCTGCACTGACAGCTCAGAGCCTGGAGCCTGCTTCGGATTCTCTGTCTCCCTCTCTCTCTTGTCCCTCCCCTGCTTCTCTCTCTCTCTCTCTCTCTCTCTAAAAAATAAGTAAACATTAGGGGCGCCTGGGTGGCTCAGGCAGTTAAGTCTCTCACTTTGGCTCAGGTCATGATCTCATGGTCCATGAGTTCGAGCCCCGCATCAGGTTCTGTGCTGCCAGCTCAGAGCCTGGAGCCTGCTTCAGATTCTGTGTCTTCCTCTCTCTCTGCCCCTCTCCCGCTCATACTCTGTCTCTCTCTCTGCCTCTCAAAAATAAATAAATGTTAAAAAAAATTTTAAATAAATAAATAAATAAATAACATTAAAAAAAAGGAATTGAAAGCGGAGACTCAAATAGATACCTGCACACCCATGTTCATAGCAGCATTATTCACAACAGCCAAAAGACGGAAGCAACCCAAATGTCCATGGACAGATGAATGGATAAACAAAATGTGACGTATACATGCAATAGGACATCATTCAGCCTTTCTCTATCCTTTTGCTCATATGATAAGTTGTCTCTCCCTTCCTCACCTTTGCCAGAAGACAAGATCTGTTCATCAATAAGACTAAGCCCAGCTGATACCTCCTCCAAGAAGGTGCTTGGAGCTCCTGTGTTTGGAGCTTGTTTTTAGTCTCCCAAGACCCCTCTCTGTCACACAGATCATGAGTTCCTTGAAGCAGTGTCAAGTCTCATAGGTACCCAGCCCGGTGCCCAGCCAGGGTAAAAGCTTGGGTTGGCTGAGCTGAACAGAACCCATCTCTTACCTGAGACGAAGCTGGTTTCTTGATGGAGAACACTCAGTGCTTGCAGCTAGGTGGGCAGCTGAATTTCCACCCCATTTGGAAAATGGTGCCAAATTTCTATTTTCCTAAAAAAGGGAGATGAATCCTAAATCTAGGGGTTTTTTTCCATCTTGTATCTTTATTTAATTATGTCATGGTTAGAGCAGAAAGGTTCTGATGGAGGCTATGTTTCCACAGGGAAATTAAGCTGTGATGTGGTGGCTGACATACAACTTGAGAGTCAGATGGGGGGGGGAGGGGGGGAGGGGGAGATAATCCTAAAAGAATGACTTCATTTCTCTGAGACTTAAGTTCCTCATTAAATTGCAGTGATAATCCCTGAGCAGACTACTTTGTAAGATTATTGTGGGAGAAAATGAAATAATGGATAATGAAAAGACAGAAGGAAGGAAGGAGGAAGGAAGGAGGAAGGAAGGAAGGAAGGAAGGAAGGAAGGAAGGAAGGGAGGGAGGGAGGGAGGGAGGGAGGGAAAAGGATGAACAGATGGAAAGAGATTGGGAGGCAAGATGGGAGGGAAGCAAAGCGGGTGAAGGATGAGAGAGGGAAGGAGGGAGAGAGGGAGGCAGACAATGCTAGGTGACTAGCTTGTTAGTAGAGCCAAGTCCAGGGCACAGCAATACCAGAAAAAATGAAAACAAAAGGCTGGAGGTCTTCAGTCCTTGCCTGAACTCTCCTGAAGCCCTTATAGGGCAAAATGTGGTAGAAATCAGTCTGATCAAACACATTAAACTCCACTGTCTCTGCTGGATCCCAGGGAGCCTATCCTAGCGACAGGAGAATATTGTAGCAGGAAATTCTGTCAAATTGCATTTTGTCTCGGGTTTTCATCACAAAACTTTTCCAGACTCCAGGTCTTTCATGCATCTAGTTTCACCATTGAAAATATAAACTCAATGAGATGATTAGCATTCTAAACTGACTTGATTCCATTTTTAGCCTTTATTGAAAATTGATCATTTTTAAGGGTAAACGCAACTTTCTTGGCAAGTGACATGTCTGCGTATATCCTGTATTTGAATTTTATTTATCAGTGTTTTTCACCTGAACTTGAGCTACTCAAAAGCAGAGAACCCATCATTTGCCCACATAGTAGGTCCTCATCTCTATGCTAATTAACTAACCAATTAACAGACCCCAGGGGTACTGAAAGCTGATAATGGATAATGAATGCTTCTATTGCTATATTCTTTCAATATTTCATATACTTCTGCTACATGCTAGGCATTGCTCTAGGTGATGAGGGTACAGCAGGGCACAAATATTATAAAGTGTAACCCCAACTTCTCTCCCCCCACCGAAAAACCCTTATAAAATCTTACCAGAAGCTTGGGTCCATAGATTTGCCTATGAAAAGAAAAGAAAAGATAAGAAGAGAAAAGAAAAGAAGAGAAAAGAAAAGGAGGAGCAAGGAAAGACTGCACTGCCTTACAGCACAGATAAGGACACAGAAGAGGAAGAGAAGGGCTCATTTTGAGCTTTCTAGCTGTGTGACCTTGGAAAAGTCACTTGACCTCTCTCTGCCTCAATTTCTCAGCTGTAAAATAGGGATAATGAAAATAGCTCATAAAATTGTTGTGAGGATTAGATTAAGACATGTAAAATGCTTAGAATAAGGGGTGGCACATGTTGAATACCCAATAAATGCTAGCTATTTATTGTTGCTGCTGATATTAACAACCCTGAGTAGGTCACAGCTCAGGGGTTAACAGTAACATCTCCCTTGACGGTAAAATTCAAGTGAGAGAAGTGGAAACGCTTTATAAACTGGGGGTTGAAACTAGGGACTCAAAGCCTGCAGTGGCTAACTGTCCAGGGCAATAAGGGGTGGTGAGGTGGAAGGAGGTAAAGAGTCACGGGAACTGTGAGCGGAGCAAGAAGCCAACACTGAGCTCCAGCGATTGCAGTCATGCAGATGTTTCCAATGAAGCCACAAATCCAGATTTTTATGTAAGATCTCTAGTTACTAAGTGTTGCCAATTAAGTCAGATTTTTTTAAAACACTTTGAGAGCCAATCAAAACAAGGGTGCAGGCTGCCAATCTATGACTTATTATAAACTTTTACTTAATAAACCAAGGTAGGGGGGAGAAGTATAAAGACAGCTGATGCAATAAACTAGCTGAAAAGCCAAGAAATAATTACCATTAATTGGGTGCCAGTGACATGCGCATTACAGCATTTGATTCTCCCAGCAATCTCAAGAGATAGGCGTAAGACTCCCCATTCTACAGTTGGGGAAACTGAGGGCTAGAGATGCCTGAGGTCACAGACCTGGTGAGTGGCCCGAGGGGTTGGATGCCATGTGTCTGTGACTCCCAAACCCAACCTCTTTTCACCCTGACAGTGTGGCAAGATTGCAGCATGGGGTCACTAAGTCCACAGGTCCCCTGGCTTCACTGCAGAACTAAAATGTCAAGGGGGAAACCTACCTGGAGACCGTTAAAGTTAACTGTGTTTCAGCATTCAACGCCTGAATTGGTCCTCACCTAAAAGAGGGTCTCGGACATTGGCGTATCCTTCCAGTGAGGCACCTGGATCTGGATCTAGCATATACTACGAGAATTGAGCAGATGCTTCATTTACCCAACAGCTATTTCTTCAGCACCTGCTCTGTGCCAGACATAATATTAGTGTTGGAAATAGAGTGAGCAATGGAAAAGCAACACCCTTACCCTAGTCTAGCGGAGGGAGAAAGAAAAGCCAGTAAACAACATAGCATCATTTTAGGTATAATGATCATTGTTAGAAAAATAAAACAGGTTACAAGGATAGAGAGTGATTGAGGAGGGGATTGTTTTATTGAACACAGTTTTTAATAAAGATTTTTTTTGAGTAGGTAATACATTTACATGCTAAAAAAATTGAAATGATTTTTCATTGGTTGGGTGTCTGACTTCAGCTCAGGTCATGATCTCGTGATCTGTGAGTTCAAGCCCTGCATTGGGCTCTGTGCTGACAGCTCAGAGCCTGGAGCCCGCTTCAGATTCTGTGTGCCCCCCCCTCCCCCACCTCACTTTCTGCCCCTGCCCCACTTGTGCTCTGTCTTGCTCTGTCTCTCAAAAATAAATGTTAAAAAAAAATTTAAAAAAAGACACACCTGGAGGAGCCTTGCTCTAGCCTCTGTCTATCCCATTTTCTGGCCCAGTGCGTCTCAAATTCCGAACTTGTGATCGGCAACCTGGGAACTTGCTAGAAGTAGTTTTGGGCTCCTTCCCAGGCCTACTGATTCAGAAGTGCTGCGAGTAGGTGCCAATAATCTGTGTTTAACTAGCCTTCCAGGTGATGCTGGTCCAGGCTGACATTTAAGAACTGCTGCCCTGGTCTAATTAATAAACATTTCTCTTGATTTCTCATGTATCCTTCTAGCACCTCTTTTGTAAATACTCATAACACAAATATTCATTTTTGTTTACCTCCTTCTTACACAATGACCATTCTACATCTTAGTTTTATTACTTAATGTATGCCAGAAATCGTTCCGTTCAAATGCAAAGTTCTTTATTTTCTATACATTCTTACCACTCCGTTGTGTGGACGTACCAGAGAATATCTAACCAGCTCCCACCTGAGGACAGTACATTATTTCTATTTTTTGTTACTACTATTTGCCAGTCTGCAATTGAATAACCCTGTGCATGTGCCATTTCACATTTGTGCAAGACAGGATGAATGCTTAGAAGTGAGATGCAAGGTCAGAGGGTAGATGAATTTGGAAAATTTGTAGGTGGTGTTTGCTGCTAAGAGGTTTTTGCTGTCTCATCTGCAGTGGACGAGGATGTTTTGTGTCACCACAAATTTCCAACCAAATGTGTCAGACTATTGCCAATCTGTTAGGTAAAACATTGTAGCTGGTAGAGTTTTAATCTGTATTTCTCCTGCTTTGAATGAAGTTGACCTTCTTTGCATATGTTTAAGGGTCATCTGTGAGCTACCTATTCTTATCTCTTGCCCATCTTTTTCTATTAGATTGATGGTCTTTTTCTCCTCCATTTCTAGAAGCTTCATGTATATATATGGGGGGGTGGGTGGGATTCATCCTTTCTGATATGGATTGCAAATAGTTTTTCTCAGTTTGTCACTTATGTTTCAACTTTACGGAATTTTTATTGCTTGTTTGTTTTACTTTCATTTTTAATTTTAAAAACTAAACCTAACATTTAGTTTCTGAAAATCTAAATTTTGTAACTCATCCAAAATCAATTACAGAACTCACTAGGGCCTATACAAGTGACCAAGTCCTGATGAAGACAACTGAGACCCAAAAAAGTTAGTCTTTTGTCCATATCTTTGTATATAAACATTATGTACTATCTACTATATGTCAGGAACAAAGCGGTTTTTTTGAGCTATATATTTTTTCTTATAATATTTCATTACAAATATTTGCCTCTATACATAATTATATCCAACGGATTAAATATTTTTCCATGGATGGGGCCAGGAATACAACACAGAGTGCTGGGTATAACTTTTTTACTCCCCCAAAGAACAAATTATTGTAAGAACTAATTTATAGTTCTTTAATTTATAGGCACTGATTTATAACCGAAATTCTGGAATGCAACCCATCCCCAGGTTCCAAATGAGTGGTTTGGTACTTGTTATGTCTGCAACTCAGTGGTAAGTTCTTTTTTTTTCTTTTTAACATTTTTGTTTATTTTTGAGAGACAGAGAGAGCACACAAGCAGGCGAGGGGCAGAGAGTGAGAGGCAGACACAGAATCGGAAGCAGGCTCCAGGCTCTGAGCTGTCAGTAAGGAGCCTGACGTGGGACCCCAACCCACAAACTGTGAGATCATGACCTGAGCTGAAGTCGGACGCTTAACCGACTGAACCACCCAGGCACCCCCTCAGTGGTAAGTTCTGTAGAGGCAGAGACCTCACAGTGCTCACTAAATACTTCTAGAACAAATTACTAATTGATTGATTATGGAGAAGGTGGCCTGAGTGCATCAGACCTGTAAGTGTCCACACCTGTGCCCATGCTGGTCCTATGGTCTGGGGTCCTTCTATGTACCTATTCTCCAAAGCCCAGGCCTTGGGAAGCAGGGCCCTTGTTACTTCTGGGTCAGAGCCCGGCTGCACTGTTGGGCCTGGGAGGGACCACTTCCTGAAGATGAGAAGTAGACTATTGGCTAGAGCCTGAGAACGAGTCTTGGAGTGCCGTGTTCATCACAATCTGGGCCAGCCCAGCCCCTGTGGCCAGGAGACCCACTATGACCACAGAACCCTCTGGGAGCTCAAGATAACCCTTCTTTTGGGGCGCCTGGGTGGCTCAGGCAGTTAGGCATCTGACTCTTGGTTTCTTGATCATGATCCCATAGGTTTTGAGCCCTGCGTTGGGCTCTGGGATGACAGTGCAGGGCCTGCTTGAGATTCTCTCTCCCTTTCTCTCTGCCCCTCACCTACTTGTGCTCTCTCTCTCTCTCTCTCTCTCTCTCTCTCTCTCTCTCTGATGCTTCTAGGAGACAGAGGAAGAAAAGAGAAAATAAACTAATATTTAATTTTCACATATTTGATCTTCAAAACCATCCCACTGAGGTTGGGGGTATCATGAATCCACATTGGTAGCCTGAGGAAATTAAGGCTCAGACAGGTGTATGGTCACAGAATTAATAGAGACCTGGTCTAGAATAATAACAGTAAGAGTATCAGTAACAGCTAACAATTACTGAAAGTCTGCCCCAGGCCCAAAACTGCCAAGGTGTTCTAAGAAAGTGCCTGTTGGATATGGTCCGGTAAGGTCCGTGTGGCCACAGCAGGAAACAAGAGCAGGGCTTGAAGGAAAGATGTTCATTATTCTCACAGATCCCAGAGAGGGGGTCACTGCATGGTGCAGTGCAGGGCCACAGGGAAAGCACCAGTGTTGGCCAGCAGATAGGAGTGAGGGAAAAGTATAGGCCAGAACCTTTATATTGGGATTTCTTCTGGAAGGATAAAGCAGGCATGGTAAGCAGTTTAGATAATTCTAGCAGGCTCTGGGCTCTAAGGGTGATCCCAGGTTGCCTGGGACCTGGGCAGGGTGTGTGAGGGTTAGATAAGGAGGTGGGTAAGGGAGGACAGACTCAGGACTCACTGGTTTGCTTATAAAAGGCAAGCTTGTGGGTAGGTTGCTACTGTCTTTAGGAATTAGCTAGCTCTGGGACAAGCGCCATCTTCCTGGGTCTGTAAAGTCCCCAAATGCTAGAACATCAAGAATACAAGAAACTGTAGTTAATGTAATTGGCCCTGTGATGAACGGATGTCCAATAGATAAATACAGCATCTAAGAAAACAGAACATAGTGCTTTTGTGTGCGGTGCTGTCTAATGCTCGTAACCACCCTCTCAGGAACTGTCATTAATCCGACTGTAATTATATTAACTATTACTAACTCTCATCCTACTGATGAGGAAACTGGGCTACTGAGAAGTTAAGTGACTTGCCCAGTGTCATCTAGCTGGTAGGGGGTATGTGGTGGAGCAGAGTTTACTTCTAGCTTCCTGTCACTCCCCGCCCGCTGTGCCACTTTGATGTCCCTGTACCTGTCCCAAATGCCTGGCTCAGAAGGGAGTGGGAGGGAAGGTGGCCACACCTCCATCCCCTCCCCAGGCTGCCCTCCTGGCTGTTCTATGTGGATTGAAAGTGCTTCACTGCAGAGCCAGGTGCTCTGGTTTCTCCTTCAAACAGGAAGATAAGAAGTTCTGGGGTCCAAACCCTGCCTCTTCCACTTACTAGCTGACTGTCCATTGGAAGGTCCATTTATACAGGCCTAAGTGCTCTCATTTGTGAAATAAGTGATGATAATATCTTCCTCACAGGGTGTTGTATAGACTGAAGGAAGTCATGTATGCCAAGGACTCATCACAGAATGGAGTGCTGAATAAGTGGGTTTTCTACTGTTGTGTTGGTTGAGATCAAGGCCTCATCCACACTAGGAGACTTTATTTCTCTCAGGGTACAGATGTCTCCTCTTTAGCCCAAGAAAGTTATTCAGCCTCCACCAGTGGGGAGAAGGAGGTGTTCTTTCCTTAAATGTGTGAGGGATGACGTCTGGGTAGGGAGAAAGTCTCACTCCCATTTGCCTGACCTGTGTTACTGCTTCAGAGTCTGTTAAATATGGTGGTCTGTGCCTTTCTATTGAGTCCAGGTTGGATTGCAGGAAAAGCTGCCTGGGCATTCGGTTTCTGGCTTTACGTTCCACATATGCGGAGATATTGTGCCATAGACAAAGAATCTAGAACCTAAAGTGTTTCATCTTCCTCCAGGACATATGCCTACTTCTATTGGCATACTGAAGTTTCCTAGTTCTGTCTAGCTTTGAAAGGCAGAACCTTCCCTCTCTGTCATGTTTGGCTTCCTTATGCCAAACAACAAATGATTTAAACGGCTTGTTAAAATTGTTAGTGTTCTCTGGCATCCCAAGGGAAAGATCTACCTATTCAATTAAGATGCCCTTGGATTAGTAATAGGATGTGAGCCTGGCTGGGAGGGAGGGAGGGAGGAAAGGTGTTGTGCAGAGAAGCTAACCATGTTTTAGGCAGTATTTATTACCTCACCGAGTCAAAGTTCCAAGTATATAGTCCCTCAACTTTCTTCCTGAAAGATAACATTATCAGACAAAATCAACTTTAAAGCAAAAAAATATTGCCAGAGATAAAAAAGGGTCATTACCTAATGATAAAATGATCAGATCACAAGTTAATGAAAGTTAATAATACAGCCTTAAGATCTATAAATTACAATTTATTTTATTTTAGAGAGAGAGCATGTGCAAGCAGGGGAGAGAGGCAGAGGAAGAGAGAGAGAGAGAGAGAGAGAGAGAGAAAATCCCAAACAGGTTCCATACCCAGTGCAGAGCCTGATGCAGGGCTCAATCCCACGACCCTGGGATCATGACTTGAGCCGAAATCAAGAGTTGGATGCTCAACCAACTGAGCCAGCCAGGCGCCCCTTATAAATTACAAATTGAAAGGACAAGAAGAAAAACACAAACCTGCTATCACAATGGTAGGTCTTAACATGCCTCAATCAGTAACTGATAGATCAAACACACAAAAAAGAAATACAGACATAGGTGATTTGAACTAATGTGTTCTCAAGTTTGATTTAATGGGTGTACATGTCACTATCATCTGCAGGATATGCATCCTTCCCAAGCACATGTGGAACGTTTATGAAAATCAAACATTTACTGGGTCATAAAGCACATCTCTACAAACCTCAAAGGCTTACTCTCATCACTATTCTCTGTTCACAAAAGGGTTATTAAATATCAGTAATAAGCTTTTTCAACAAATGGTGCTGGAACAATTGGATATCTACATTCAAAAAGATGAATTTAGACCCTTGACTCACAGCACACACAAAAATTAATTAAAAATGGAACAGACCAGGGGCGCCTGGGTGGCTCAGTTGGTTAAGCGTCCAACTTCAGCTCAGGTCATGATCTCATGGTTTGTGGGTTTGAGCCCCATGTCAGGCTCTGTGCTAACAGCTCAGAGCCTGGACCCTGCTTCGGATTCTGTGTCTCCCTCTCTCTCTGCCCCTCCCCCACCCATGTTCTTTTTCTCTGTCTCAATAATAAACATAAAAAATTTTTTTAAATGGAGCAGACCAAGATTTAAGGCTAAAACTATAAAGCTTTTAGAAGAAAACAGGGGAAACTCTTCTTGACCTTGGATTAGGCAAAGAGTTCTTAGATGTAACATTAAAAGCAGGGTCCATAAAAGAAAGAATTGATAAATCAAACTTAATAAAATAAATGTTTATACTTTAAAAGACACTATTAAGAAATTAAAAAGATAAGCCACAGCCTGGGAGAAAATATCTGCAAATCATAACTCTGATAAAGGTCTTAGATCCAGAATATATGAACTTACTGAATTCAAGGAGAAGACAGCCTGATTCTTTAAATAGGCAAAAGATTTGAATAGACATTTCACCAAAGAAGATATATAAATAGCTAATAAGCACATTAAAAGGTGTTCAACATCATTAGCCATTAGGAAAATGCAAATGAAAACCACGAGGAGATGCCATTTCAAAACCACCAGGTTGACTATAATCAAAAAGACAGGGGCACCTGGGTCGTTAAGAGTCGGTTAAGCATCAGACTTTTGATTTTTGGCTCAGGTCATGATCTCACAGATTGTGATTTTAAGCTCCGCATCAGGCTCTGTGCTGACAGCCTGGAGCCTGCTTGGAATTCTCTCTCACCCTCACTCTCTCTGCCCCCCTCTCTCTCAAAATAAATAAACTTTTTAAAAAGATAATAATAGCTGTGAATGTGGATGTGAAGAAACTGGAACCCTCATGCATTGCTGGCAGGAATTTAAAATGGAACTACCCCTTTAGAAAGTAGTTTGGCAGTTTCTTAAAAGTTAAACATAAATTTATTTTTAACAACCTAGTAATTTGACTCGTAGATATCTATTAAAGATAAATGAAAACATGTGTCCACAGAAGGACTTGTACATGAAAGTTCATAGCAACATTATTTCGAAAAACAAAAGGTATGCCATCCATCCATGTGATACTCCTTGCCAATAAGAGGAATGAACTACTGATAACAGGCTCCAAACACGGATGAACTTCAAAAATATTACCCTAAGTGAAAAAAGGAAAAAGGAAAAAAAGACCACATATTGTATGATTCTACTTATATAAAATGCCCAGAAAAGGCAAATCTATGGAGATAGGAAGCACATTAGTATCTGCCTGGGGATGGATACAGGAATGAGGATTGACTAAAGATGGCCATGATGGGTCTTTTGGGGATGATGGAAATGTTCTAAAATTGGATTGTGCTGATGATTGCACAACTGAGTACATTTACTAAAAACCATTGAATTGTATGTTTAAAGGGGTGAATCATACAGTATGTAAATTATACCTAACTAAAGCTTTTTAAAAAAATAACTAAAGATAAATAGGAAAACCTTATGCCGGGAAGTTAAGAAACATGCATATAAAAAATCCAAACAGCAAAAACCCTTTTGGCAAACTTAGAATAAAAGAGAACTAACTCCTTTAATCTGATGAAGAGGACTTACGAAAGAACCTATAATAATAATACTTAAGAACAAAATGTTGAAAGTGTTTCTCTTTAAGATCAGAACAAGACACGGGTGCCTGCAAATCATGAGTTTTCATTCAACGTTGTACTAGAGGTCTTAAACCATGGCAGTAGTTAAAAACAAAAACAAAATGAACATAGACATAAAATGTACAAGGACTGAAATGGAAGGAGCAAAGTTATCATTTTTTGCTCATGATATGCCTGTGTACACAGAACATCTCAAAGTATAAGAGAATTTGGTAAGTCAACAGGATACAAAATCCAGCTACAAAAATCAATTTATTTCTATCTACCATAAACAGAAAATACAATAAAACTGTATACTATTTACAACAGCATCAAAAACTATAAAGTTTACAGGACTAGATCTACAAAAAGACATTCAACACTTATGGAGAAAAGTGATAAAAATAATTGAAACAAGATCTAAATAAATGCAAAGATACACCATGTTCATGAATTGGAAGATTCAATATCATAAAGATGTCAAATCTATCAAATTGATCAATAATTTCCATGCAATTACAATAAAAATCAGAATTTCTTTTTCTGGAACTTGAAAAGAATTTGTCTAAGTTTTTGCCTGACTTTATTGAAGTCCTATACATTCCTGAAGAGGAAGAAAAAGACAGAGACTTGCCTGGCAAATTATCAAGAATTATTATAAACATAGTAGTTAAGACAGAGTGGTATTGACAAAGGTATTACAGACCCAAATATATGATTACAGAGAAGGCATTTTAATTCAGATGAAAGGGTAGATTTTTCAATATGTGGTAATGGGATAATTTGCTGCCCTCAAGGGAAACATAATTTTTGACTCTTACATTAGTCTTTAACCAGGTTGGTTAGATCTATATGAGAAAAGTAAAAGTACATAACTCTTAGAAATTTACATAGGAAAGTAACTTCATTAGGGTAGGGAAGATTTTTTAAAAATATTTTTTTAATGTTTATTTATTTTTGAGAGAGAGAGAGAGAGAGAGAGAGAGACAGTGTGAGTGGGGGAGGGGCAGAGAGAGGGAGACACACAATCTGAAGCAGGCTCCAGGCTCTGAGCTGAGCACAGAGCCCAACGCAGGGCTCGAACTCGCCAACTGTGAGACAATGACCTGAGCCAAAGTCGGACATTTAACTGACTGGGCCACTCCAGCACCCCAGGGTAGGGAAGATTTTTTAAAACAAGATGCAGACAATCATAAAGAAAAAGATTGATACATTAGATTATATTAAAAGTTATAAAGATACAGATAAGCCATAAACAGGGAAACACTTATAAATGATGTGTTAATATCCAGATTATATGAAGAACAATATAAAAAGAGAAACAACCCAATTAAAAATGGGCAAAAGAAATGAGCAGAAATTTCACTGAAGAGGAAACACAGATGGCTCACAAACACATTAAAATGTATATAATTTCAGTAATCAGGGAAATGCAAATATATACCATAATGTAATACTATTTCATACCTACCAGATGGGCAAGAGTTAAAAATTAATCAATACCAAATGTTGGAGATCATGTGGAGCAATGGGAACCTTCACACATTGTGGATGAATGCATCAATTGGTAAAAGTAATTTGGAAAACAGGTGGTATCACCCAGTAAAGTTGAACACCTGCCTAACCTATGACCTAATAATTCCATTGCTATGTATATAACCTAGAGAGAGTCTCGCACATGTGGATATAAACATTCAAGAATGTTTATAGTGACACTGTTCATAATAATCCAAAACTGGAAAAAACATAAATGTCCATCAACAAGGTTTGATAAATAAATAATATTCCGTTCATAACACAGAATGCCTCACAGCAAAGTAAAAAATAAATTACAGCTACACTCAATGACATTGAATCTTGAGAGCATGATGTTGAGTAAAAAAAAAAATCAACATGATTCAATTTACATAAGTTCAAAATAGTCAGAAGTAAATCATATAATAAAATCTATAAAGAAAAGCAATGAGATGATAAGACACAAAATTTGGGAGAGAAGAAGATAAATAAAATGACAACTCTTTTAAATAATCAGTACATGAGATGGTTAAGACTTCTGTTTTTATTTTATTAAAAAAATTTTAATGTTTATTTTTGAGAGAGAGACAGAGCACAAGCGGGGGAGGGGCAGAGAAAGAGGGAGACACAGAATCTGAAGCAGGCTCCGGGCTCTGAGTTGTCAGCACAGAGCCTGATGTGGGGCTCAAACCCACAAACTGTGAGATCATGACCTGAGCCAAAATTCAGAGTCAGATGCTTAACCCACTGAGCCACCCAGGCACGCCAAGACCTCTGTTTTTAACTGTGGCATCCTTAGGTTTTATTGATCATAACTTGGGGCCAAGGGAAAAACAACATCCCTTTGTTAGAGCAAATTCCCCTGACTCATACCCTCCTAAGAGTTTGGATGCTGGATGCTGTCAGTGACCAGGGAGTCAAGCCAGCCTTACTGACCCCAATGAGATCCCTTATCTTGACCTCTTGATTATTAAGCTAATGACTAATGATTCTTAGGACCGTCGCCCATATTGTCATCCTCTATTGCCACATTCACCATCAATCAACCAATCAATTCATTAACAGGCTCTGGACTTAATGAGATAAAATGAGACTTAATTATAAATCAGAGCCAGTTTACTTTTTTTAATGTTTGTTTACTTATTTTGAGAGAGAGAGAGTGCCTGTGCACAAGCAGGGGAGGGGCAGAGAGAGGGTGAGGGAGAATCCCAAGCAACCTCCATGCTGCCAGTGTGGAGCCTGACGCGAGGCTCAAACTCATGAACTGTGAGATCATGACCTGAGCTGAAATCAAGAGTCGGATGCTTAAGTGACGAATGGATCAAGAAGATGTGGTTTACATATACAATGGATTACTACATGGCAATGAGAAAGAATGAAAGCTGGCCATTTGTAGCAACGTGGATGGACCTCGAGGGTGTTATGCTCAGTGAAATAAGTCAGGCGGAGAAGGACAGATACCATATGTTTTCACTCATATGTGGACCTGGAGAAACTTAACAGAGGACCATGGGGGAGGGGACGGGGAAAAATAGTTAAGGAGAGGGAGGGAGGCAAACCATTAGAGACTCTTAAATACTGAGAACAAACTGAGGGTTGATTGGGGTGGGGAAGAGGGGAAGGGGGTGATGGGCATGGAGAAGGGCACTTGTTGGGATGAGCACTGGGTGTTACATGGAAACCAACTTGACAGTAAACTATAAAAGAAAAAGAAAAGAGTCGGATGCTTAGCCGACTGGGCCACTCAGGCGCCCCAAGAGCCAGTTTACTTTTAACCTGGTTAAAGGGACTTAGGTAAGTCCCTTTCCTTTGCTGGCATCTCTTCCCTCCTCTATAAAATATTGCTTAGTCTAGATCAGAGTACTTGACCATTTTGAACACATACCTTCTACAGAGGAACAGAAAAATTTCACACTTCCCAGAGATAATGATGTGAACCTTACAGGGAATATTTTCCTCTCCCCCAACCTTGGGAATTTTCTTGGCTGGTGGGGTTAGGTAGAAACAGCCTCACTAGCCAAGAAAGTTTTATTGAGCTTTACTCTGTTGTTCATGTAGAAAAAAAGAGAGGATTTATGTTTGTTTTCTAAAAATGAAATTAGGATATCGACTATGCTTTTTTTTTAGTTAATTTTCACTTATTTTGAGAGAAAGAGAGAGTGAGCACACTCAAGGGAGGGGCAGAGAGAAAGGGAGAGAGAGAATCCTAAGCAGTCTCCATGCTATCAGTGTAGAGTCCCACATGGCTCAAACCCACAAACCACAAGTTCATGACCTGAGCTGAAATCAAGTGTCCAAAGCTCAACTGACTGAGCCAACCAGGCATCCCTTGACTATGCTTTTTAAAGCAAACCCTTCCTCAGAGGCTCTGCCATGCCCCCCAAGGGGTTGTGCTGCACCCCCTCCCCCCAGAGTGGAGGATCACTTAATCAGATGACTGGTCTGTGGTTGTGCCCAGCTCTGGAGACTGATCTAGGTGGGTGAAAAGGTCTGGGAGGGAAGGTTAATGAGCTGTTCCCCTGAGCTCCTCATTCCTGTTCTTGCAAAGACTTGTCTCCGGTGTGAAGATTCTTCATGATCACTGCACATCCCTCTTTAGGCAGGCTCTGATTGAAGGGTTCCACTGGCCAGCCACCTGCACCGTATTTCCTTGTAGGATCAGCCCCACCCCCAGCTCTAAGAAGGGGAAGTCATCACAGGCATTCTTGATGATGTGGAGGGATCTGTTAATCATGGGCTTTCCTGGTGACCAGTTCTCAGCAAGATTTTCCTTAGTGTTCCCCGCATGAGACTTTTCAGTGGTCACTGCCCACTATGGGAGAGAGGGTCTGGAAAAGATTGTTGAGGGCCTATAGCCTAGTGCCTTCCTCCCCTCACCCCGATCCCATCAGTTGCTTGAAGCCCTTCTGCTATGTGCCCTCAAGATGTCATCTAGCTTTTGTTTATTTTTCTCTGGGAACAAAGAGTTTACTACCTCCAGAGGGAGACCGTTGCATCTTCAAACATTTATGTTGTCAGATTCCAAAATGCAGAGGAGTCAGGCCTTAGAAACAGTGATGTGGTGGGAAGGAGGGAAGGTAGAAAAGCTTTTGAATAGATTATTCTTTCTGCTTGAGCTTTCCTAATTGAGGTCTCTATATCTTGCAACCATTTACTGAGGAGTTAATACATGCCAAGCTCATGAATTATTTTTCATGTAAGATTCTAAGCTTCCCCCAAACCCTATGAGTTAGGTATAATTAATATTCTCATTTCCTGGACAGGAAGTAGACATTCAGAGCAGTGAGGCAACATACCTAAAAGTCACAGGGGTAGTTAATGGTGAGGCTGGGAATTAAATCCTGATCTGTCCGACACCAAAGTCCTTGCTTCCATCATGGTGTTTGCCTGTTGGTTCTGCAGCCACTTTATAGCCTCATGAAGGAAGGAGTCATTTTTGAGTTGAAAAAGCAAAAGCTGAAGGAGGTCAAATGACTTACTGAGACCATTCCTCAGTGTCGGAATATGCACCTAAATCTTTGCCCTTCTTCTGACTCCATCACCCTCTGCCCAGAGCCCTGTGCATTGCCTGCTCTCGTTTTGACTTTTTTGAGAAACCAAAGCTCAGTCAATTTCTTGTTCAATTCCTTAATCTGATTCCCTAACATCTGTGGTCCCATCTGCCCAGGATCACCCTTTCCCCAGTCACCGGCTGCTGCGGCTCCGCAGGCAGCTATCCTGTGCCCCCCCCCATCCCGCCCCCGTCCTGCCTCCTCCATTCAGCAACCACTAACCTCCGCACCTTCCCAAAGGGCATGAGCATCTGGCAGCCAGAGGCAGCAGAGAGCAAGAGTGTGGTCAGGTTGTACAGGAAGGGCTGGTAGCGGAGGGTGTTGCTCCAGAAGAGGTTCTACTCAGTTACTGCCACGCAGCCTCCTGGGTGGAGGCAGTTCTGCACCATAAAGGCTGAAAAATAACAGCCCATGACAGGATTCTTTGAGAAGTGTTTCTGGGTTTGGGGAGGACTGCATAGGAAGGGGGAGACCCCAGTTCTGTTCCTGACTTGGCACCTGATTTGCAAGTGGCTCTTTCTAGGCTTCTTTCCTTCGCTGAGCCTCAGAGAGTGGAGCAGAGTATCTCTGGGGCTCCCGGGGGCTTTAAGCCTGGGTTTTGAACCCTCGATCCCTGACTTTGGTGGCTGTGTGGGCCCAAACAAATGAGAAGCAGTGGGTTGGAAAGCAGCGAGAAATCACCTGGACCAGCCGTGGTCTACAGCTGTCTGTGGCATAAAGGGAAGGGTAGACCTCAGAGAAGGCAGAGCAATGGTGAACCTTAAGCAGCTGGTCCTAAGCTCTGGAGCAGCCTTATGGGAGACGTAGGTCATTTTACGCAAGAAAGAAAAGAAACCCAAGGTTAAGCATGATTTGCCATCTAGGAAGATGTGCTAGATATTTTGCTGTGCCTGCGCAGTATATCCAATTTTCTAACTGCTCCCGCGCACAGCTACAGGGTTACCATAGAAGCGGCAATTTTAAATAATGTGATCCTGCCCCCTGCCCCTATTCGCCACAGGTGATTCGTCCAGACTGGGCCAATCAGAACCTTCCCTGGGGATTTTGGATTTGGAGTGAAAGAGAGCTGCTGGTAGCCATGTTTCCTCCATGAGGATCAGCACAGTAGCAGAAATGCTCCATCTCTCCATTACAGAAAGAATAATCTAGCACAAGTATCGTCACCAAAATGTAGGCTCAATGAGAACAGAGACTGTTGTCTATTTTTCTTTGTTGCTCTATCCCTCGAATATGGCTGGCATGCAATCATAGTTGTAATAATAGGACCATGTTTATAGTGCTTACTATGATCAGATAACTGTCCTAAGTGACACTCACATGTAATTCATTTAATTCACATAACAATCCTAGAAGGTAGGACATTATTGTCCCTGTATTCCATGAGAAAACTGAGACACATGGTATCTTGTCTAAAGTCACACAGATAGTTGGTCTGGGAGCCCGGATTCAAACACAAGTCAGCTAGTTCCAGAGACTGTGCTCTTTGTGCCAGACTCTGAGCTGTTAACACAGAGCCTGATGCGGGGCTTGAACTCACGAACTGTGAGATCGTGACCTGAGCCAAAGTGGGTCGCTTAACCAACTGAGCCACCCAGGTGCCCCAAGACACTGTGCTCTTAATCACTATTTTATACCACCTCTTAATAAACATGTTGAATGAAGAATGAATGAATGGATCAGTCACGCAGAAAGGAGAGAATTCTGTTAACAATTGAGAACCTAGTTCAGATGGTCTTTGTAGTCCAGTTCTGCTCTTGTCCTTGGGTTCTGTGAAAGCCTCACCATCCAGTCTTATAAACAGGATTAGTTCCATGGGCATGTGAAGGGTCCTGTGCTTGGTTTAATGCTCTGCTGTCATCATCTCTGAATGCTTAATAATT
>CM053570.1:60824933-60911813 GCA_028646485.1 Cryptoprocta ferox
TAAATGTTCCCCCCCCCCCCCCCCAGTTTCTTGCCACTCTGCTTGTATTAGTGTATGTGGTGTCCCATGAGCTCAGAATTCTGGTACGCTGGCCACACGTAGACGTTCAGCAAGACTCAAAGCAAGTCCAAGGAAAGCATGTTATGTCTATGACAGAGTAAGCAGGGGTGTTGTCAGCCATGAGAAACCATGCTTTCCTCAAACCAGAACTTTCTTTGAACACAGAAAGGAGACAATGATGTTATAAGAAAGGCAAACAGTTAAGGAACCTTATCATATCCTTTCTTACTGAGGTAACTTCCCTGTGTTGGCCAACCACTGATACTGAAAATGATATAGAAGAGAAAGGGATACCCATATAGTTCCTTTGCTTTTCAGTCCTTCCTTACCCGTAAGCTCAAATGTAGAGAATGTACTGGTAGAATGTTTATGTATCAAGAGACAGAGACAGTTGAATTTGTTTTGTGTGGTGTTTCCACTGCTCTGGTTAAGAACAAAATATATATACATGTTTGGGCTTCTAAATAAAAATTGTGTCATTTTGGTGACTCTGAATACAAGATAAATGCTCCTATATTTGCATTTAAAACTGGAGCTGCAAATATAAAGATGAAAGGAAAAATTCATGTTAAGATTTAAATTTTTAATTTTTATTATTTCAGAATGATATTAAATACCAAACAAAACAAACAATAAACACAAAAAACAAACAAACAAAAAAACACCCTACCGTAATAAGTTGAGAGACTGTGGAAGAGAGAAAAAAGCTTCATATTTTAGTAGCTTTAATGTACTTTTTTCCTGTTAGAACAAAAATCTCCACATGTTCCCTTTGCACTGGGCTTCACAAACCATGTCACCAGCCTGCTTATAAATTGCCTTTTACCTAAGCCAGTTTGATTTAATTTCCTGTTATTTTCTCACCAGAGTCCTAATTAATTTGGAATTTGAATTTGAACTTGCTGAGGGTTTTAACTTTGCACTTTGCTCCAGCTATTATATTCAAATGAGTGGAAGTGTAATGCAATGTATAGGTATGGAAAAGAGGCTTGGAGAGGTTTACTAATTTGGGCAAAGTCACATAGCTTCCAAAGGAATGATCTGAAATTTGAATCTGGCTCATTGTGACTCCAGAAAGTTCAACAAAGTAATTTTCTGTGATAATGAAAATATTCCATAACTGTTCAATATGGTGGCCACTAGCCACATGTGGCTATTGAGCCCTTGAAATGTGGCTACTGCAACCAAAGAACTGAATTTTAAACCATTTTCATGAATTTGAATGTATATAGTGTGACTAGTGCTATATACTGTATACTATAGTATATACTATACTAGGGACTAGTGCTCCCGTATTAGCCTACGCAGATCCAGAATTTGTGCCCTTACCCTATAATCCCAGTACCTGACTGATTCAGTGAGTGTTTGTAGCAGGGCTGAATTGCCCACCGGTTCCCTCTGGTACATGGCTCTTTGATAGAACCTGGCACATAGTAGGTGCTCAATCAACAGCAGCTAAGTGGTTTCATGGGTGCTCAGGCCCAATTTCTATAGATGAACAGTCTAGACAGGGAGGAGGGGGCTGTAAAGGGAAGAAGGAAGGTGACATGAGAGTCACTTTACCCCACTATCTGAGGCAGATATGGGAAAGGACCAGCCTCAACAGAGGTCAGGACAGTGCCTCAATGACTAATGCTCGCAGGAATCCACACCAAGATGGGCAAATTGTCCACAGAAAACCTTCCCGGAAGGACCCAGCCTAGAGTGGGCTGGGAAGGCTTTTCAGGGAGGAGATTAAGGCGCCTCTGGTATGTCTCTGAAAAGCAGCCAACAAGCCCAGAGCTGTCATCACCATATCCCAGCTAGGAGCTCAGACAGCTCAACCCAAACTCATTTTGATACATGGTGGAAGGGGTGAGGCCCCAGGCCTGCTGGCCACCCCAGCACACTGCTCCCCTGCAGGTTCCAGAACCAGCTCTTGCACCTCCAACCTGGTCCCCTCTTTCAGAACAGGCTCTCCTCTTGTCTCCCTCTTGACCAGCACCTCTTTCCTTGGGTTAACTCGTGGTTTACTCAGGTCTGTGGCTAAGTGACCCCTCCTCCAGGAAGTCTTCTTCTTCCCACCACCCTGGGCTGAATCGACCCCTCTGCTGGCACTGGAGAATCATCAATCACTAACAAATAAGTCGACCTTGGTGCCCTCTACCCTGGCACACCCAATGCAGAGTTGCTACGGTGGAAACAGCTTGCCTGCAAACTCCCTTCTGCGGAGAGGAGCAGCTATACTTGGGTGCAGCTCACATGGGCTACATTTTTCTTTATGTTGCATTACACTTCCACTCACTGAGTTGGGCTCATTTTTCACAATACTCTTTATCTTCCCTGCCCATAGAATCTTCATCTGTGCAGCTCAAGTCTCCCAGAAAGCATCTCCCAGGCTTCCCACTGCCCATCATTTTCAGCTTCTCTGGAGGGCAACTCCTTGCTCCTTGGGGTTCCCCCTGAGCTCCCACGATAAGCCTTCAACTTTGAAGGTGATCCATCAAGGTGTTTTCAAGTGACATGGTAACAGAGACGTCACTCTATTCTCATAGATGTTTATTTCCTTGCCCGAGACACTTAAAAAGGGAACCAGGGGGGCACCTGGATGGCTCAGTTGGTTAAGCGTCCGACTTCAGCTCAGGTCATGATCTCACAGTTTGTGGGTTCGAGCCCCGCGTCAGGCTCTGTGCTGACAGCTCAGAGCCTGGAGTCTGCTTCAGATTCTGTGTCTCCCCTTCTCTCTGTCCCTCCCCTGCTCATGCTCTGTCCCTGTTTCTCAATAATAAATAAATGTTTAAAAAAATTAAAAAAAAAAAGAGAGAACCAGGTTTCATGCTCAGGCGGTGACAGCAGAAGGGCCTGAATAGGAGGAAGAGAAGGAATGCTGTGTCTGGGATAGTTAGGGAAGGCTTCAAGGAAGATGGGGCATTGGACCTGTGCCTTTGGAGTCAGGGAAGGATATTCCTGTGCATGGGCGCAAGTGTAGAGGCTTAAGAGAATGCAGGGCTAAGGGATTTGAAGTGGTTGGTGTCATAGAAACTCCAGGTCTCTCGAGCTGGAGGAGGGGGTGTCCTGAAGAGGTGAGCCAGTGCAAGCCCCTGAGGCCCTCAAATTCTTCCCTAAGAAGTCAAGACTTCATCCTGGAGACTGGGGTGTTCCCAAGTTGTGTTCCCCAAACACTAGACCCATGGACTTCTCTGCGGCAGAAGAGGGCTAAGATTCTGTATCCCCACTCGGAGACTTCCTCCAACATATGTTAGTACTGTAAAAACTAAAGAGTATAACTAATAGTAACTACCTGCGAGTATCTGCAAGGCAGCAGGTGATGCTCCGAGCACTTGGCATGCATCACCATATTTGACCCACATCAGAACCCTATGAACTAGGTACTAGTGTATCATTCCTATCTTATAGAGAAGTCAAGAAATTGGCCCTAGACCACACAGTTAGTAAACAATAGACCTAAAGTTTGAACTTAAACAGTCTGACTTTGAGCCGTCTAAGAACCTACTTAACTCTGTTTCATCCAGCATTTCCCAACTTGTTTTTAATTATGGAAAAAATTTGCATATCTAGTAACATTGTAAGGCAATTGTTTCTGTGGGCAACAGGGAGCTATTAAGGGGTTCTTGGGGCACCTGGGTGGCTCAGTCAGTTAAGCGTCCAGACTCTTGATTTCAGCTTAGGTCATGATCTCAGGGTTCATGAGATCAAGCCCCGCATGGGAGCCTGCTCAGGATTCTCTCTCTCTCTCTCTCTCTCTCTCTCTCTCTCTCCCTCTCTCTCTCTCTCTCTCCCCCCAACCCCAAATAAGTAAATGAACTTTTAAAAAATAAAAAAATAAATAAAGGGTTCTCATCCAGGACTCTTGATTTGATTTGCAAATATCCTTAGTAAGCTCATTATTAGTCATTTGCACGTTAGTGTGAATTAGTCCTTTCTTAGAGTTCCCTAAATTTTCTTACAAGCTTCCTGAGGGCAAGTGCTGTGTCAACTCATTGCTGTGTCCCCAGTACTTAAGAGGGGTGGCATGAGATGGTGCTATAAAAAACATTTGCTTGAATGAATTATAATTTCAGCTGTTGAAGACAGCGGGATGAATGGAAAGAAAAGCCTGGAGTCTGGGAGGTAGGTACTGTCAGAATGGAGGGACAGGAGGCAGGAGCAGTTGTGAGGGCTCCAAGGGAATCAGAGTCTTAGAGCTGAAGTGGAGAGCAAGATTCACCTACATCAGTGGCTTGGCTAAAGGCCAGGCCAGGACACTGAAACACAAATCCAAATCTCTACTCCAAATATTTTCTCTTTTCGACAGTAACTGGTTAATTGGAAAATGAGACATTCATTGGAGTCGAAGGTTTATCAGGAAACTCTTGGTTTTAGGAATCAGAGTTGGAGCAAAAACACCTCTCAGACTGGTATCCACCTCACTCTCACTCCCCCAAAGCTACTGGCAAAGAGTAAGCCCTTTAGAAGGTTAGCTTGTGGAACTGAGGGGCCCTCAGAAAGCACCCAGCCTGTGTCTCTCATCCCTTTTTTTTTTTTTTTGAGATTTTAATTTTTTTAAGTAGGCTCTGTGCCCAAGGTGGGACTCAAATACACAAATACACCAGCTCTCCCTCCCCTCGCGATCAAGAGTCACATGCTCCAGCGACTGAGCCAGCCAGGCACCGCCCTCTGCCAGTCTCCCCGCCCCCCACCATTCCTCTCATTTCTAAGGAGGGCAAGACTGAGGCCCAAAAAAGCAAGGTCACAGAGCTGGTTAGCTGGGACCAACATCCAGGGGTCCCCTCCCAGTCAGGAGCTCTGTGCACAGCTTCAGGGCCTGCACCCCAGCCCCCTCTGCCTGGACCCTGCCACTCCTCGGCCCTGTCCTCTCCATCTTCCTCCTTCTCCCCCTCGTCAAGGGAGGACCCCTTGTATACATGGGCCCTACCAGGGACTGCGCTCCCTGCTGCCACCTGACTGCCCCTAATGAGATTACAGACTCCTGGTGAGACAGACTAGAGTTAATTCCCTCTAGCTTTAAAGGGCAGGCCGGGCCACAAAAAAAAAAAAAAAAAAAAAAAAAAAAAGAGCAAAAAGAAAACCTTGCTAAAAAAAAGTGGCTAAATGTGGATGATGATCCTAACAGCACTTTCCCCCCTGCTTGGCACAAATAATCAGTTCACCCCTGCTTTCACAAATAATCTCTGGATGGGATGTCGCACCAGCGCTAATGATGCTATTATTATGTTTGTTTTATGGGTGGGGAAACTGAGGCAGCCTGAGCTTATAAGGCTTGCCCAGGGTCACACAGCTAGTAAGTGGCAGAGCTGGGAATTGAATAGGTCCCTTGGGCAGTGTCACTTTTAAAAATAATAGGCTATGAGAGCTGACAGGGTTCCCAGCTTCAGGCTTAAAGCAACCCTGAGCGATACACACCACGGTGAATGGCTGGGCCCAAGTCTGAGCCCAGATCCACTGGGTTCAAGTCCTACAGTCCCCACAATACTGCTAAGCACTTTTGAAGCTGTCTGTCTATTTATGTGGTGGAAATCAAACCAACATAAGCCTGAATTCCACTCTGCAGCTGCTGCCTCTGTGACAACGACCAAGGGACTCTTACTCCTGGGGTCTCCATCTCCCTTTCAGCAAAATGAAGGTTGGAGTCTTAGGGTTGTTGGGTGATTTCCTATGATTCACATAGGTCAAGCAACTAGAACAGGCGTGGCGCACATGTCCCTTGCCTCAGTTTCCTCATCTGTAAAATGATACTTATAGTACGTACATCTCAGAATTGGTATTAAGTTTAAATGCACTAATGCAAGCAAAGTGCTTCTAGAATAGCGCCTGTTACATGATAAATGATTAATTAATGTTAGTGATTGCTAGTATCCTATTGCTTTGCCTTCAGTTCTTTCTGGAATGAGGTGCAGGTAAAAATCAAACCAACCGAGCAACCGTCCCTCTGTTCCTCCCGCAAGTCTCTGGGCCCCTCCCCTGTTTAAGAGGTGCGCTTGGCTTTGAGGTCCAAACCCCTGGACCACGTGGCCTGCTCTAATTTCCCAGGCCCTGATCTGTTCCTGTCTCCTAATGACGCAGCTGGTAATAGGATTGTGGCTTCCCTCTGGGGCAGACGCGCAGGCCATGGCCGTGGGGCTGGCGACTGGTGCTTAGCACCCCTGACCACCTGCCTGCGGAGCAGCCAGAGCCCCTGGCTGGGACCCTGAGCCCCCAGCTGACCTCACGTGCATGGAATGGTGCTGTGCCCCGTGCCAGCAGGCTGGGCTCACCATGGTGCCAGGTGCCATCCTGGCACGAGGGAGGGACGTGTGCAAGCGGAACGGACTGCTCATCCTGTCTGTACTATCTGTCACCGTGGGCTGCCTTCTCGGCTTCTTCCTGAGGACCCGTCGCCTCTCACCACAGGTCAGCCACCCAGAGCTTCACTGGGTCCCCATTGAGGAGGGGTGTGTGGGCCTGAGGGATCTGGGAATCACAGTCCCACTCCATGGCTCCCTGGTGACATGAGAGGGGGTGAGTCACTCTGCCTCTCTGGGTCCCAGTTCTCTCTTCTGTAGCATGGGTGTGATAACACACTGCAGGACTAGAGTGAGGGCCAATGAAACGGTGCAGGAAGTGGTTACTAACGGCATCACCAGGTGAGTGAGAGGCAAGGACACCTCATTAGAATAACCACAGGGCGAAGAGGCATGGAAACAGGAAGAATGGGGACAGGTAAGAGTGCAAAGCAGTCATCAGAGAACACCTCCTACAGCAGCTCAGATGAATAGAGCGCCAGGAAGGGTATGCCAGGCAGAAGGAACAGCAGGAGCGAGATGCAGGGCCATGAAAGATTGGGCGTGTGTGGAGCAGGCTGTTCCTGGCAGCTGGAACGAACACTAGGAGGCAGGGGCTGGAGCTCAGGGGCCATTGGAACCTCTGACCTTATCACCAAGCACGGGCCTGGGACAGCCATGAGCAGCTTTGGGCCGGAGAGCAAAATGGTCAGATCTCAGATTGGAGAGCTCACTTGGGTGCTGAGTGGAGGCTGAGGTGGTGATGGAGGCAGGGGACCAAGTGAGGGGGTGGCTGCAGGGGTGAGACCTGACAGCAGGATGAATGGGGCACTTGTGAGAACTGTTTCCAAAAGAGGAGCCCTCAAGATGTGGTGGCGGATTGACCGTGGGGCAAGAAATCAGGCCAGGCCCCCAGGGTTCCAGCCTGTGTGACAGCCTGAGCAGGGGTCCCGTTCCCTCTTGGCACCCATTTCCTACAGGACAGGGAAGGACACTCACATGGCATTAAAGAAAAGATTATTCTGACACTTGTTCTAACAGTAAGGGAGATTTTATTCAGGACTATTGTGGTAGGTGTCAAGACCATGGGAACAGGGGAGAGAGATCAGGTTCAAGTCCGAACACAATGAAGACAGCTGAGGATTTAGAGCCAATGAGCATGGTGACAGGGCCAACAGATAGAAAACTGCTAAGAGGAGACATGGAGGGTAAAGGGATTCCTGCTAAATCAACTTAGCAGGATTCTTGCTGAAGGTAAAGAGGGGGGACTCTCACTAAACTGACTTGGCAGGATTTTTGCTCTAACTGGGCTAGGCAGGATGAAGACAAGGCCAAGGATGAGGCCTGGCTGAAAAGAGGGCTTAAAGTAGCCAGACTCACATTTCTGCAAGAAGAGTCTTTGCCGATGGGCTCCTGGAAGATCCTGTTTCATACAATTCCTCTTCCTGCAGCTCCCGGATACCAGGTGTCGATACAGCTAGGGCTCAAGGCATCAGATGTGGTGGCCCATGAAAAGGGAAACACCCCCTCCCTGAGAACTGAGCCCCTGTTACAACAGTTACACTGTTAAGCCACTCTCGGCTTTTAGGGAGAAGCATGGACTCTGGAGACAGTGGAACCCTGGACTCTGACTCTACTAGTAAATGGCAGTGCAGCCCTAGGCAAAACCCTGTCTCCTTTCTGGGCCTCATTTTCCCCATCTGGAGTAGGGGGCACTGTATGTCTACCAGGGGTGTTTTGAAAATAAACAAGGATTCATACAGCATGTGAATGAATGAATGAATGAATGAATGAATGAATTATAGCGGTGCTGAGTGGCTGGTCCTTCACTCCTCCCTCTCTTATCTGCCTGTCCAAGTCCGACCTATGTCAGGAACCATCTCATATGCCATATCTTATAAAAGTTCTTCCAGACCTGCCCCACTCTGAATTAATACTCTGCTCCCACACTCACACCACGCTCAGCCTTCCGCTGTTACCAGCTGCCAGCTGTCTTGCTTCAGAGCCCTTTGTGCAGGTGTCTATGGCTCCCATCAGATTTCAACTTGCTAACTATCACATGGGCTTTCATGAGCCAAAATGTGAGTCTAGCTCAGTGCTTGTCACAGAGACAGCCCTCAACTTTTTGTTGAATTAAACCAGCAATGGCACAAACAATCCGCAATCTACTTTCTTTAATTTCCCAGAGCAACAAAAAATATATTTCCTGCAGGAAGATTATTTTGTGAAAACAAATTGGAATGCTTCTCATTAAAAGCCAAGCTCCTCCGGGGCCTCCTTTGCCAAAGGGGCCTGCCCCATCTGCTTGGAAATGCAAATGTGTTCCGGTCTGGATTAACCTGCCAGATAAATTGAAGAAGGGATGTGGAGTCTTAGAACAATTATTTGGCAGGAATTGGCTTTCTCAGCATCTTACTTTGAAATCCAGGAGTTGTTTCTGTGATCTCTGCCAGTGACTCAGAGACTAAACCCTTATTTTGTAAGCTTATGCAACAGGCGAAAGTCACAAACAATTTGCAAAATGGAAGAATGTCCTACTTGTGAAAAGAACTTACAAAATCACAGATTGTCTCTTTGGAAATAGTATCTCATTTAAAAATATAGGCTGTTTTGAGAGTTTCAGTGAAATCATGGCAAATTTACAATTGCATCCATTTTCTTTTCCTTCCTGGAATTCCACTAAAATTATAGTAATGGAATTGTTTAAAGATATAAACTCCCAGGAGAATAGAGAAGGAGACAGTGGAGAAAAGAAGTTGAGGGAGTACAATAAATTAGGCAAGATGGGAAGTGGATAGAGTTGAATGATCTCATTTAGTAGGAGCACAGAAAGCTAAAACTTGTGTCTGTCGTAGATGCCACGTCAGTTTGGCTTGGAGGACTCCAGAAAGGTTCTGCACTTGAAAGTGCACAGAGCTGCAGGAGGCCACGTGAAGCATGGAGGTGAAATCAGGGGCATTGGTTGGAATTTTGTTAACCAGAGCAATTAGGCCCCCAACTCCCTCCAGTTCATGTAGTGAGGGGACTCCTATCCACCCATCTCTACTGTCCTGCCTGTCCCAAGGAACCAGAGAAGCTTGACCTAGGGAAATCAGGCCCACCTGTGTGTGTTGGGGGAGGGGAGGTGATGAGGCACATGCATCCCACAAATTAGTGGGATCCCCATAAGATTGCTGTCACCTGGGTTTAGGCACACCCTCACCCCCTAGTTGGAGGTGGGAAGAGACTTCTCACTGAAGCCTCAGAGAAAACATCTGTCAAGGGGATTCCTCCCCATCCCATCCTATCCCCAGTAAAAGTGTCAGACTGTCCCCCATTACCTTTCCTTGAGGAGCCATCCCTTGACAAGCTTCA
The DNA here is from genome assembly GCA_028646485.1 of Cryptoprocta ferox. Classification (NCBI taxonomy): domain Eukaryota; kingdom Metazoa; phylum Chordata; class Mammalia; order Carnivora; family Eupleridae; genus Cryptoprocta; species Cryptoprocta ferox. The sequence continues at coordinate 60,834,608 of CM053570.1, forward strand.
CTCATGCACACAGAAGTTTAGTGCCTCACACTTACATATGAGCAGAAGCCAAGGTCAAATCTTCTAAAAGAAAGAGACTAAACAAACAGAAAAGAGGATCTCCAACAAAGCAGAGACAATGCAGGAAATAGAAGAAAAATTTAAAATCTTTTCTTAAGTTCTTTGGACATGTGAGAGAAGATATCGTGACTGTAAAACAGAACAAGATGCAAAAAGTAAGAACAATCCAAGAACACAGAAGAGTTTTTGAAATTAAAAATCAATGAGCCAAGATAAAAATGTCGAGCTACTATAAAGTTGCAGAAATCTCCCAGAATGTAAAGCAAAAAGAGATACAAAAGAAAATATAAGGAAATCGGAGGTATCCAACATCCAGCTCCCTTATAAGAGTTTTAGAGAGAGCTAGCAGAAAATGTGGAGAGAAAAATTTCATAGAAAATATAAGACACTTTCTCAGAGGCAAAAATATGCACAGCACTATGAATTTAAAAAAAAAAGAAAGAAAATCATAAAATCTTATGCTGTGTGATACATCACCATGAAAATTGCAGAAAACTGGAAATTGACAGATAATCTTTAAAGGGTTCTGAGGGAATAAAACAAGTCTCAGCAGGGATAGGAAGAATGGCTCCAGACATCGTAAGCAACTCTAGAATCTAGAAGACAAGGAGAAATGCCTTTGACATGTGGAGGGAAAATTCTTTCAAACTAAGAATCTTATATTTGGCCAGACTACTATCAGACGTAAGGGTGCAATAAAGCATTTTTGCTCATGCTCATGGGACTCAGAAGTTTCTCTGCCAGTCACCCTTATTCTTTAAAGATTTTCTGGGGCATTGGAAAACCACAATAGAACGGGACAAGGAGGCTTGATTTCTGGTCCTGCACCGTCGCTGCTAAGTCCCCTCCCTCTCTTGGCTCAGCTGCACTAGAAGGTCTTTAAAACCTTTTCTCAGCACCAAACTTCTATGAGTTGGGGCTTTTCAAAGTATCAGACTATTAACCAAGTGTTATGTTTAGCTTTGGTGTATATATATATACACACACACACATATATATATATATATGGCTGCAAGTACAAAAATCTAACTTGGATGGTGCTTGAAAGTCCCTGTACCAGCCTCGCCCACAACCTTACCCTCAGGAAGGTGGCTTCAAACGAGGTTTGCCAGAAATAGCAAAACAATTAAGTTAAATTTAAAAACTGAAAAACAGCATACTCAGTTAAATTTGAATTTCACATGAACAACAAAAATTATTTGTTGTTGGGGAGCCTGGATGGCTCAGTTGGTTAAGGGTCCAACTTTGGCTCAAGTCATGATCTCACGGTTAGTGAATTCAAGCCCAGCATCAGGTTCTATGCTGTCAGCTCAGAGCCCACTTTGGATCCTCTGTATCCCTCTCTCTGCCCCTCCCCCACGAGCACGTTCTCTCATGCACTCTCTTTCTCTCTCTCAAAAATAAACATTTAAAATATTATTTGTTGTTCATATGAAATTCAGATTTAACTGGGCTTAGTGACCCCTTCCACTTCAGCTGTCAGGTCCTGGGCATGTGACTCTGGAGACAGCTGATGGGGCAAGGACATGGTGCCCTAATCCAAGTCCCCATGGGTAGGCTGGACCCAGCGGCCTGTGAGGAAGCCCAGTGTAAGAACTCTGCCCAGTAGGGCTCTTTATACTGAGTGGTGTCCCACCAACGCAGTCTGATTCTCTCTCCTTCTGCAAGGAGGCTGACAAGAACCCATGAGGGTGTGGGGGTGGGGTGGGGGGTGGGGAGGCACCAGAGAATGGCCCCAATGCAGGAGGAACTGACTCAAGAATGCTATGCTCTGTTGATGAATAGTCTCCCCATAAACTAGACTGAGAACTCTGTTGCAGGAACTGTGCCTAATTCATTCTGGGGTACCAAGCACGATGCTTGGCCATACGGGCTGAATGAACGTGTGAACAGTATAAGGCCCCACCCTCTAGCCACTTACCACCTGCTACATGAGACACCTGTATACGATGAATGGGCAGATGGATGGTGCAGAGGTGGGGGAGAGCTGTCATTTACTGTGGTTACTGAACATATTCTCTCATCCAGGCACTCCGCCAGGTGCTTTATGTGCCTCCTCTCATTTAAGCCTCCAAATGATCCCATGAAGTGGTTGTTACCCTTTGTTACAGGTGAGAAAAACTCAGAGAGGTCGAGTAACTAGCTTAAGGCCACACAGCTAGTTATAGGGGGTCAAGATTAGAACCCAAGTCTGTTTGGCTCCAAAGCCAGTGCTTCCTCCGTGGACTCTGCCATCCACGTGCTGGACACGGGAGGATGAGTGAAACAGGGCTTTGAAGGTTGTGAAGAATGGGGCAGCTGTGAAGTCGGTACCGCCTGCTATAACCCCAGCTCTTCCTGCATTTTCAGGAAATTAGCTACTTCCAGTTTCCTGGAGAGCTCCTGATGAGGATGCTGAAGATGCTGATCCTCCCGCTGGTGGTCTCCAGGTGAGGGAGGGCAGGTGTTTGGCTGGGAGGCCAGGGCTGAGGGGGAGAAGACGACTCTCTACAGATTCAGCAGGTGCCCTGCTCCTGCTGTGGGTGGCTGGCCTGAAAATAGTGTGATTGGGGGTCATTATGGGCACTTGGTTGTGGCACGGGCTGCTGGAGCCTGGGCCGTTCAGTGGCACCAGCTATTTCAGTCCCATTCAATGGACTTTTTAGTGACTTAAAAAAGTGATTTGGTGTCATAGGACGTGCTGGCTCCCAGGTAGCTCAGGGCCAGGGAGTTCAGGGGCGGCTTCCCAGCAGAGGGGCTCTTTATGGTGAATGCAGCAGGGGGTGGGGAAAAGACGTCTTTGGAGACACCCATGAGATGATATCCTGGCTCAGCCGTGCAACCTTGGACAGGTTCCCAAACTCCTCTGAGCTTCAGTTCCCTCATCTATACGATAAGAATAATAACACCCACTCCAAAGGGTTGTTTCGAGGACTGTAGGAGACTCTACACTTGCATGTGCTAGATGTTCGGAGGGCTGGGGGAGGGTGGTGGGAGGTGAAATTGGGGGTGGGGGAGGTTCTTGCTCCAGCATGAAAGACCTTGTATGCCAGGCTTAAGAATTCAGGCTTTATGGGGCACCCAGGTGACTTAGGTGGTTAAGCAACCGATTCTTGATTTCGGCTCAGGTCATGATCTCGAGATTCGTGGGTTCAAGCTCCACATTGGGCTCTGTGCTGACATCACAGAGCCTGCTTGGGATTCTCCTCTCCCTCTCTCTCAGCCCCTCCTCTACTTGCTCTCTTGCTCTTTGTCAAAATAAATTAACACTAAAAAATTTTTAAAAAAGGAAAAAAAGAAATCAGACTCTACTCACTGGGGGAGGGCCACTGGAAATCATTGGAGATCATCTGTCCCTCCAATGATGTGCTGGGTGGCCTTGAGCAAGCCCTTGCCCCTCTCTGGGTCTCACATTTCCCCACCTGTAACAATCTGGCTGCTCCAGGTGGTGTCTAAGAGCCCTTCATTGCTCTGAGGCTATGGATTTGGAATCCTCACCTCCTAGGAGGTGTACAGGGAGGGAGGTAGACACATCTCTGAGTCCTGTGTATGTGTTGGTGGGGGGGGGGTAGTGGGCTCTGTCCCTTGGGGCAAGGTTATCGCTTCCCCAGCCTCCCTACTGCTGAGCCCTGAGCCAGTTGGGCTTCCCTTTCCTTCTAGGGCAGGGAGGTGCCCTCTGCTCCCTGCAGGGGGCCTTTGTCAAGTACAGTTCGGCTTCCTGCTGGCAGCACTTAGGTCTCTCAGGATGCAGTCTCCATTCCATCCACTCTGCTATTTAAACGCAGCCTCCCTCCCTCCAGAAGCTTTCCCTGATTCCTCAGCCCACTCTGGTTTCGTCTCTTCTCTGTGCATCTTTTGAGTCATTCACTGAGTCAGTGAATCTGTCAAGGTCACCAGTAGCTTCCATGTTGCTAAATCCAAAGGACACTCTCAGTTCCTGCTCCAAGTGACCTCTGTCTCCACAGCAGCTGCTACAGTAGATAGAACAACTGATACCCCTTTCCCTCTTGACATCCTCCTCCTTGCACTCCCCCGGGTGGTTGCCTGCTCTCTGTCCCTCCATCCCAGCTTCTCTTCCTCTACTCCACTTCTGAATGTTGTCGCTTTTGGGACTTCTCTCCCCTGTCCATTCTCATGGCTTCGAGGTACCCCCTGCAAGCCCAACACTCCCAAGTACAGCTCTCCCACCCAGATCTCTCGTCTGAGCACCACATTCAAACTACCTACTTGACATCAGTCCTGGATGTTCAACAGGTGTCTCAAATTTAGTGTCACCAACTTGAGATTTTCCCCACAAACCAGTTTCCCCACAAACCTTGTCATTACACGGCAGCTCCGTCCACCCAGTTATTCAAACCTCCTTGCTTATATTCCCTTCCCATCTCCACCACCAGCCAGTCTGTCAGTGATTGTGTCTGGTTCTGCCTTCCAGTGTCAACCAGCTTCACCCCCACCACACAGGTCCAGACTCCACGGTAACTTCACTGGCCTCCTGGCTTTGGTCCTTGTTCCCCTCCTACCCATTCTCCACCCAGCGGTCAGAGTGACCTCCTGAAAAGACATCTGGGCCATGCTGTTCATTAACCTGAATGAACATGGCATTCCATGGCATTTAGAACAAACCATCCCACCCTTACCCTGATCTCGGAGGCCCTGCCTGATCCTCCCCTGCCTGCACCCCACCTCACCCCAGGCTCCACTCACTCCAGTCCCACTGGCCTTTTAGACCAGACCAAACCCTCCCCCACCTCAGGGTCTCACACATGCTGTTCCTTCTGCTTCCAACACTTTACATCTCTTCCTCTTCTTCTTCTTTTTTTTTTTTTAAATATAATTTATTGTCAAGTTGGCTAACATACAGTGTATGTAACATACAGCGTGCTCTCGGTTTTGGGGGTAGATTCCCGTGATTCATCGCTTACATACAACACCCAGGGCTCATCCCAACAAGTGCCCTCCTCAATGCCCATCACCCATTTCCCCCTCCTCTTCCTCTTCTTTAGAGCTCCATGTCACCATCACTGCCTTAGAAAGCCCCCCCCCCAGCTCCCCCCTCACTACTACCTTCACGCTGCCTCATCACACCCTGTTCCTTTCCCTGCACGGCACTTACCATCCACTGTTATCCTGTATGTATTCACTTGTTTGCTTGTTTCTTGATCTCCCACAGGACTGTAAAGTCTGTAAAGGCAGAAACAGTATTCTGCTGAGGTTCCCCTCTGGACCCAGCCAAGTGCCTGGCACATAGTAGGTACTCCTTAATACTTGTCAAGTGAATCAGTGAAGGAGTTCAACAATCATGCATTGTGCTGTCTCGGCACTTGGCCCCGTCCTGGGCACTGCAGATACAGAGACCAATGAGGGTCATTCTCCGAGGAGCTCACAGGCTGTGAGGGAGAAAACAGATGGTTATGTGATGGCTAAGTGTGTTGATGGAAGAAGCATAGGACTCTTCTTTTTTTTTTCCATTTCCCCTGGTTTTATTAGGATATAAAGCACAGGAATCCCGTTAGGTGGCTTTCCTTTGTCATTGACCGTCCTTTACTGCCCAGGTGTCACCGCAACGCCACAAAGACAGAGGGTCTGCAAGGACCTGGAGTCACACAGACCTGGGCTCCCACGCTGGCCCTGCCGGTTTCTGGCTATGTGACCCTGGGCAAGTCATTTAACTTTTAAAAAGTCCTGGAGTCAGAGTCAGAATCCTGGGACCTAGACCTGCTTCTACCATAAATTATCACGTGATCTTAGGCAAGGCGTCTTCATGCTGGGCCTCAGTTTACCCAGCTTACCTAGCGACTAGGGGCCTGTCGAGCTTTCCAAATCCTGTCTCTCACTAGATGAAAGTGCTTTCTGTGGGCTGGGACTGGAATGTGGCATACACTTGAGAAAAGTCAGTGTGTGTTCACACATTTCCTTTGTTTATTATACAGTTTGGGCTGGTGCAGAGCAACTGTGTCACAGAAAAATGGAAGCACTTTAATATTTTCCTACTAAGGGAGAGTTAAACCTTCTTAAGGGGGAAAAATGGCACATTTCTAAGCCCCAAACCCTCTGTCCTTGAACTCATCTTCCTTTAGCTTCCACTGCGATCCATCAGTCCATCATCACCCACAGTTCCCCGAGCTCTTGCTCCTGACCACTTCAAGGCTGGTGATCCCTGTGCTCAAGGAGCAGCCACTCTGGTGTTATCACTCAGGGCAGAGCAAAATCACCAGAGCTGCCCCGACAGTTCTAGGTCAGGGATTTTCTGCAGTGTGATTGCTCCAGGGCAGTGGGAGGATACACGTTAAGGCAGATTTCCTTCCAGGTCCAATAACCTGCAATTCTGGGCGCCAGGCTACCTCTTCTCCAGCAGAACCTGCCACCCCGTCCCTCTGCCACGTCCCTGAGTGTGCCACATGCATTTCTGCCTCCATACCTTTGCTCCTGCTGTTCCTGCTTCCGCGAATGCCCTCTTCTCTTCCTAACCAAGGTCTCACTCTGCGTTCAAGACCTAGTTCAAGGTTCTGTCTGCGGTTCTCCCTGCTCTTCATTTATTGATAATGATTGATGATGACCTGTCTCCACCGCAGATGCTGCTCATAACCCTGGATGCACTCAGTTTTGTTAGTTAAATAAATTCACAGTCACAGCTGGCATACCACATGATGGGGTACAGACCCCTTTCTCGGTACAGTCGTGAAATTAGCATTCCTATCTGGATGAGCCACTCCTCTACTAGGAATTCCCTCTGCCAAGGTCACCAGTTGCCGTGACCCCTCCATGGAGAAGGACCATGTGCATCACTGTGTTTTTATGTGAGACACTGGGAGGGGGTCAGGTTCATCGTCCCCCTTGTCAGTGGTGGTGGTCAGTGTAAAGGATTTTTGCAGGAGACAGAAAATGAATAGACAAGCAAAGAGGGATGATGAGGTGTAAAGAAGTATGGGTGGTAACGGTGGGCAGTTGACACAAAGAATGAGAAGACCCTAGGACTACCTTCAGGGGTCTCACCGTCTGGCAGGGGGACAGTCACAGAAACACTTTGTTTTAGAAAAAGGAGACCCAACTCGAGGGAGGCGGGGCCAGCCAGCCTGGATTGGAGCCCAGCTCAGTCAGTCTTCCCACAGTCTGGCATCTTCCAGCTCTTGGGCCTCATGTGTCTAGAATCCACTCCAAACCAGCACCTGGCCTGAGCCCCCTTCTCAGACAGGCAGGCCACAGTCCAGCTGAGCGCAACCTCCCCTTGGCCGGTTGTGGCCTCGTAATTTTCAGTGAGGGAGGTGAGCAAACAGTACTACAGGTGTGGCTGAGAATCTGAGACTCCAGGGGAAGAGCACTTGCTGGACGTGTGAACCTAATCAAGTCCCGGCATCTGAGCCTTAGTGACCTTCCCTGTAAAATGGGGAGAACACCCACCTCCCTCGAAGGGTGATTCTCAGAATGAAATAAGATCATGTACTTGGAGCACCCAGCATAGCTCCTGATATATTATGAATGTCACACATTTTGTCTAAATTATTAAGGCTTCTCCAAGGCCCAGAACAGATGCTTCATGAAACCCTCCCCCCATTTCTGCTCTCAGCAGGCAACCCCTTTGGGTGATCTTTTCTTTTTTCTTTTTTTTTTTTTAGTGTTTTTTATTTTTGAGAGAGAGAGACAGAGCGCGAGCAGGGGAGGGGTGGAGAGAGAGGGAGACACAGAATCCAAAGCAGCTCCAGGCTCTGAGCTGTCAGCCCAGAGCCCGATGTGGGGCTCAAACCCACAGATCGTGAGATCATGACCTGAGCCTAAGTCGGACGCTCAACTGACCGGGCCACCCAGGTGCCCTGACCTGTTCTTTCTTTGTGCTTTCACTTAGCACCTGCAGCTCACTTGTCACTCTCTCCAGAAAGTCTCTCTTGACTCAGGCACACCTGGGAACACTGATACAGACCTGCATGTAGCACTTTTCCCTCTGAATCCTGCTCACCTGTGTTCATGGCAGCCTTCACAGGCATGTGGACGAGGTACCGTGCATGTCCACATGCACACACACGTCGCCTGTGCCCAGAGCCATTCCCCGTGTGATGGTTGTCGAAGTCTCCTCACCCTCCATGAATTCCTAGCACTCACTACCGCTAGCTGTCCTCTGCCCTCACCTTCTTGCAACTAGTCAGAGGACAGCCTTTGCCAGTCTCCCATGCACACACATATCCCTTGCTTCAAACAGTACATAAATTTAGCGATTTTCATTGTTGGGAACAAGATCACAGGTAAGCATTACACTGAGAAGTGTAAGCCCTTCAGCCCTCTCTTGGTTCTCTCTTTCTCACTCTGTACATTAGTTATCTATTACTATGGAACCAATTACCACAAACTTACTCAACTAATACAACACCCATTTATTATCTACTACCTTCTGTGGTTCAGAAGTCCAGGCATGGCTTAGTTCGATCCTCTGCTCAGGGTCTCATGAGGCTGCAAAGTGTAAGCTGAGCTGTGTTCTCATCTGAAGGCTTGGCTGGGGAAGCATCTATTTCCAAGCTCATTGAGTTGTTGGCAGAAGCTCATTTCCTCATGGCTGTTTGTCTGAGGGCTAGCTCCTTAATGGCTATCAGCTGGAGGCCACCTTTGGGTCCTAGAGGCTACCTGTGGTTCCCTACCTTCTGGCTCTCTCTAAAGGCAATTCCCAACATAGTTTTTTGCTTCATCAAGGCCAAGAGGAGGATCCCTCACTTTCTAGTCTTCTGAGACAGTCCTTTATAGCGTAATCATGGGAGTGACATCCCATGGCCTTTGCCATATTCTGTTAGCTAGAAGCAAGTTCCAGATCCCACCTACACTTAGGGAGGGAGACTATACAAGGGTGTGGATCATTGGAGGGTCAACTTAGGGTGTATCCACATCTTTCTTTCTCTCTCCCCACCTCCCTTCTCTCCACCCCTATTCCAAGACTGGCCAGAAATCCTGTCCTCCTAGTCTTTCACAAGCCATCTCCACTCATGCCCTGCTCCTGGAGTCGGGTGGGGGTGCTGCTCAGCTTCTAGTGCAAGTGGCTCATCAAGGAATTTCTTCTAAACAAGGACAACTCTCATACTATAAAAATAATTCTGAAGAAAACAAATTTCTCAGGGAGCCTGAGTGGCTCAGTTGATTGAGCGTTGGACTTCAGCTCAGGTCATGATCTCATGGCTCATGGGTTTAAGCCCCGCATCAGGCTCTGTGCTGAAAGCTCAGAGTCTGGGGCCTGCTTCAGATTCTGTGTCTCCTTCTCTCACTGCCCCTCCCCTGCTTGTGCTCTGTCTCTCAAAAATAAATAAATGTTAAAAAAATTTTTTTAAAGAAAACAAATTTCTCTATCCCTTTTACAGGAACATCCCAGGGCCTGCTTATATAGTAGGTACCTAATAAATGAGTATTAAATGAGTTAAGAGCAGTGGAAGGGCAACTAAGGCAGAATTCATGGAAGTTTCATGACCAACACTCGAACTGACCCTTGGAAGATGGTTTAGAGTTGCATTTTAAAGATGTTTGTGTACTTTTTAAAAAATTCTATAGGGGCACCTGCGTGGCTCAGTTGGTTCAGTGTCTGACTCTTGATTTTGGCTCAGGTCATGATTCCAGGGTTGTGGCATCGAGCCCCACATCGGGCTCCACACTGAGCATGGAACCTACTTAATAGTCTCGCTCTCTCTCTCTCTCCCACCCCTCTCTCCCTCTGCCCCTGTCCCCTGCTTGTGCTCTCTGTCTCTAAAATTAAATATAAATAAATACAATTTTGTAATTACAAGCATTTTAGATAATTGGGAAAAAAATCCTCCTATGACCTTGAATTCTGCCACTGTTACTTTTTCCCTATAAATGCTTGCTCTTATTCTTAATAGTGAGTCACTGGGCCCAGGGTGCGGGGTGCAGTCCTTGGCTGACTGCTTCAGAAGCTCACCCTCATCTGAGCCCCTGCGCTGGCTGGGCCAGTCCTCTGATGCTGCCAAGAGGCAACCAGATAAACCAAATGCCAATTTATTCATTCACAAAGATATATCCGACTGCTAAGGAGCACAGGTGTGCACAGTCTCTGGGCAGACCATTTCTCCCTGGAGTCCCACCACTTGGGAACCCACTGGTTACATGTTTGCTGGCAGAACAGTTTGATTTTTTAATTGTATAACTAGTGTGACTCCAGGTTTGCCATTTTAGCTATTTTCCGGGTCCCACCTGGTGGAGTCCCATCATATGTGCATTTAACTTAAACAAAGTCAATTACATATGCTGGGGAAAACAGAGAAAAATAATTTAAAGGAGGCAGGAGGCTGCCCCCATTCAGAGAGCTGTGTTCTTGAGGTGGGTGTGCTTTGCACAAAGCCAGTCTCATTCCCCACGTGCCTCTCAAAGTGTGAGCATCTCCCTGCAGCAACTGTGATTCTAGGGCACGAAGAGAAAGTTGGGTTTGGGTTTTTTCCTCTTTACATCATGGCTTCCAAGTGTACTCTGACTGCTTCAGCTGGTGTTCACCTAAAGAAACAGCAACCCATTTCGAATCGGGAAGAAAACTGTCTTGAGTGAGCTTATATAAAACTAAACGTCCTCAACTTCATGGGCAACTTAAGGGGCCTTCAAGGCAAATTTAATTATACTTGGTTTTTCCTTTATGTACTGCCTTCAGAACTGAATATGCTGAATATGGTCCTACTCCTCTGTACAGCAGGAAGCCTAGTGTCTTCCTCTTGAGGCTCGTACCATTGGCCAAAGTCAGCTTATTTCTTTCAGTGGAAGCTTCCAGCCAAGTAGATAGAACTGGAACATTTGCTATTGCCACTAGCCCTGTTGCTCTGGTTCCTTCCACATGGTGTTGCTGTTGAACACAGGTCCTGCACGGTCTGGTTCAAGTTAGCACACTGTAGGTGCATAGCCCTGCTCTGGCTCCTAGACTCCACTGAAGTGCCCAGTCATTGTTCCTCAAAACAGCCATGCCCTGAACTTGGCTCCTTGGGGCTGAGCTCTGATCCCTTTTCCCACCTGTTGTATTAGCCCTGGGGGCTTTTAGTGCCAGCAGATCTTGGCCATAGGCACCCTAGTATACCCTAACCCTAACTTCAAAGCGCAGGGAGCAGGGGCTGGGTTCTTAGTCTCTTTTCTCTCAGAAGACCCCTGAGCCTCTCATGCAAACTTGATGCACCTTTTCATAACTCTGCATGTGGCTCTTAAAGTCTCGAGGTCTCAAGGTGTGTCTGTCAAACCACAAAGTCTCTCCTTTCCCCTGGACTAAGTGTGACTTCTTACTTTGTATTTGCCATTTGAAAATGTTTTCTAAAAAGGAAATTGGCTGCAAGGAGACTATAGAAGGTGCCGCAGACAAAATTTAGAAAATTCCACCTCCAGTCACATTGGCCTAACAATAGTCTGATGGTCAGGACCTGCCACAGCATTGTCGCATCCTTGAACTAGGGCCCCCCCCTCCATGGGTGGTGCTTGGGTAGGTCCTGAGTGCTTTGCAGCTCTCAGCTCTCTTCTCTGTGCCCTACTGCTGACTGATCCCATGCTAATTTTGTCTCTTCTGCTAGAAAAGTCAAGCCTGTGGAGCCTTGGGGGCCTTCTTTCCTGTGTCCTCTCAGTAATAGCACCTGTCACTACTCTGATCCCTTTTGCTTTTAATTTGTAGTTTATCCCAAAGAGTATTGGCAACTTTCTGTTCCTTTACATTCTTGGAGGATACCTTACTGTTACTTCTGCAAAAAGAAATCTAGGTGGTTCTTCTTCTTCTTTCTTTTCCTTTTTTCACTCAATGTGATGTCCTAAGAATTGTCCATGCTGTACCTTCATCTCCATAATCTTGTTTTCATATTCCACTTGGGTGGGGGCAGAGTTTGTGAAGCCCTTTCTTTTCCTTTCCCTGACACTTAGGATGTTACTGGATAGCCTTCGGGAGCATCACTGTGTCCCATGACTCCAGAGAGTTCTGTTATTTACCACACTCTTGACCTCAGCCATAGAATAGACACAATGCCATCTGCGAATTTACAAAACAGTTCCCAGCAGGTGCCTTTTTATTTTTATTTGTTGGTGGCCCATCAATGCCCCAAATGGGCTGGAGTTTGCCTCTAAGCTTGAGGAGTCAACCGCGCCTTGTTTTCACACGTCCCCAGACAGGCGATACCAGGAGGCAGGGGTGGGTTAGCCCAGCATCTGGATCCAGCGAGGGCCTCCAATTCTCCACTTGTTCTTTGCCAAACCCTCCTCTCCCCTCATTCTTCAATTTCTTAAACCAGGCATCATTCAAGGGAAACTGAATCCATGTGTTTGTGATTCACTGATGCCGAACATGGCAGAATGTTTTGTAAGCTTCACATCACAGCAAAGAAATCCAAGTGCATGTGTGACTGCGTGGAGTGTGTCTTTACATGTGCGTATGGTGTGCATGTATGTGTGTGCATGTGTATTCCTTTGTATTTATTGTTTTCCTTTCCATTTCTTGTAAGAATTTGAAACTGATTTTTCTTAGAATCAGGAAATCGTGTTTGGCCAAAGAAACCTAACACTCCCTTCTCCCCCTTCCTGAGGAACTCTAGCTTGGCAGAAACCTCCCAAACACCCACGTTCTCTTATTGGAGATGGTCCTTGGCCGAGTGGCTGTTGAAGTCTGGTGTGGGAGCCGGTGTTCAGGGGGCAGCTGTCGGGGGTCCCCAGCACACGGCGAGTGGGAGGGAGGCAGGAGGAACGGCAGCCTGTGTTCTGGCTCCGCCCCTCAAGCCGTGGGGCAACTTTTCTCAGCAGAGCTCAGCTGACCTCTCTGATGGGAGCCCTGGGATTCTGTCCTTGGCCCTCTTGCCCAGTCAGCTGACCGCCTTACTCATCAAGAGGGGGAACACGGCCCAGCTGTGGGCTGCGGGTGGGGTCAGACCATCAGCCTGGTGACTCCGAAAACCTCCCCAATTTTATCACCCATCGCAGACTCCCTTGCTCTTTCCCCCTTCTGGTAGAGAATTCCTACTCTTCCTGCAAGGACCCCTTCAGCAGCCACCTCCTCTGGGAAGCCTGGATTCCCAGGCTGGGCTAGGTCCTGCTTCTGGGCCCTCCCCATCATGGCCATGGCCCAGGGTTGGGTGTTGTCCAGGTCTTTCCACCAACTGGATGGAGTTCCTTGAGGACCAGAAACGCACCTCATTCATTTCTGGGAACCAGAGCACCCAGAGAAAGTTTTCAACATGGGGCAGGCTGGGAACATATGAGAGTCTGGGGCCATACAGGAGGTTTTGAAAAGCTCCCACTACCCTTCTCTGTGGAGAACCATCGCACTGGAGGGTCTCATTGGACGTGGAGAAAGCATCACTTGGGCTGCCCAGCCTGAGCCTTCGGTGGGGAGACACCAGGAGCCCCACTGGTGGAGGGAGAGAAGGCAGGAGACCTATCTTCTCTTACACTCTGGGGCGGGGGATGGTTTATCCTTCCTCTGGAGTGGGGCTCCTTACTTACCATGGCATGGCGGCACTGGTCATAACCAGGCATCTCAAGGAAGTCGTTCCTAATGGTAGAGCAGAGTGGTAATCCTCCACAAACACTCTGGCTCCCTCACATCTGACATTCTTTGCCTAGTGGGAAAGAAGGGGGTAGGCGTTCAGCTCTCATGGAATCAGAAACTGGACTTGACCCTTATTACACTTGGGAACATGGCCTTCTTGGTGGAAAGTGGTTAAGAATGGTCAATGTTCAGACTGCAAGCACTGAGGGCTGCAGATTTAGTTCCTCTAGCTTTTACTTTTGCTTCAGTTCAAGCTTGTTATTTGCACATTATTTGTGATCATGTAATTTTCAAGCCCCAATTAAGCACTGTCCTGGTGCCCAGGGGCCTGGGAAGGAGAGACCTTCAGAGGACAGTTGGGGATGACAAGAGAGCAATGTTCCGCTAGACACAAACCCACGCCTGGTTCTGTGCCTGCCCCCTACTCGTCCCTCGTCCTTTCTGACCCCACCTCTGCACTCCGAGCCCCACAGCATCTAAAGTAGAACAAAAGAACTTTGATGTGTGTAGCTCCCGAGGGCAGAGCTGGGCCCAGAATGAGGAATTCTCTTCCCTGGAGGTGGATTTCATTCTGGCACCAGTATGCACTTTCTAAGAAGCATAGGTAGCCCATATGGAGGGGCTGACAGTAGGTAGTGGGTTCTCTGTCCTCAGAAGTATGCAAGCAGAGGCAGCAAAGAAATGTGTGCCCTTGGTAGGGGGTACTGGGTCCAGATGACCCCGGCTGTAGCCAAGTGGGAGTCTGGGCATCCTGCCTCAGGTCGTAGAAGGAGTTTGCTTGAGGGTGGGGGCGTGGCAGAGCCATCTGGGAAGAGTAAGGCAGTGCTAACGTGGCACTTGCTGTCAGCTGCTGGGCCTGTCATCTGCTTGCAGGGAAGAAAGCAAGCCATGATGCTTGGAAGGGCTGAAGGGATTATCATGGACCCCCAGATGCCTCCTCCCAGCTGCCTTTCTGGTAGAGTCCCTACAGCTGTATCCTGGGGCCAGTTTGGGGGAGCCTCCCTGACTGGGTCAGCTGAGGCCAGAGCCCAAGGACTTGGCCATGGGGCTCAGGGCCCCTCCTGTCTCTGACATCCTAGTGCCAGTATGTTGCGACTGTGGATGTTGTCATACTAGTGGACCAGGGTTTTTGTTTACTGGGTGGCCATAGCAAGTTGCTTGCACACCTCCAGTGACTGGGAGCTCACTACTTCTCAAGGTGGTCCATTCCAGGGCAGAAAGTTATTCCTGGTGCTGAGCTGAGATCTCCTTCGCTATGGCTTTCCCCACCAGTCCCAGCATTCCCCACCACAGCCCTTGCCCCCTCAGCTGCTTCCCCAGGCCTGCATCTCTGTCACTGCCACCTACCCCAGCTTCAAGACACACACCTCCCTCCCCTGTCCTTTTCCCAGCGGGTCTCCATGTCAGGGCAGGTCCATGGCCTTCTCGACAAGCTCCCCAGGCTTGTGGCCCCACAGCCAAAGGGCCCACCAGCCCTTCAGCAGCCCCACGCCCCAGTTGACTCAGCAAGCTGGCAGCAAACACACCCCAAAGTCCCCTCCCCACGTGCTGCTGCTGCAACTCAGTCCCCCCACCCCCACCCCAGGGTTTGTGCTCTCCCAGCTGTGGAAGCTGTGTCTGGCCCAACATGTGTCTGTGCTCAGTTTTATCATGTCAGACTTGGCCCGTGGTCCCGGCCTGCTGGGGTCTGCTTAGTCCCAACTCCCTCATCCAACACATTAGCTGTCGTCTACAAATCTGATCCACAGTTTGTCAGTGGCCTTGGCCAAGCCATTGATAAAAATGACCAGGAAGGAGAGGCTGAAGGAAGAGCCCTGAAGCACACCTCCAGGGACCCTCTCAGATCCTCTTCATTCAGGACAGGGCACTGCCTCAGGTAGTCACTCCCAAAAGTTCCCATCTGTTCCCAAAAGTTCTGGGGCCAACTTCCTCGACATCACACAGACACACAGTGCCAGGGGCATCCCCTAAACCTGGCAAGGGGACCAAAGCTGGGAACCCACAATGGACGCTCATGGTCATCAGACCTAAGGTGTCCTTTTAACAGTCTCCTCTAGAATTGTACCCGGGTTCAACATCACACACGTCAGCAAAGCTGCACCCAGGCTAAGCCAGGCCCTGGGCTTTGAGGACCTGGAACTGAGTCAGGTTCAACACTTCCCTGGAGGAGCTCACAGTCTGCTGGGGCAGGCAGTCGCTTAAGAGACAATGACATTGTAGAGCGAATGCTAATAATTGGAATGTATTGAATATTTATTATGTACCAGGCACTGTTCTAAACCTAGATTAACCCTCACAACGAACCATCATTTACCTCCATTTTATCCTCCAGGGAAACTGAGGCCCTCAGAGGTTCAGGAACTAGACAGGGGCTCCTGGCTATTGCAGGATAAATGCGGGAGCTGCCTAGCCTACCCAGGTGCGCTCAGGGCCCTTCAGACGGAGGTGGTGCCCGAGTGGAGACTGGAAAGATGAGTAGCCATAGAAGGGGACAGGAAAGGAATGCAGGAGGGGCAGGGGCGAGGGGACTGGGCTCCTCACTGCTTCACCAGCACTCATTCCCTGCCAGTCTGTCATATGCTGGGCTACCGGGCTACCGGGTGGGCCCTGGAGATTCAGAGGGGAGCATACCAGCAAAGTGCCCCATAACAAACTGGGAAGCACAGGGTTCCCTGGGGCAGAGGGTGAGGTGGCCCCTCAAGTAAGTCTTCCCAGAGGAAGTGATATCTAAGCTGACCATGGAAAGGGCAGGTGGAAATGTGTCAGGTTGGGGAAATGGGGGGGGGGGGGATAGAGAGTTCCAGGCTGAAGGAATAACCATGCAAAGTTCCCGCTCAGGGAGCAGCGGGAAGGCCAGGGTGGCTGAGCGCACGGGTGAGGAGCACGAGACTGAGCCCGGCCACACTGGACCCAAGGCATGAAGGAGTGTGCACAGTTCTGAGGGAGTGGGGAGCCACCAAGGACTTCAAACGGGGAGGGGCCCCCAGCAGTCCAGGTGGTCTGTCCACTGTCCACAGTGCAGGGCACGGGCAGCGGTGGGTGCCTCCTGGTATCAAGCAGGATCATGATACCTACCTTAGCAGTTGGTGTTAGAACCAAGTGAGGGTCAGGAAACAGCCTCTGGCTCCCTCAATGAAGAGCCTGGCAGCCGCTGCCTCCCTTCCCCCACCCCTGCAGGTGAAGTAGTTACCAGATTGAAACAGGCTGGGCTGAAGGGCTGTTGCTCCCCAATCAATGTAATCCTTTGATCCACAATTCCTGGGCTCTGGGTGGTGGCCAGATGGCTCGGGAGGGAATCCCAGACCTCTCAGCTCCCTGAGGCTCTTCCCCAGGGCCCAAGGAGCACCCAGCAGGCTGGGAGTAGGTAAGGTAAGGTTACCTATTCTCCCCTCCCTGTAAATTAGAGCCAAAAAGGACATTGGAGGTCATCTTCACAGAACCTCCCACTCAGTCTATAAGCCTCGATCTAGGATCTGAACAGGTGGCCATCCAGGCTCCACTTGGATACATACCTCCAAAGATAGGGAGCTCATCACCACAAATCTATCACAGGACAAGTCTTCAGCTCTGAGAGCTGAACTGTAGAGGCATTAAAATTGTGGTCAGCCAAAACTAGAAGACACTTTTCTTCCCCAGGAGTTAAACCAAGTCTGTCCCGTGGAGAGGCAATGAGAGCCGAGGAAGCCCCACCGTGTTCTTAATCAGAAACCCCTGTTCCACTCCTGACCCTACAGCTTACCAGCCGGGTGGCTTGGCCAATTATCTCCACCTCCCTGAGCATTATTTTCCTTCTCTGTAACTCAAACTGTGTAGTCCAATAAGACAGCCACTCGTCATGAGTAGTTATTAAGGGGGACAAAACATAAGAGACTCTTAAATATGGAGAACAAACCGAGGGTTGCTGGAGGGGCTGTGGGAGGGGGGATGGGCTAAATGGGTTAGAGGCATTACGGAATCTACTTGTGAAATGATTATTGCACTATATGCTAACTAACTTGAATGTAAATTAAAAAATAAATTTTTAAAAAAGTAGTTCTTGAGCCCTTGAGATGCAGCTAGTACAACTGAGGAACTTAACTTTAAAAACATTAATTTACCTTAAAAATTTTAAACCTGAAGCAGTGTGAACATTTTTATATTGAATACACATTGAAATGATAATATTTTGCATATACTGGGCTAAATAAAGCTAAATTATTAAAATCGATTTCACAAAAAAAGAATTTCACCTTTTTTTTTTTCACTTTTAAAAATGTTGGGCACCTGAGTGGCTCAATCAGTTAAGCGTCCGACTTCAGCTCAAGTCATGATCTTGCAGTTCGTGAGTTCGAACCCCGTGTCGGGCTCTGTGCTGACAGCTCAGAGCCCAGAGCCTGCTTCGGATTCTGTGTCTCCCTCTCTCTCTGCCCCTTCCCTGCTTGGGCTCTGTCTCTCTCTCTCTTTCAAAAATAAATAAACATTAAAGAAATTAAAAAATAAAATGACTTGACTACTAGGAAATTTAAAATTTTACAGCTGTGGCCTCCATTGTGATTCTGTAGGGCGGCGCTGAGTTAGAATATTTAAGGATCAAATGAGGTGGATGGTACAGGGTTTGCAGACAGTGAAGCTCCAGACAATTTGTGGTTTCTGTGGCTGCCGGGTACTCAAGGGATTATGTTTTCCCTCACGCAAGCCAGCCATGCTCATTCTAGAAAGAATAGAGAATGTGAATCAACAGTAAAACTAAATGAAAATCGCCCATAATCCCACCACCCAAAGATAGCTAATGTTCAACTCTCTAGAATTTTCTTTCGTGCATATCCATGTGAGTCCTCACAAAGCTGCCATACCCCAGCTCGTAGGTTCTCAGAAAGGTCACTTTACTTATTATTTGTTTGCTTGTTTGCTTATGGAAAAGTCACTTTAACAGCTTGAACCTCCTTTCTTGTTACTGTGAGTCCCTGCGGTGGCCATTGTCACATGCGGAGGCCAGGGCTTTCCTCATACTTAGTTCCAACCTTCTTGCTGTCTGCTAGCCTGCGGTCACCCTGCACTGCAGGCACCAGCCTGGCGGTTCTGGCGGCTCCTGCCAGCGGTTCCCTCCCCACCCCCCCACCCGCCAGCTCCCCTCTTGGCTGCTCACCCCTCTCTCCAGCCAGTAGAGAAACCCTTCCCAGTTTGGAGGTCCCAGAGGGGAACCAACTGGAGGTCCCAGGTATTGGAATGGTTTCCATTCTATCCATCAGCCCTCTCCTTTCCAGAGCGCCTGGGTCAGGGCCCCTCTTGCGGTATCTAGAACCCACACCCCCTCCCTTCCAGATCCTGGTCTGTCCCCGAGTTGGCACCACCCCTGAGTTAGACCTCTTCTTCCTCAGGGTGGCCTTCTCAGGGACTCTTTGCTCCTTCCTAAAATCTCATTGTCATGTACAGCCCTGTCCTGTGCAATCCTCCAAGCATGTCTGCATCTGGACTGCACATCTGGAACGAGATCTTGGTCACAGAAGGCTCTGCGCCCTGCAGGCGCCCCTCCACTTAACATCAAATAGGACCGTCTTTCCAATGACGCCATCACTTCTAATGGCTGCTTAGAACTCCACTGCATGGATATGCTGTAACTTTTAATCTAATTCTGCACTCATAATTTCTTAGGTTAGTCCCAAATGTTTGCTCTTACAAATACCACTTTAGTGCCCTATAGCCAGCAAATTCTGCTGGATGAGTTGCACTGGACCCCACTTTTCCCTCCTGTCCCCTTGGCCTGGCACTCAAGGCCACCCCCACTCCTGTCCTCTTTCTCCTCCTGAGGGCAGTCTTAACTGTCTGTCCCCCATATCACCATTCCTCTAATATGACCTGAGCTCTGACCACATTAAACAGCACAGTGTGCCCACCTTTGCCAGCCTCCCCGTTGGCTTCTGCTGTCTCACTAGGATATCTGCCCCGTCTTCAAATCCTCCTCATCCTCCCAAGAACCAACTCAAATGCCCCCTCCTCCAGGAAGCCCTTCCGGACTCTCCTAGCTAGAAGTGATCCCTCCCTCCTCTGAATAAAGACAGTACATCCTTGTCCCCTTGCTTATGGTGCTAATACAGCCATTCTGTCTCCCAGTCCCTTGAGTTCACTTGTACCTGAGTGTCCCACACACACCAGGAGCAACTTGGGGTTGGGGAACGATTTGAATTTCTTTCTGTGAACACCGGACATGGCACAGAGTGGGCGTGTGCTAAAGGTTTGAATACACACCTAAGGAAAGGGGACAGGCCTGGAGCTGGAGCCTGAGTTCTGGTCCAGCTGGCCTCTAGTGTTCTGTGTGACCTTGGGCAAGTCTTCCTCTCAGGGCCCTGGCTTCCCTGTGAGCTGAAGCAGTTGGACTTGGCTGGGGGAGATTCTGTTGTGGTCAAAGGACTGTCTGGCCCCGCGCTGATGTGCTGGCCCCAGTCTGGGGATAATGGCCCCCATGGATAATAATTGCAGAGCAACCTCCCATCTCCCTTGCCCACACAATCCCATTAGGAACTCTTCAGGATTAAAGTCTGAGATCCACCCTAAGCCCATCACTAACATATGGCATACTGGTAGACAAGGGATGAACAGAGATTGTAAACATTGAGTCATTCATTTATTCCCTCCTTCATTCAGCAAGCTGCTACCAAGCTTCACTCCGGCTGGGCCCAGTGCCTGGCTCTGTGGACCCCACACTGAGTGAGACCCAGGCCCAGTCCAGTAAACAGTCAGCAACTCAGTGAGGTGGGGGCTGGGCCGGAGGACAGCACAGGGCCCGGGGGAGCCCAGAGAAGCAGCCATTGCTCCAGCTGGTGGTCAGGGAGCAGGGAGCTTCAACTGTGTCTTAACAGAAGAGTGAGCCTTTGCTACAGAGAGCAGGGAGGAGCTGGGCACTCCAGGCAGCAGCTACAGCCTGAGGTGGGGAGAGGCTCAACTTGACCCTGGATGCTGCCTGCGTGTAGTCTAATGATAAGAGGAGCAGGATGGGGAGGGATTATCCACTCTTGTTTACATGATTAAAACCAGACAAATACTTCCTTTATCTGAAAGAATGAAAGGGCTTTGGGGAAAAATCCTTTTGGAAGCAAAGCAAAACACAAGCATCTCCTTAACTAATCTCTCAACCCCACCCTGCCAACTGCCCTCAGTGGCAGGCAGAGAGCCCAGGGCCAGGCTGGCAGGGGTGGGGAGGAGCCAAGGGGAG
The DNA here is from genome assembly GCA_028646485.1 of Cryptoprocta ferox. NCBI lineage: Eukaryota > Metazoa > Chordata > Mammalia > Carnivora > Eupleridae > Cryptoprocta > Cryptoprocta ferox. Next base: position 60,855,313 of record CM053570.1, read on the forward strand.
AGAGACCCACAACTCTCTCAACACAGCCTCCGACAATGAAGGGGAACCTGGGCTCAGGGATAACCCAGGATGGCCACAGGGCGGCACATCTCAGAGAAACCATGGCCCCATTTCAGAGATGGGATCCTGAGCCCCAAAGATGTCACACAGCCAGTTGGCAGAGCCAGGACAAGGACCCGACCCAGGGCTCTAACTCACTCTTTTTCCTGAGTTCATTCAGCAAGGCTGCAGCCACTACCTGTCCCCAGAGCTCACGCTGTGCAGGCACTGGGGACCCACAGAGAAGTCAGACCTGCCCCTCTTCTCTCGTGCCCTCAGTCTGATGAGAGAGACAGGGAGACAGTTGACAACCACGCTCATGACAGAGGCCATGAGCTCCTAACCCTGGGGGTGAGGCAGGAAGTCCAAGAAGATTTCACCAGAGGTGACACTGAGCTTGGTCTTACCAGTGAGTAGCACTTCAGGAGGGGGAGGAATCTGGTAATAGGACACCAGACAAAGGAAACAGTGCTGGCAAGGGCCTGGAGGTGTGAAAGGGTGTGACTGGTGACCCTGGGCCACCTGTGGGCCAGAGAGCAGAGCAGAAAACCGGGACAGAGGGGCCAGAAGACTGGATTGCTGGGGCGTTCCCAAGCCTGCACGGTCCCTCCACACCCTGAGGGCGCTGGGCAGAGCCAGGACAGCGTGTGAGTGAGTACACCTGAGTGCCTGTCCCCCCCAGCCCTCAGACCCTGACCCACGTTGCTCTCACAGCTTGATGTCTGGCCTCGCCTCCCTGGATGCCAAGACATCCAGCCGCCTGGGCATCCTCACCGTGGCATACTACCTGTGGACCACCTTCGTGGCAGTCATCGTGGGCATCATCATGGTCTCTATCATCCACCCGGGTGGTGCGGCCCAGAAGGAGACGACAGAGCAGAGCGGGAAGCCCATCATGAGCTCAGCCGACGCCCTGCTGGACCTCATCCGGTAATTCTCGACACTGACACCCTGCTTGGGAACGCCATGCCTGGGCTGGGGTCGCCGGCTCACAAGCCTGGCCCCACAAGTATACCAGAGGCAGGATAGAGCATGGGAGAGGGGTGCTCAGGCTATGCTCTTGATGGCTGTGGTAACGAGAGGCCACCACAGAGGCCACGCAGTCTTTGTCCCTCAGAGCCCGTGCCACCCACTGGGGTCACACCGAACTGTCGGCCTCCATCAGACTGGGAGCACCTCGAGGGCAGGACAGGGGTCAGCTCACCTGGGAGCCATTAGTGGGTGGCATTCGCGGGTGTTTGCTGACTGACTGAGCTTGTGCGCACCCAGTCTCCCCTGCGGAAGGCCAGCGGCCACGCCCCCGCCGCCTTTTCCTTATTGGTCCTCTTGTCACAGACGAGGGAGTGAGGCTCAGATTGATGCTGAGACTTTTCCAGGGTCATCCAGCAGGCAGGTCATGGAGCCAGAATTCAATGTGGGCCTAAGTCCAAGAGCAGTGATATTTGCCCTGTGGTGTCCCTGCCCGAGCCACGCGGATGCTGCTAACCATCTGTTTCAGGGACCTGAGCCCTCCTCCCAGGAAAATGCTGTAGACCCAGTGGTGCATCCACATCTGATCCCCCCTTTCCCAAGACTCCATACCAGTCACTCCCCTCCCCTCCATCACACATTCACTCCCTCACCAGTGGCCACCCTGGGCCAGGCACTCAAACCTGGCCCTAGCCCTGGGGTAGGGAAAGGCCCACGAATAGACAGGGACAACATGGGGGGCAGGGGCTGCGGTGAGGGAGGCATGGGCTGTGGGTGAGGGCCAAGAGCAGGCTAAGAGGTGGCAAAGCTGCCCCAGGTAAAGGGTGGGATGAGCGGGAGGGCGGGGAGATGGAAGCCCATGCCTGGCTAAGGCAACAGCTGTGCAAAGGTCCTGGGCTGAGAGGGAAAGTGCGGGGAGAAATCCTCATCCACTCAGCGTGACTGGGGCACCAGGGGAAAGGGGAGTGGACATCAGTGTGAAGGATATTGTGACCCAGGCCGAAAATTGTCTTTTGTCCTAAAGGCCACAGGAAATGGGCTTGAAACACAGAAGTGGCACCATCCGGAAGGCTTGCTCTGGCTGCAGAGTGGAGGTGGAGGGGAGCAGGGGGAGGAGGGGAACACAGGCAGGGATGGGGCCAGGGCGGTGGCCATGGGCATAGGGAGACGGCAGACTAAGGGCTGCTCGGATGGTAAAACCAGAAGGAGGATGGAGGCATGGGCAGGAGGGAGGAGGGGCGGAGGAGGGGTCAGTGCTGATCATGAGGGCATGTGGGCCTCTGGCCTGAACACCCAGCTGGATGGCGGTGTGCTCACCGAGTCACAGGACAATGGCAGAGCGGGTGTGGACATCCTGGGGAAGATGTCAGCTGGTGGTTGGCTGGTGGATCTGAGTCTGGGAGAGTCCGAGCAAGAGATGGAGGTTGGGAGACCACCCACCCTGGGCCACCGTCTCTCACTCTCTCATACCCTGCGTCCCATTTGCTGGCAAATTCTGAGCTCTACCTTCAAAACTCCAAACCTGGTCCCTTCTGTCCCCCTCTGCCACTCTCACCATCTCCCAGACCACTATTACCTCTCCTGAGAGTGTCCAGCCTCGTCACCCTGCTTTCTCTCTGCTTTCCTATGGTCTGTTCTCAGCACAGCCCTTATTACTACCTGCATTATCCTGTCTGTGTACTTTTTTATTTCTCCTTGTGACTCCCTCACTGGAATAAAATATGTTCCACGAGGGCTAGATCTTTAAAAAAAAAAAAAATCTGTTCCCTGCTGTATTCTGGAGCCTAGAACAGCACCGCACACAGACATGGGGTATGGGGTCGCCATTGGGGTTGGGGTCTGAGCTGTAAGGAGACACCGGCACAGGGAGAAAGTGGCTCAGAGGCCTGAGGCAAGCCTTGGCCCACAGCCACATTAGAGGTTTACATAGAGCTGATGGAGCAGGAAGGAGCAAGCAGAGGGTGGGGAGGGGACCCACACCAGGAGAACAGATGTCCTAGAAACCAAGGGAAGAAGAATTTCGAGAAGCTTCATTTCTAAGATCCATTATTTCTAAGATTTGGTGGCTATGATTCATCCTTTCTTGGAGTCTATGATTTGAAACAGCCTTTCCTTGTGGTGGAAGGAGTTGGTGCTCGGGGAGTCCCCGCCCTCCCCACCACTGGCTCCCATGCTCAGGGGCTGAGGGTTCTGGATCAGACACACGTGTCAGAGTCAAATGTTCCAGGAGTGGCTCCTGCTCTTGGTTGCTTTTCACGTGGTGAAAATAGATCCTTCTGGTTTTAGGCTTTCCCCCAGTTGCTCTCAACCCCAAGGCAAGTTGTTTTGCAAAGCTGAGTGGTTGGACATCATGGTCGCCATTTCTTAGTCAGAGAGTGGGGCTGCAGAGAGAGGTCACACGCTTCCTGGGACAGGGAACCAGAACCTTGGGGATGTGAGGTCTTGTCACTATGTGGCCCTTCCAGGCCTCAGTTTCCCCAGTGGTTTTCATGATCCCTTCAGAACCACAGGTTCTGAAACACAGAGGCCTACAAACCAGGGAGGAAGCTGCAGGGCATGAGCATGAGGTTCTGGAGGTGGGTTCTGGGAGATGAGGTAGGGAGGGCAGTGCAGAACCCAACCTCGAAGACCTTGAACCCAGGCTGAGGGGTTGGCTGTTATGCTTTAGAAACAGGAAGCTGGTGAGTTTGGGAAGGATGGATTGGAGCAGAGCAGAGTGGACAGGATGTGACTGGAGGCAGGGGGATGCCCTGTTTGGGGTGCAGTCACCTCCGCTCCACCTTTATGAGGCACCTGCTCTGGGAGAAGACGCGGTGCTGAGAGCTGGGGAGGGGGCAAATGCAAGTCCCTGCACCAGGCTGCCCTCTGTCTTAGAACAGACAGACAAGAACTGGAGAGCCATTTTTGGAGACCCTTCCTAGCTCTGACGTTCAGAGAGGCTGGGCAGAGAAAAGAACACCAGGAGGGAAGCTTCCAGGGGCCCCCCTCACCCTTGCCCTGGCCCAGAGCAGGTGGCTACCAAGCATTGATAACTGAGAACATGGATGACGAGGGCAGGGAACAGGGAAGTGGGGCAGGTGTAACAGATGAAAAGTCAGAAAGAGGTAGGGGCCATCTGAACAGTAAAATAAGGCCCGCAGCATAACTCAGGGCTGGGAAGATATGCGTCCATCTCTCAAAGACGATTCCAGAGGAACACAACAGGTCATGTCCCCAGACAACTCACCAAAACATGAATTCATTTCCCAGGGCTCCAGAAAATTGACGTCTGCTCACAGTGCAGAAAACAACCCAAACAAGAGGAACACTAATCAGAGCTGGGCCCCTTCTTTTTTTCCAATCTTATTAAAACACCAGAGAGATGAAGTAATGACTTGGCTCTGTTTATAGCTCCCAGTGACCCTCTCAGGGATTGGATGAAGCTCTCAGGAGCTGTGCTTGGGAAGGAACAGTCCCCACCACGGGGCATGGGTTGGGGCCATGGGGTTAGGGGCAAGTTTAGAATGTCACAGTGGGGACTTAGAAAGAGTAAGGAGAAGAGCCGCGGACTGTGGCCCTGTCCCAAGTGATGTGCAGGCGGGACCAAGCCAGCGGGTGTGTGTACTTGATGGGCGTGGCTACTAACATCTCCCAAGCACATTATATCCGCATTTATGCCACCAGGAGCACAGCCCTCATAGGGCAAATGGGAAGACTTCCCATTCCCATAGGGTATTCAAAGCCAAAAGAAAATGTTGTACATTTTCCTTTTTAGTAATCAAAAAATATAATTCATTAAAGTCTACAGGGGAAGTTCACTGATTATTAGTATGAGCACATGTATTAGTCAAGAGTTGCTGTTGGCTGCTAGTTAAGAGAAATCTGAAGCAGCACAGCCATAACTAGGGTAAAGGCTTTCATTTTCTCCCAAATCAATAGTCCAACGGTGGGCAGCTCATGGTCAACAGGATCCCATGCTCCCCCGACCATGTTTAGCGCTTGGCTTTTATCACCAGTGGTCTCATGGTCCAAGAAGGTTACTGAAGCTCTGGGTAGGACGTCCATGTTCCACCATGAAGAAGACAGTTGGAGGAAAGGACCAAAGGGTCCTGGCTGAGTAGGCACCTTTTCAAGAGTTTTCTGGAATGACCCAATGACTCGCACTTCATCTCTTTGCCCACCCCTTTGGCAAGAGAGGCTGGGAAGCAAGGTTGGAGAGCAGAGTCCTGTTGATCCTGTAACATGCCAGGGCACCTGTTGGTAAGGAAGGAGAGGATAGAGACTGGGGGTAGGCAACTAGCTGTCCCTGCCACAACCCACATTTTAAATTATTCTTATGTTAAAGGAGATCGTAAAGAAATGTACATACGAGGTATAAGTTCCATTCGGTCTCTTACAACTTGTGAATGTTCCTAGTTTCTGCTCTGGCTTAAAGCAGACTTCCCTCTAAGTTTAATTAGAAAACTACCTCGTGGGGCACCTGGGTGGCTCAGTCGGTTAAGCATCCGACTTCAGCTCAGGTCATGATCTCACAGTTTGTGGGTTCGAGCCCCATGTCGGGCTCTATGCTGACAGCTCAGAGCCTGGAGCCTGCTTCGGATTCTGTGTCTCCCCCTCTCTCTGCCCCTCCTCAGCTCATGCTCTGTCTCTCTCGGTCTCTCAATAATAAATAAATGTTAAAAAAAAATTAAAAAAAAAAAAAGAAAACTACCTCGTAAGTCACTCAAACCTTCTGGAGTTGTGCCCAGGAGAGATTTTCAAACTATTAACCATTGGTGCAGCACGGGCATCCCCGCTCTGGTCATGAGGACCCAGGCCCAGTGGACCGTTGCATTCTGGCAGCTGTGTGCCTGGAAAGCCCCCAGCACGAATCCTGGCTGCAGTGCTTTGCGTCTGCTTGATGTCAAAAGCCCTCGCAGGCAGCTACTATTCGGTGGCAGGAATCTGTTTATAACTTGGGGGTGGGGGGAAAGCCTCATTTGAGCTTCTGAGATCCCAGCCCCTAACCCCTGCTTCTGCTCTCTCTTGTGACAAAGCTGAAATTAGTGGTAAAGCCATGACCATTCTCTCCCAGTTTCTGCCTTGGTAGCTCCTTCTAAGGTCTCTTCCTCCTGCTGTATGCTTAAACGGAACCTATATTTTAGCAACAGTGAAACAAAATGATAGTTTCTGCTTTCCAACAGTGGCTGCTGGGATGCGAGGTTAAGAAATAATGCGCACTTGTGTCCTTGTGTATAATTCCATGTATGCATGAGCAGGGTCTTGAAAAAGAAGAGATTTGCCAAGAACAAGAGTGAGTGGTAAGGTGGGTCTACATGGCCTGTTTGAGGAGATGCAAACATGTGAACAAAAATCTTTGACTGACTGGGGGAAGATTCCTTAGAAGTGGTATGTAAAGACAAAGGTGTAATGGTTTGCAAACCCTCAATCGGAACTGCAAATTGCTTTACAGAAAGATTGCTGCCAGGAACATGTGGGGGTGTCCAGGTCACCAAACCTCCTCAGCATGGAGTATTATCATTTAAAACTCCTTTGCCAGTGTGATAGGTGAAAAGGTCTAATTTATTGATGAAGCTGAACATCTTTTAAAAGCTTTTTTGGGCTACTTGTGTTCCTTCTCTTGCAAAGTGGATTGCCTGGTCATGAGTTTTGAATTGTTTTTCTATTGAGGTATTAATGTTTTTGTGGTCAAATTATTTATGCAGCAAATATTTGCTGAGGGCCTGTTATGTGCCAGGCACTCTTCCAGTTGCTGGGGACACAGCAGTGAATACAACAGAGAGATCTCAGGAAGCTGATGTTCTAGAGAGTAGAGATAGACCGGAACAAGGAGACAAAGACAAGATTGGTAAAAGCTCTTTACAGACTTAGGATGGTAGCACTTTGTCACATAGTTCCCCTAGTTTGTCATTTGCTTTATAATTCTATTTCTATTTGAATCAGTCTCAGAGAACTTCTCAATTTATTTAACATTTTATTTTGGCATAATTTTAAGCTTACAGAAAACTTGCAAAGATTGTAGAGAGAGTTGCCACATAATCTTCACCCAGCCTTCCCTGAAGTTAGCAACGTACATAATGATGGCACAGATTTCAAAACTAAGGAATTAAATTAGTACTACACTATTAACTAAATTATAGACCTTGTTTGGATTTCACCAGTTTTTCCACTAATGTCTTTTTTTCTGCCCCAGAATCCAACCCGGGATACCATGTTGCTCTTGGGAAATTCTTAATTTTTTTCTTTAAAAAAATTTTTTTTTCCAGAGAGTGCATGCGTGTGTATGTGCACAGGAGGGGGAGGGGCAGAGAAAGAGGGAGGGAGAGAATCCTAAGCAGGCTCCACAGTCGGCACGGAGCACATGCAGGACAAGGCCTCATGAATGGTGAGATCATGGCCTGAACCGAAATCAAGAGCAGGATGCTTAACTGACTGAGCCACCTAGAAATTCTTAATTTCTATGTAGTAAAATCTATTGATTTTTTTATTGCTCATTTTCTTCTTAGAGGGTCCTTCCATAGTCTGAGATCTGAAAAATATTAACCTATATTTTCTTCTAGCTTTTTATGGGTTTTTTTTTTAATTACTTACTTCTTTAATCCATCTGGAATTTATTTTGGTGCAAAGCATAAATAGGGATTCTAAGTTGTTGTTTTTAATGGTTGGCTGCACAGTACTTTATAATAAATCCTTCCTTTCCTCACTCATCTGTGAAGCAACTTTTATCAAAAATGAAGGACTTAGGGGCACCTGGCTGGTTCCGTCGGAAGAGCGTGGGATTCTTGATCTTGGGGTCATGGGTTCAAGCACCATGTTGGGTGTAGAGATTACTAAAAAAAAACATACACTTATTTTTTTGAAAAATGAAGTATTTAGCTGTACTAGGTTCTGTTTCTGGGCTACAGGTTCTGTTCTATTGATTTTTCTGTTGACATCTGTGTTGATATTGCATTTTAAAGTTATAGCGTTACAGTACGTGTTCGTATCTCATAGGACAAGACCCCCCCTCCGTTAACTTTATGAAAATAATGTTAACAAGAATTATGATCTCATTCATGTGCCAAGTCATGTGTTGGGCAACACAGATAAGAAGATATGGACAACTGATTTTTCAAGGAGGCCAGTCTGTGGGAGAGGCAGACCCTTGAGCCGGTGCCGCCCTGCAGCAGGCTGGAGCACTGGTGACCCACGGAGGAAGGCCCTTGGAGTCTGCCAGCAATCAGAGAAGGTTCGGCCTCTGACTGACTGGTGTAGGAGTTAGCCAGAGAAGCAGGAAGGACATTCTAGGCAGAAGGGACAGTATGGACAAAGGACCGGGTGCTGGAAAAGTGTGCAGTGTTTCTAGGGAACTCTATGCAATTGTTGTTGGCGCTTTGAGTACTGGGGGTGGGGAAGAAATAAGACTGCAGAGGGAGGTGGGGCTAGGTCATGGAAGGCCTTGGCTGCCAAGGGAGGTGTTCAGATGACCCCACAGGCCCTCCTGTGCTGGGCTCTGGCATTCTTCAATTGCTGACTCTCTTCCCAGGAACATGTTCCCAGCCAACCTGGTGGAAGCCACTTTCAAACAGGTGAGTGGGTCCCCGAGCGATGGAGTGGGGCAGGCAGGGCCAGCCTGGGCCAGGCTGGGAACGGGTAGGTTTACCCAGCAAGTCTCCCTGCCTCCTGAGGGCCGGGTGCTGGGGAGGAGAGCAGGTGGGGAGACCTGGATCCTTAGAGCCTCCCACGGCCACACCCCTGCCCTGGGTTCTAGTTTCTCACGAAGAGAACTTACAAGGGTGGGGGGAAGCCACTGTGCTCTAGGTTTACACCCGTGCTCACGCTCACTGTCTCAGTCAGTCCTCACAGTAACCCTGCCCTCAATGTGCCAGCCCCTCTCCCGGATGAGGAAACTGAGACACAGAAGGATCAAAGGACCTGCCCAAGGTTATGCCACCAGTAAACGATCGCGCTGGTAGGAAAACCCAGGCCTGTCTGGCTTCTAAGCCTGTTTTCTCTCTCTCTCTTTTTTTTAAATCATTTTTCCCCATAATAAAAATAGTAATGATGTTCAGTATAAAATATTAGGAAAATCCTAAAAACTACAAAGAAGAAAATAAAATCATCTCTTGTTCAAGCACCAAGCAACAGAGATAATGGTAGGCACACTTTTAGTCTTTTTTCTCTGCATAAATATGCTTTAGAAAAATAAAATTAGGATGATAGTACATAGACACTGTGTGTCTTGCTTTTCCCCACTCCCATTACATCTTAAGCATTTCCCCTGGTTATTAAGCATTTCTTTAAAATGTAATATTTGCAGTGAGACAAGAGCTGGTGATAAGGCCAGGCTGTAATTTATTACCATTACCCTTTTTGGTAGGCTTATAGGGTGTTTTCAAAGTTTTTCCTTTTTTAGAAATTATGGTAAATATCCTTGTGCACAAATTTTCGTCTGCCCTTCTAATAATTTCTAATTCTTTTCCCCTTGTAAAATGTTGACTGGTTGGTTGACAATCCAGCAAGCATTTCCTGACCCCCCTTGCCTGTGCCGGGCCCTGCACTGGGACTGGGGACACAAAGGAGGAGGTTGAGGGTTGGAGAGGAAGATCCAACATAAGGAGTAGTGAAACCTTGAGATAATCTCTGTATCTTTCCTAATCTCCTGGGTCTTTATCTATGAAATGAGTGAGATAGGAAAGGGCACTGAATGGTAGGCCAGGGAGTTTTGGTTTTATTCCAATAGTGATGGGAAATATTAAAGGTGTGAGAGAGAAAGAGTGAATGTTGCTCTACTCCACACCTACTTGGAATGCCGTTTTTTCTTTTGACAAACTCCTACCCATCCTTCAAGACCCAACTCAAATGTCCCTTTCTTTGTGAAGCTGTCTGATCCTCTGAAGCAAAGTAAGTCACTCCCTCCCCAGAGCTCTCAGGGCAGAATTCATGTCTGTTTCATCTTCCTGTCCCTGGCACCCAACACAGAAAGTCCAATATTGGAATGCTGACAGTGATGGTGGCAGTAATAACAGCAAACGTCCACCTAAGGCAGACCATGTGCCAGGCACTGCTGTAAACACTTTAAGTGTGTTGTCTCGTTTATTCGAATAAGCCAGATACTATTTTGACCCCCATTTGACAGATGAAGAAACTGAAGCACAGAAACTTTTGGTCCCATATATTTCCTGGCTGGTTTCTCCACCCCACCCTACCCCCCAGAAGGCTTACCTTATTGATATTGTGGTGTTGGGAGGCTAGAAATCTCCCTTGTTTGGGCTCCTATTGCCCTAGAGGGGAAGACTCAGGGATGCCCTGGGGCAGAGGAGGAAGGGTAGACAGCATGGAGAGTCAGGTCTTCCCAGCTGGGACCTCTTCCCCTCTAGAAGGTTTGATGCAAGCTGAGCTTTTCAAATATAGAAGGTCCAAGTTTCCATCAGTGACAGGCAAGGCTGGCTGGCTATTAGGTGGATGGAAAATGGATGTTTGAAAGGGATAGATGGGTGAATAGAAAATTATCTGGGTAGAAGAGGAGACGGTTAGACGGGATCCCAGATGGTTGTAATGATGCACAGAAGGAAGGAGAGGATGGAAGGGATGAAGAGAAGCATGGCTGGGTAGTGCGAACGTGGATGAAGGAATCCCAGTTTTCTTTTTGGTAAAATCTTGATAATACTCCTGCCTGCCTCACAGGATTATTGTCTGTCAAATAGTTCTTGACTGGATACAAATGTCCCTCCAAGATATTATTATTGTTGTGAATGATATTAACCATATTTGGCCCTGACTCCTTCCTGGTTGGGGTGTCACCCACTAGTACCGCACCAAGACCACCCCAGTCATCAAATCCCCCAAGATGGTGTCAGAGGAGTCCCCTCCTCGGCAGATCCTCATCTATGGGGTCCAGGAAGAGAACGGCTCTCGTGTTCAGAACTTCGCCCTGGACCTGACCCCGCCACCTGAGATTGTTTACAAGTCAGAGCCTGACACCACTGATGGCATGAACGTGCTGGGGATCGTCATCTTCTCTGCCACCATGGGTATGTGCTCTCCTCCCCTCCCCGGCAGTGGCCTGGAGCCAGGCCCTTTCAGCATCTACCATTCTCTGCAACCTGTATCCACTAATCTGAATAACCTGGAGTCTCCCGTCTTCCAGGTGGTTCCTTTCTTTCCTATTCAGTAGAGTGGCTCAAGTCCCCATTCCATTACCAAGGGGTGTCTCCAGCCCTCCCCCCCAGTTGGAGCTGGCATTCTTCACTTGGAATTCTCCAACCCTGGCTGTTAGTTTGCTCTCCCTTAAAGAAGACCATGCCTCTGGCTTCCTCCCAGCAGCCCGTTCCATTTCACTGAGGTCTGGGGACACTAGGGCAGCATGGGAGGAGGTTTCAATAAAGAACAGGAAAAACCTGAAAATATGTCAGCTATCAGCCATCACTGTCTCCTTAAAGCTCTCATTTCTCCCTTCCATCTCCAACCACAGGGGCTTCCCAAGGGCCAACTCTGTCTGCAGACAAGTCTGTGTCATTTCTCAGGGCCCACATTGGCTTCTCTGGCCACTCCCTCCACTTTGGTACTCTTTTCTCTGTGCCAAGACCCCCAAGCATCGGCTATCACTGTGAAGCTGGTGAAGCTTCACTTGCAAAGGCCATTCTGTACCTTTTAACTAAAAAAAAATTTTTTTTTCTTAAAGAGAGCCCCATATAGTATAAGCTTCAGATCCCACGAAACCTATAGATATGCCTCTGCCAGCAGTGCCCTCAACACTGTCACTGACACACACACACACACACACACACACACACACAACACTTTTCCTTCTTGGGAACAATCTAGCTGGTCAGTCCCTGTCTTGTCCTTCTAGGCTATGTCAAAGGTCATTGTGAGCCTTATTCTAAAACTGGCACCTACCTCCCTCTTCGACCTGGCCAAGGTCCTGGGAGGGCCTCTCCTCCCTCCCTGACCTGTACACAAGGTTTTCTTCTCACTGTCCTCCTGGGTGCTCGCGAAGATCTGGGGCCCGTTTTCTGCCTCTGCCCCGCCAGCATCCAAATCTGTCAGGTGCTTCCAAAACTTCTCTCCGAGCCCACCTTTCCCTCTGCTCACTGCCAGCACCAAAGCTCAGGGCCACCACAGTTCACCTCTCACCTGGTTTCTGCAAGAGCCTCCTGAAGAGTCCCTGGCCTCGTGCACCCCCCTCATGGGCTCACAAAGTCCTGCAGTGGCTCTCTGGTGCACTTGTGCACGGCCTGCGGCGCTCTGTGTGAGCCTCTTCCCCCAGCCACGCTGCCTGTCGGTTCCAGGAAGACCTTCCCGCTCCCTTCAGCCCCGCTGCTCCTGCCCCTTCCTCTCCCCTGTGCCTTTCCAGTCCTTGCAGGGGGACTGTGGTCTTTGCAAGCATCATGTCCTCGTGAAAGTCTTCCCAGCCCCCCAGACTGCTCAGGTGCTCCGTGATACTCCTTAAACGTTGGACCCTATTGCAGTTATCTGTTTCTGTGACTGTCTGTGACTGCACAGAAGCAGGTGTGAGCTCCCTGCAGGCAGCGGCAGGACTGGCTTGTTCCCCACTCACCCCCACAGCCCACCACACTGACTGGAGAGGGCAGGCACGCATGGAAACCTGCTGGAGAGATGGGTGGATGACTGGATGAATGGACGGGCCGTGGTGGGTAACGGAGCTCTTATCATCTTGGCCCAAATGTCAGGCATGCAGCGGGGGCTAGGGCCTCCAGGACCCGAGTGTGTGACAAGGCGGTGTTTGGAAGCATTCACAGCACATCTGGCAATCAGTTCCCAGTAGGGGCCATTCCTTGTCCTCCCCAGCCACTGCCTCTCTCTTAGAGGAGGGAACATATAAACAGGACCTCTGTTGGCAGAGCAAAAGAGACCCTAAGCCCCTCCGACTCACTGTTTCCTGGGCGTGTGTAACTGTCAGTGTGCATATGTTTGTGTCTGTTTGCCCAAGTCAGCACGTGCCTGTGTGTGTCCACTTCCATTTGCACCTGCGTCTGTGTGTGCCCACATCTGAGCGTGAGCAGACATGCCTGCACAGCTGCTCCAAATGGGGCTTTCTTTTGTCCCCACCACACAGCCTCCTTTCCCATCTCCTCCCTGCTGTTGGGACACAGCTGATGCTGAGGCGTCATTGGCTGGACTGCAGGAGGCCTACTGCCACACCTTGGGTCCCCTGCACACAGGCCCCCAGCCAGCCCGAGCCCGTAGGTGCCTCCAGGGAAATCTAAGTGGAGACTGATTCGGGCAGGAATAGCCTGGGAAGAGGTACAGAGGAGGGACAGAGCTGGCAGGGGGCCTGGGTCTGAGCTCAGCCAGGCTCCCACAGGCCAGATGGGCAAGGGCGAGGCTGTGTCACCTCCGACGTGGGCCTCTCCTGCCCATACCAGCAGGGCCCCCACGTCATTCCACCACCATGTGGTAGCTGTTCTGTGGATAGTGTGAGTCCAGAGCTTCCTGGGGTAGGAAAGAGCCTCTCTCTGGAGTCACATGGGCCAGGGTTCAAATCCCTGCCCTCCTTCTCCCTGGCTGAGTCAGGTGATGAGCTCACACTGCCAGTGAGCTTTCCAAGGGCAGCCGCAGAGTGTGTTTTGCTCTCCATTTTTGTGTCACCAGAAGGGACAGCTGTCACTTGTCACCGTTTCAGGAGTGGCCGGATGGTGCTCACCTGCGCAGAGCTCACCCGTGGAATAGCACACACACGAACACTCCCCGAGTAAGAGGATGACAGGGGCTCCAGGAAAGGCTTTATTATTCATTCATTTGTTCGTTCATTCACTCAGTGATGACTGTTGGGCTCCTACAATGTGCCAGCTAAGGAGATACAGCTCTTTCCCTCATGGAGCTAACCTTCTATTGGAGGAGACAGAAAAAAATAACAGACAACCGGAAAATAACAGTTATAAGTTGTAGTAAGTGATAAAAAGGGATCAGAAAGGGCTGCCACAGAGAAGAATAAATGGAGAGTTTGCCAAGGGGAGCGGGGATGGGTCCCCAGGCCATGTGGGCACCAGGACCTACATGGGCAAGGGTCCTGAGGCAGTGAAAAGTTTGACGTATCCTAGAAATGTGAAGGCAGCCAGTGATGCCAGAGGATAGTGAGGAGGTGAAAAGCAGGGCCAGATGGAGTTGGGAGGTGTTGACAGGGGTCCCATCAACTGGGGCCTGAAGCAGTGGGGAACTTGGTTAGGGTCTGAGTGTTCGGGAAGCCAGTGGGGGGCGGGGGGAGGGGTTGGTAGGGAGCATGTTTATGGATGAGAGGAGAGCCCTGGTCCAGCGGTAGAGGCCTCGAAGAAGGAGGGGAGACGGTGCAGGGAAGCGCTGTGCATCCAAGGCTGCTGGGAAATCAGCCAAGGCCTGAGGCCCACATGCGCATGCAGGTCTGTCCCTGCCATGCTGCCAGCGTGTGTGGGCACGTGTCGCTGCGGTGCACGCCTGCGCCTCGGCGTGCGGCATCCGTGACGTGTTTGTGTGTCCCTGCCCCCACAGGCATCATGCTGGGCCGCATGGGGGACAGTGGAACCCCGCTAGTCAGCTTCTGCCAGTGCCTCAATGAGTCTGTCATGAAGATTGTGGCGGTGGCTGTGTGGTAAGCCTCACTGGGGGCGGAAGTGTCCCCTTCCACCTTCACCCGTCCCCCTTTCAGCCCTGCCCTGGGCAGATGGTGGGACACCATGGTGCCTTCCACTGCTTTCCTGCACTGGAGGCCAGCTCTGGCCACATTCTGCCCTGGACCACCCCCTGCCCAGCCCTGCCCAGTTCTAGTTCCAGCCCCAGGCCTGCCATTTCTGGCCCGACCAGACCCACCAGAGGACAGTGACAAGCTAAGCGTGGCCCTGCTCTCCTGGCCCAGTTTCCCCATCACATGGAGTCTCATCAGCTCAGCTTTTGGAGAAGGGAAACCCTGGAAGTGAGAACCAGTAGCCACCCCTTGGTTAACAGTTCAGGCCTTAGGAATCTTCTAGTCCAACCTCGTACAGTTCAGATGGGGAAATGCAGAGGCTCTGCCCCAGGCGGGGGCCCTCCTCAGAGGCCTAGACAGGAAGGTGTGGAGGCCAGAGGTTGTGCGGGGCTGGGCTGATCGAGGGTCATGCCATATACTGGGCACCTTGGTACACGGTCTCATTCAGTCCTCACAGGAGCCCCGGGAGGCTCAGGGGCATTGGGCTGGGCAGCAATGCAGTTTCAGGGCCGCCTGGGACCCCTGGCTGCCTGGCACTGACCCAGCCGCCTGCCCCCAGGTACTTCCCCTTTGGCATCGTGTTCCTCATCGCCGGCAAGATCCTGGAGATGGATGACCCCACGGCTGTCAGGAAGAAACTGGGTTTCTACGCAGTCACCGTGGTGTGTGGGCTGGTGGTCCATGGCCTCTTCATCCTGCCCCTGCTCTACTTCTTCATCACCAAAAAGAACCCCATTGTCTTTATCCGAGGCATCCTCCAGGCCCTGCTCATTGCGCTGGCCACCTCCTCCAGGTAGCCCTGGGAGATGGGTAGGGTGGAGCAATGGTGGCAGCTGAACTCTGTTCTTCTGTCCAGCCATCACTTGTCCATAGCCACAGAACCATGGAAAGTTCAGTATGGCCCACTTCACAAACTTGGGGGTAGCTACGGACAATGGTAAACGAGACCAATTTTTGAGATGTATTGCTTGAGGCCCCACCGGCCCAAATGGCAGAAAGCCCTTATCGCCTCTTAAGGCCTTCCCCTCCTCAACTGCCTACATCCCTAAGGTGCACTTAGTCCACACACGGGTGGCTTCCACACATCTTGGGGTCGGGACAGCTGACGAGGGCTGAATCCGCAACGGCTGTTGCCTTTTGCTGCCATATGGTGCTGTTGGAGTCAGGCCCTGCGTTGTTTAGGGACTCGGCCTGTCTACTGCCGCGGGGACATCCTGGCTGGATGCCCTGTTATAGCCTTGACAGTGTAACCAACCAGTGGGGATTTGAATCACGGTTCCATCGCCCACTGGCTGTGTAACCCTGGCCTCCCTGGGCACCAGTTTCCTCATATGCAGTTTGGGGACGATGGTAGCCTCTGCCTCCACGGGTTGCATGGGAACTAGTGGAGATAACTCACTAGGGGCAAGAAGGCTGGTCTGGGCTAGATGAGGTGCATCTGCTCTCAAGGATTGCAGCCAACAGCGGAGTGCAAGAAGCAGAGCTGGAGGCATGCAAACCCAGCTGTCAATCAAGGGGGAGAAAGTGCTCTATATCCTCTGTGAAGCAAGGGTGGTTCTCCCCACGGCAAATGTCCAAGCTCCACATGCAGGAGGTCGCTGAGCTCAGACCCATGTCCCTTTGGAGCCTGGCTCTTCCTTCCAGCCGTTACTGCTTTCTCTTCTCTGGGCCTCAGCTTCCCAATCTGTCAAATGGGAACGAGGTCCACCACAGAACTCCTTCCTTGGCAGCCAGATAACCCTGCCCTTGGCAGCAGAAGTGCCTCACACAGAACTCGGGAGGGGCAGGGCTCCAGTGAGGAAAAGCCCCAGAAAGAAGCCTCATCTGGGAACCTCCATGCAGGGCAGAGCCAGGAGGTGGAAAGGAAGGACAAAGTCCCAAGTGGCTGCCAGCCCCCATGCCACAGGCCAAGCTCTGCTGAAGCCAGCAGCCCTTGGCCATTGCTGCTTGGCCGAAACCAGAGCCGCGGGCCCAGCACATCTGGGGATAATATTGCAGGCTCTGGAAAATGGACGTGGGCTCCCCAGGCACTGGCCTTTGGGAAAGGAAGGGCACTGTGGCCAAACCAACCTGAGTTTTAGTCTCAGCACACCTACCAGGAGCTCTAGTAATAAAGACAGTAACAATCATAGTAGTGGCCACCACTGACTGCCTGTAACGTGCCAGACGCTGTTCTAAGCGCTTTCTTGTTCAATCGCCCTAATAGCTCTGTAATCTAGGTATTGTTTGGGACAAGGAAACTAAGGCACACACAGGTTAAGGAATCGGCCAGAGCCACTTGGCTAGTAGGAGGCCGGAATCTAAATCCAGCACGTCCGGCCCCAGAGCCCTGCTGTTAGCCACTTTATCTACCCTTGGCACAGCGGTATGACTTTGGGTCAGCCCCTCTTCCCCTTTGGGCTTCAGTGTCTTCGTCTGTAAAATGGACTCAAAATCCCTCCCTCGCAGGAAGCTGTGAGGGTCAGAGAAGTGTGTGTAAAAAGCACAATGCCTGGTGCATAGTAGGTGCTCTGCTGGTGGTAACTCCTGTCCTGACCTGTGTGGCTGGCGGGGGTCTCTGGGGCCCTAGGCTTGGGTGGGTCTGGATGGGCCACTGATCACATAATTGCCAAGGATGCCATTTGAGACCATTTTCAAAGCTCCTTCAGCCTGTCCTCTCCCGTGATGGGTGGGCTGCCTGGAGTGGGGCGAGCTTCCTGTCCCTGGCACGCAGGTAGCCCAGAGACCTGGAGCACCCTGAGAGATGGTGGTAGGCACACACTGGCCCCTCTGCCCACAGCTCAGCCACACTGCCCATCACCTTCAAGTGCCTGCTGGAAAACAACCACATTGACCGGCGGATTGCCCGCTTTGTGCTGCCCGTGGGCGCCACCATCAACATGGACGGCACGGCACTCTACGAGGCCGTGGCCGCCATCTTCATTGCCCAGGTCAACAACTATGAGCTGGACTTCGGCCAGATCATCACCATCAGGTACACACCTGACACCCCATACCCAGTATGAATTGGCGGGGGGCAGAGGAGGGGACAGGAAGGGCCTTCAGGATTCTTGAGCTCTCATATCTGATGGGGTCTCTGAGGTACAGAGGAGGCAAGGGGTTTGTTCCTAGCACCCAGCAAGTCAGCGGTGCGGCTGGGATGCGACCTGGCTTCTGTGACTCAGGTTCCCTTCCCCAGCGTCACCCTGCAGAGGGGGTGCTCCGAGCAGGCTGGGAACTAAGGTCCAGAGGAGGGCCTGCAGTCTGGGCATGCGGGGCAGGGAGGGGGCTGAAGGCACAGGGTGAGCAGAGGCCAGGGGCGGGACGAGGGGACAGCGGGGGGACTGCTAGAGTGACTGTTGCTGAGGGAAGGGTGCTGGGGTGAGGGGCAGAGGTTGTGGGGGAGGCCTTGCATGCCAGCCTGAGGGCACAAGTCTGGCCCTGGGAACCAGGCCCCACAGGGAGGCTGGGCAGAGCCGAGTGGATGGACGACCTGAATCTCTGGCCAGCTTTCTAGAACCCAACAGAGGCAATGGCTCCAGGCACAGGTTCTTCTACAAACTCCTCAGGAGATTCCACTGAGGCCAGAGATGGAAGCCCATGGAGCCCCAGGACCTTGAGCCCCCCACCCCAAGAATTTCCTGATGTGGCATTTTTAACAACCCCTGCCCGGTAGGGCTGTTCCCAGAGGCCCTGGCATTCTGGACTCCTTCTTGGAGCCAGGGCTCCAACATCGAGGCCTGCCCCTCCTGCTCCTCCTCTTCCTCTCCCTGCCCCTCCTGCAGCATCACGGCCACAGCGGCCAGCATCGGGGCAGCTGGCATCCCCCAGGCTGGGCTCATCACCATGGTCATCGTGCTCACCTCCGTGGGACTTCCCACTGACGACATCACCCTCATCATCGCTGTCGACTGGGCTCTGTGAGTGGGGTTCGCCCCCCACCTGCCTCATCCCCTGGGCAGCAGGCACTGAGGGTGGCCGGGGGAACTGCCATGGTTGGCACAGTGGGGGTGCCCTACTCACTGACACCAGCCTTTGTGGGGCCCAGTTTTCAAAAGTGAAAATGTGCCTACCCTTGTTCAAAAATTATAAAGAATTTCAAGAGGGTGAGAGCAGGTCCTGTTAAGCATGGGCACAGTCTGCATGTCCATGAAGCCTGCTGTGCATCAACCTACATTGGCACTGCCCAGGGGGCAGTAGGCTCGAGAGGACCGGAAGGGCACTTTGCCACAGGCTCCAACCTGGCTGCCGGCTGCAGGTGCTGCGGGGCTGAGCCCTGCCCTCTGCCAGCTCCTCTTACCAAAACTAGCACCTGCCACTCACTGCCCGCCTTGGCTCACCAGGGACCGTTTCCGCACCATGATCAACGTGCTGGGTGACGCGCTGGCGGCGGGGATCATGGCCCACATCTGCCGGAAGGACTTTGCTCATGACGCAGGCATGGAGGTGAGGGTAGAGCTGGGGTGGGGGTGCGGGTCTTCTCACCAGCTGGGCAGCCCTCTCCCAATCCTTCCTGGCCTCCTCTTCTGGACAGGGGGTGACTGAGTCCTCTCACAGCTAGCTGTTGAGCACTTGTCATTGTGAGAGGAGCAACGGTAAACAAAGAAAGATAAACCCTGTCCTCAGGGAGCCTGTATCCCAATGTGGGGGTGCCCTCTATCCTGCCGACAACAATGCAAACATCTGTGTGTCTGCACAGGGCTTCGTGGCAATAACTATGTGTAGCAGGCTGTCCCACTCCCATGGGGGAGGACGGGCAGGGGACCCACCAGTTCCCTCACTGGACTGTGTGCGTCAGGTCCCTCCTCCACTAAGACAACCTCAAAAGGAAGCAGGACAGATTGGAACTGGAGCCCAGAGAGGCCCTGTGTGACCTCTCAAGGTCCCACAGCACATCTGTAGGAAAACCAATCACGTGGTTTGCTCACTCAGTCCTCCCTGGTGTCTAACCGCACTCCTGCTGCTACCAAGGCCTGTTTCCCCTCCTCAGAAACTGCCACCCTGTGAAACCAAGCCAGTGAGCCTCCAGGAGATCGTGGCAACCCAGCAGAATGGCTGTGTGAAGAGCGTGGCTGAGGCCTCGGAGCTGACCCTGGGCCCTGCCTGTCCCCACCACATCCCTGTCCAGGTGGAGCAGGACGAGGAACCTGCCGCCATCTCTCTGGATCACTGCACCATTGAGATCAGTGAGCTTGAGACCAATGTGTAGCTTGCAGAGCCGCAGGTGCCAGGGAGGCCTCCAGGGCTAGGGGCCGAGGGCAGGACCTCAACTCACTACCTTTCTGAGACAGGAGCCAGGCTCACACACTCCTCCCGCCCCTGAGAGGCCAGAATCAGCCCCACGTGCCAGACTGTGGAGACTCAGAAAGGGAAAGACTGCATGTGGGAGCCCCAGCCGGGGACTGATGGCCTGGCACAGCCCGGTCCCTGGCTGTGACATTTCTGCTGTGTTGACCTATGAGGGTGGCAGGCAAGGGCTATACGGTCCCAGTTTTTGGATCACAGAGTTGAGGCTCTGTGAGCTGAAAACAGCTGCCCCGGGTCTCAGAGCAAGTCACGTCAGGGCCAGGACTCTAACTCAAGTCTTCCAGGTCCTGGCCCCTCTCTCCTGGAGGACAGGAGCCTGCAGGGCCAGATGCCAAGAGTCTCTGCCCCCCTGCAGGAGCTCTGCTGCCACCACTGCCTTCGGTTTATGAAGACACAACAGTGTTCTGGTTCTGTCCCAGCTGAGTCCCTGTCCAGGCCGGTCCCCCTCCCTGCCCCATAACACGTGGCCTCAGACAAACAGCTTTCCCTGGGCCAAGGCCTGCTGCCTGCCACGGGCCACAGCCTATCCCATGTCCCATCAGTCTCACCAGCCGTCTCTCACAAAGCTCGGCCCATGTGGAGACAGGATGGAATCAGAGGAGCCGAGGGGCCCTTGGAAACACCTGAGCCAGCCTCCCGCAGGACAGGCGGGTCAGCCAGGACCGGGGTGGCAGGCTTGCCTGGGATGCTTCAGTCAGGCCCCTCTGGAGCAGGTCAGCACTGTCCACGAGCCTGTGTGATGAAGCCAGGTTAGATTTTCTACTCCCTTCCGTGTTTGCAAATTCAGTGATAACTAAATAAAGGTATTTTGTTTTTCAAGTCTTGTGGGCTTGGTGACCACTTGTTTTCTTTTTTTTTTTAATGTTTATTTATTTATTTTTGTGTGTGTGTGAGAGAGAGAGAGAGAGAGAGAGAGAGAGAAAGAAGGAGGGAGGGAGGGAATGCAAGCAAGGGAGGGGCAGAAAGAAAGGGAGAGAGAGAGAGAATCGAATCCCAAGTAGGCTCTGCACTGTCAGCACGTGGAGCCCAACGCAGGGCTCGAACTCAGGAACCGTGAGATCAGGACCTGAGTCAAAATCAAGAGTCTGATGCTCAACCGACTGAGCCACCCAGGCGCCCCAGCCAGCATTTCTTTATTAGTCTGTAAGACAGACGATGGGGCAGCCAGTGTACGAACAGCCCTGTCCAGGAGGCCAGAATGTACAAGCTTGTCCATGTAGCTAGAGTGTAGACAGGTCTAGCTGGCCTATCAGTGTATGGACAGGCCTGCCTGGGCAGCCAGAGTACAAATGAGCCTGTCCCAGAGGCTGGAATGAGGACAGGCCTGTCTGACCTGTCATATACAGGAGGCAGAGTGTAAATCGGCTTACCTGGGGGCCTGTCTTCACAGCCACAGTGTGGACAGACTACTGAGATCAGTCTCCACAGAAGAGACAAATCTCCTCAAACAGTCTGGCTCCCTTTGGTGAATGCTTGCTTTAAGGAGGGGATGTGCCCAAGGACATTTGCAGACTGTCTCCCCCATTGTCCTCAGCCCCAGGGCGCCTCAGCGGGGGGGGCGGGGGGGGGACACAGAAAAGCCGTGGCCACCCAGCCTGTTCTGAATGTGCTTTGGGGAGAAGATCTAGCTCTAGAGTCTTGCACAGAGGAGCCCATGAAGACACTGAAGCTGAGGGAGGGGATTCCCAAAGTCACTCAGAGAATCAGGAGGGCACTTGCGTCCCAGCCCCTACTCCTGAACCATTTCCTATCCTTCTCCCAGGGCCATGATGTGAGGAATCCAAGAAGGGCCCCGATCCTAGGATCCCCGTCCCGCTGCAGGGCTGGGGGCTGTAGGGTCCGCCTTTTGGGAGCATCCTTCCTTCATCAAGGCCTAATCACCTAAGAGAGGTCAGAGGTCAAGTTATCAGTCATTCCCACAGTCAGGTGGACTGGCTTAAACGTCCCTTCCCTGTGTCACATCTCCAAGGCCCTTTTAGCAATGGAGCCTGGCCCACCACAAGGCAGGAATCTGTTTTTATTGGGCTTGACAGGCACGTGCTTGCACACCTCCAGTAGTGGGAGGTCACTATTTCCTGGGCATCTCACCAACTGTGCTCTGAGCAGGGGGCTGCCTTCCAGTTGCAGCTCTGGCACTGTTAGGGGTGGTGGGAGCACTAGGTGTGTCCGTCACTTCTTCCCTGGGCAGGCCTGCAAGGACCTGGGCCCCCAAGTAGACCCTGCTCTAGGTCTCAGGCCTGCCTCTAGTCTGCTTCCCATCCCAGCTGTCCTGGGGACACACCCCATCAGTAGTGGCCACTCAGTGCACAGGCGGTCCTGCGGTGAGCTGATGCTCAGCCTGTGCAAGTGCAGAGTGAGCTCACAAGCCCAGTGTGGCGGTGCTGGCCGGACCTGCTGACCACCCCCCGCAAGCTGACGGCTGCACATGCCCCCAGGCCTCCTCACATGTGACTAAACCCCGCATCCCTGGACCTCTGCCTGTGTGAGTACTTTGTGGGCACAAGAACGGAACTTTGTGCCAACTCCTGCTGGTCCCGAAAGGCCCTGAGGGGCATGTATCCTGCCCACCCCAGCCAGGCGCTGGCCTGGCACCTGGCAGGAAGCACACGCAGACACAGCCATAGGCTGCCAGAAAGGGGTAATGCTTTTATATTAGTTTTTCTATAACAAGAAAAATCAGTTTTGTTTTTTTTTATCATTTTTTTTTCTTAAAAAAAGAATTAAAAAACCCAAGGCACCCAGAACATCCCACAGGCCCAAAGAATAAAAAAGGTATGTCATCAGGGCAGCTGGGCCCTTCCTCCTTGCCTGGCACTGCCCCTCCGCCTCACTCCTGCCCACGGGCCCAGCAACGCCAGGACATTTTCCCTCTGGTCTCAGTGGGATTTCCCATCACAGACATGCCTGTGGTCGGCCAGGGCCTGGAAGGGAGAGACTGCCCGGGCAGCTGGGAGTCAGGGCAGGCAGGCCAGGGCAGCAGTCCCAAAGGTTCCTGTCCCCAAAGGGAGGAAAAGGAATGAAAGTCAGCTTCTGTGAGTTCCAGAGGGTGGCGGACACCTGGCCACAGAGAGCACCAAGATAACTCTGTCTTCTCCAGTGGACGGACGAACAGACGGATGAGCTGGTGGCAAGCTGTTCTGGCCAGTTCTGGCTGGGGCAAGATATGTCAGTGGCACAGGCCATAGAGGGCTGTTTTCATGTGACTCGTGTGTGCGAGTGTGTGTGTATGTGTGTGTTCACGTGTGCGCACTTATGGGTCCAAGGTGAGGGGAGCAGGCACCCCTGAGTGCCAGGGGAGGGTCAGACCCTTCCTTGAGTCTACAGGAGTCCAAGGGCATGATGGCAATGGAGGGCGTGGGATGGAGAGTGGGACTGTATGGTGGGCTCGCTCTGTGCAGCCAGCAGTGTGTGGGTGTGTCATGTTGCCCGCGTGTGTCTGGCGGTGGGGTGCTACAGGAGCAAGGGGGGATGGGAGACTGTGTGTCTAGCTTGTGTTGTGGCAGTGGGGTGTGGGGTGGCTGGTGAGGGCAGCCCTGGGTGTGTCTGTGAGCATGGCAGAGTGGGGCTCACAGGGCACAGGTACGTGCTGCAGAAAGGGGTCTGGCGGTCCGTTGTCCTGCAGAACACGTGGGAGAGTCAGGGAGGCCAGGGCAGAAGTGCCAGCTTTGGGGAGGTGGATTAGAGCTAGGGGGAACCCCGGAGGGGACTCTGGGAGGGCCAGGTGACTGAGTTGCCCCTGGGAGCCCAGAACCAGCAGGCCACCCACTGAGAGGTGTTCTTGCAGATGTGACCAGGCCTGGTATTGACTAGAGGGCCTTTGGGTCTCTCTGGCCACTCCCCAGGTCCTCTCCCGGGGCCTTACTCAACAGACCTGACCGAGGCCAATGTCCTTCAGAGGAGACAGATTCTGTCCCATCCCAGGACTCCCCAGCCCCCTCAGTGAGGGCTACAGCATCCTCACTGGACAGGTGTTCACCCCCCGTCACTGAGCTGAGGACAGTGCCTAGAGAGAAGGGTCTCCACTTCATACTCCTGGGCCCCGGGAAGAGAGGAAGGGGACTCCCAAGAGCCTGTTCTCCGTGCTGGGATAACTGCCCCATGCACACGCTTCTGTCAGCCTCACCTCCCTCTGTCATCCGCCCATGGGGTCCTCACCACCACCCTCAAGCCTCCTCTCTGACCCAAGCCCCTGCTTCAATTCAGGGTCCTAACAGCGGCCCTTTGCATGGCCACAGCCTGACCCTGTGACCCCCAGCTCAGTTCATTCTAATATTCCCTTCTGACCACACCTCTCCTCCCGGCTACTCACCACACTGCCCATGCTCCAGTGTCCCTCTCCAGAGGCCCTGCCCACCCACCCTCCTCCTGTCTGCACCTCCTTCCCTTCCCAGCCTGACCCCGGGGTCCACAACTGCAGCCATTCTCTCGCCAACACCCTCAACGTCCTTGTTCCTTACCCTTCTGTCCCACACACCTGGCCAAAAACCCAGCCATGGATGGATCCAATGGTCCATCTTCTCCACACCCACCCCGGTCTGCTGAGCACCTCCTGTTGCACAGAGAAAACAGAAGGCTGAAGGCATTGGGCTGATGTGACTTCATGTTCAGCCACCAAGCCACTACCCTGTGTGTGACTGCAGCCACTCGGCCCTCCGTCCCTCCTGACACAGTGGAAGGACTGAGCCTCCTGCCAAAACCAGTCCCTCCTGCTGTGTCCACAGGGCTAGCTTCTCCCTGCCGTCCTCTCTTACATTTTTAACTCCCCCTCCAGGCCAGCCCCTCCCATCAGCTCTGTTTCTGAAAAGGGTACAAGGTAAACGGAGTCCCTCCTGAACTCCACACCCCCTCCCCCCTGCCACCTTCTCATCTCATCCCTTCACAGCCAAACTTCTTGGCAGAGTTGTCTATGCTCCCTGGGTCTACTCCTTGCCAGCTACCGCACTTGAGGCTGCTCCCCCACAAGGTCATGGGTGACCTTCTTGTGGATAAATCTGGTGGGCCCTTGACAGTGCTCACCTCCACCTGCCTCTCAGGCACCTCCACCTGCCTCTCAGTGTCAGCACTGACACAGCTGCTCTCTCCACCAGGGCCTGTGTGCATGGGGATGCACATGTGTAGTCACATGCATGTACGTGTGCGTGTATGTGCATGTACCTGTCCTGCACCTGTGAATGTGTCAGGGAGTACATGCATGTGTGTCTGTGTGTGCTCTGTGTTCTGAGTGTTATCTGTGCACATGTATGCATGTTTGGACGTGTGGGAGCATAGGTACATGTGATGTCGGTGCACAGGTAGGGTGGTTGTGTTGCACACGCACATAATCTGCTTCTGTCTTACCCACTTCCCTAGCCGCTCTGTGTCAGTCCCTTCTGCAGCCTCCCTTGCAGCTGGCCACGGCCTGTCACTCTCCCTAAGCGAGCTCCCCAAGCTTCCTGTGGCCTCATGACTATTTCCAGGCTGATAATGTCTGGACCCCCATCTCAAGCCAGAGCTCACCCCCCAGCCCCAGACCCACATACCCGGCCCACCCCTGGGCAGCTCCCTGAGCACACCCCAGGCCCATCTAACTCAACATCCCCACCACCTCAACAAACCTGCTCCCCGAGTACTGTCGTCCACCTGGAATTCAAGCTAGACCTAGGGGCCTGTCCTCTCCCTCACCAGAGGGAGTAGTGCCAGGCCAGCACTACTGTGGCATCTGGAGTCTGCCTGTCGCTCCCCCAAACCCCTTCAGGCCTTCTGCTTGTCTGTATCCTCACTGCCCACCCCATCACTTCTGGCCTGAATTGCCACAGTAGCCTCCTCCTTGGCCCCCACATCGGTTCCTTGCTTCCACCATCCCGGTGCCTGGGCGTGTCCCATCAGGGTGAGTTCCCCAGCCTGTGCTGGTCTCCCACAGCCTTGCCAGCCTCTCACCCAGGGCCCATACCGGGGTCAGGGACAGGAAGCTGGTGGGGAGAGGTCAGTGCACCCCCACCCAGACCACCTACCTATGTCAAATCCGGTTCACCCTGTCACTATCGCCTTTCCTCATCCTCCTCATCCTCATCCTCCTCGTCTTCCTCATCTTCTTCCTCCAACTGGCCCCGGTCCTTGGAAACGTCACCAAACTCAAAGTTGCCTTCTATGTCCAAGACCTGCAGGTGCTTCAGCCTCCGGAAGGCACTTTCCACCACGGAGCCCACAGCCAGCTTGTTAAACCTGTGCAGGCCACCCACGTGGGGTCAGTGCCAGAGGCCTACCCCTCAGAGGCCCCACACTCACCCAGACTAGACGGTAAAGGGGAGGGAACGAGCTCTCCAGCAAGATGGCACAGTAAGCATAAAAGGTGTTCGGGTGCTGCTAGGAAACATGGCGTGTCATGAAAAGTCCCAGCTATTCAGTGTGGCTACAGCTTGGCAGGGCAGGAGTGGACCCTGGGCCACTCATTGCAGAGGGGAAGGTCCCCATCTTCAAATGTTCTAAGATTTGGGAGTGGCAGAAAACGGGTGCCTCCTCTCAGCCTGGGATTACCTCCCCTCTGGGATTAACCCCAAGGCCTGAGGCTCTGGTGCCACCAGCCTGGGGTTACTTTGGAGCCTGGTGTGGAGTGGCATACAGGCAAGGCCAGGGCCAGGGTTAAGCCGGGCCAGGAACGCACCTGGGTTGAAGGGAGGCAGAGGCTGGGCTCTGATATCAGGCCCCTCAATTCTTTGTGCCTTAGTCC
This sequence comes from Cryptoprocta ferox, assembly GCA_028646485.1. Classification (NCBI taxonomy): domain Eukaryota; kingdom Metazoa; phylum Chordata; class Mammalia; order Carnivora; family Eupleridae; genus Cryptoprocta; species Cryptoprocta ferox. The sequence goes on from CM053570.1 coordinate 60,881,955, forward strand.
CCCACAGGAGCCAAGGCATAGGTCACACTCCGCCCCACCCCAGCCTGGGGCCTTCTGGACCACAAATTCCCTGGGCGTGCACATTCTGCCTTCTCAGATCTGTCCCTTCTCTCTGAGTCAAGGGGATGGTTAGATAGGGTGTTGGGAAGAACCACCCTGACTCTACTGTACCAAAGCCCCTCATTTCCTGATGGAGTTGGCTCCCGCATTAGAATCATTCAAAACCCCCAGAGCTCAGCAAGGGCCTGAGCACCTGCTATCTGGGGTCTGAGGCCCAGGGCACAGCCTGGCCAACTGTGGGCGCAGTGATCACCCATGCTCCCTGGTATCCCTTCCTGCCACAGTAACATCAGTAACGTCCACGTGCACTGCTTTTTAAAGTTCCTGAAGCCCCTTTAGAAACTTATAAACCTTACCAGGCTTGGCCAGAGAGCTGAGGACACAGAGGCTCAGGGGTCCTGTGTACCCAGGGTCACACAGCCTGTCAGCAGCAAAGCCAGGCTTCGAACACTGACTTCTACCCAGAAGCTGTTCCCATATGCCTCACCTATCCCACTAGAGCCAGGGCTGAATGCAGAGGGGCATGTGCAGTGCCCCAGGCAACCTCCTACCTGAGAAAGATGCCTTTGAGGTTGGGCGTGGAGTCGAAGGCATTGGCAGGCACAGTGCTAATCTTGTTGTTCTGCAGGTACAGGTACTCGAGTGACTCCGGGAGCCCCTCAGGGATCTCTGTGAGCTGATTCCCAGCGATGTCCAGCAGCTATATGGGTGACCGGGGGAGTCAAAACACTTAACATCTTGCAATGATCCCACCAACCCCCTGGCCTGTGATAACCCTGTGAGGTGGGGCCTATAACTATCCCCATTTTCCAGGAAGGGAAACAGAGGTTCAGACAGGTTAAAAGATCTGTCCAAGGCCACACAGCCTCTATGAGGCTGGAACCCAATGCACTTGACCAAACACTTGGTCTAACTGTTATATGTCCTACCCAGCTCCTTCTGTCTTCCCACATCAATTCACAGCCAAGATATCTGAGTGTCACAGTCCTTCCTCCTCAGCACAACTGTCACCCCCATCAGACTGAAGATCCCAGAAGGGCAGAGGCCAGGGATCCTCCAGGGTTTGACTGTCCCCACACTGGTCCCAGATGAGGGTAGGGGTGGGGTCCATACAGGTGGGGCTGGTCGTTTGTGGCTTCCAGAGGCCATGTGGGCAGGGACCAAGAACAAGGGTTCAAGGCCCACTGACCTAGGCTGGTCAGTCCTGGGATCACATGCCCGGAGTCCAGGAAGCAGGCAGGCAGGGAAACGGGGTGGTTTTCCCAGGGAGCAGAGCAAACGTGCAGTAGGCAGGAGACCTAGACATGCATGGGCCCAGCTCACTGCCTGCCCCTCAGGCTGTCAGCACAGCACTTGCTCCGACACACACCTGTGCAGGCACAGGTGGGACTCCATCATCTCTAATCTCCCTTCCTCACCCTGACAGGCTGGGGCTCAGGGGCAGGAAACTGGGGGCCATGAATCTAGATTCAAGATTCAAGGGGCAAAACCTGCTTCACACACCTTAGAGAGCCTCCCTGTCACCTCCCCTCCTCAGCAGGACTCCCTGCCCCCCGCTGTGTTCCCACAGCTCTGCACGTCCTCGTTCATTCCAAACATCCTCACGCCCGGGAAATGGGTCCACTGAGAAGCTGCCTCTGGCACTGGAGGTCAGGGCGGTGGAGGACATGCACACAGAGTCTGACAATGGCAGCTGGTGGAACTGGCTGTGTTGAGGGAGCCCAGGGGAGTGGCCTGACCCAGCCCTGGGTCAGGGGAGTGCAGCAGCCAGCACAGGCAGGGGCTCTGAAGCAGTGGGCAGCTGCTTATAGAAAGATCCAACAGTGTGAGGAGGAATCCCCCCACCAGACACCTCCTCTCTGACTGGGTTCACGCACCTGCCCATCACTGGGGGCTTCCTGAAGGAGAGGACACCTGAACTAACTCCTAGGTGTATTATAGACTCTAGGACGGTAATGATGCTCCATCTGCCTTACTCCCTGTCAGGTCCTCAGTTCTAGAGCTGCGTCTGTATGTGGTGGAGGCCCAGGACAGGCTGTGGCATGAATGAGGGAGCAGGTGCTCCCAGGGTGCGATGCTTCCAGCAGCGGGGCCAGTATGAGTGAAGCCCAGTGTGCCTGGGAAACCAAGGGGCTCAGCCAGGAGCAGACGCAAACCAGTCCTGAGAGCTGTGGCAAGGGTTCTGGTCTGGGCTCTAAGAGCAATGGGGAGCCACAGAGGGTTCTGAGCAGGAGTGTAAGGTGAGTGTTTCTCAGATATCTACCAACTGCATACAGTATAAGAGAGTGGAGAGCTCCTCTGGAGCTGGGGTCCAGGTGAGAAATGGAGGTGGCTTGGCTTGGGGTATGGGCAGCAGGGATGGAGAGAAGTGAGTTAAGAGATGTGATGGTAGGGGCGCCTGGGTGGTTCAGTCAGTTAAGTGTCTGACTTCGGCTCAGGTCACGATCTCACATTGCATGAATTTGAGCCCCGTGTCGGGCTCTGTACTGACAGAGCAGCTCAGAGCCTGGAGCCTGCTTCGGATTCTGTGTCTCCCTCTTTCTGCTCCTCCCCAACTTGTGCTCTCTTTTAAAAATAATAAACATAAAAAAGAGAGAAAGAGATGTGATGGTAGAACTGGCAGAGTTTAGTAACCATGGGTGTTGGGGGGCAGGTGGTATTAAAAAGGGAGTGTCAAGGGCAGCTTCCAGGTTTCCTGTGGGCACCCCCTTCAGGGAGTTAGAAAATGCAGTAAAGCAGCACCTAGTGGCTCGGTGGGTTAAGAGTCCGACTTCGGCTCATGTCATGATCTTGTGGTTCATGAGTTCCAGCCCCACGTAGGGCTCTCTGCTGACAGTGCAGAGTCTACTTGGGATTCTTTCTCTCACTCTCCCTCTGCCCCTCCCCTGCTCATATTTTCTCTCTCTCTCTCAAAATAAATAAACTTAAAAAAAAATTTTTTTTAAAGAAAAGAAAATGCAGCAAGAGGAGCAAGTGTGGAGGGGAGGACAATGGGCTTTGAGCTCCTTGAGAATGGGCTCCTGAGGAAGAGCAGCAGGGACCGGCACAGGTCATGGCATCCCGGCGTCTGGCACCCGAGGGGCTGTCTGGGTGAGGAGAGACCCTGGCTAACAGCTGCTCCTGCAGGGCCAGCTGCCTACCCCCAACTACCCCTGCTCTACCCTCAGGGCTGGGCCCCACCTTCCTGCCCCCCACTCTGTGGGCTCTCCCCTGTATTTCCCTCAGACATCCTCACCCTGACAGCTCCCCAGAAAAACATGCACAGCGAGCCTACTGCACCAAGGTCCTGTGAAGGCCACAGACTAAAATGCCTGGTGAGGATTCTAGCAGAAGAGCAGGCAACAAACAGCAGATGGATGACCTCATGCCCAGAAGGGATGAGGATGAGGAAGAAAAACCAAGCAGAGGAGGGTGATAGGTGGTGAAGGAAGACCTCCCAAGGAGGTGACATTTGAGCAGAGCCCTGAGAGGGAGGGGACATGTAGGGAAGGGGGCCCCATAGGGAAGTTCCTGACCTCGCAGCACCTAGGCCCTTCCTCCCAGGTTTCTCAAGTTCCCTTTCAGCCCCCACTGAGTGGGAGGTTTCACTCACCACCAGATACCCCACCTGACTCCAGCTGTGGGCACAGCGGCCACAGCCACCAAGCGGCCCAGCATGTCTCCAGCCCTCTGCGGTTGGTGAGGTCAGCCTGCCTCCCAGGCCTCGCCCCCTCCGCTGCCCCCAGCCCAGCCTTTCCCAGCCAGCTGTTCCTGAGCCTTCGGATGGGTGAGCCTGACTCTCCAGTGCCACCTGACTGGCCCTGCCCCACCCCCCCACCTATCCTCCTGAACCCTGGACCCCCTACCTGCAGCCATATTCCCCTTGTCCCCACAGCGCTCTTCAAGCCTGTATCTGCAGGTGTTGAGCTCAGCCTGGCCATACCAGCCCTTCACTGCTGTGTCCTGGCATGCCAGCCATCCGCTTCCTGGTCCAGCCGCCCCCTCCCCTCACCCCCCACGGCCAGGCCCTCCTACCCACCCCTCACCTGGGCCCAGAAGATGGGTGGGTTCAAGACAGCCGTACCAGTACCGCCTCATGCGGCCGTGACCCAGCCGTTTTCCCCTCCCGCTTACCTGGAGGTGGGCAAGGTCGGCCCAGGCGCGGGGGCCCAGGGCGCGGCTGCGCAGCCGGTTGCCGGTGAGGTAGAGCTCACGCAGCTGGGCCATGCCGGCCAGCGCTCCGCGCGCCAGGGCCACCAGTTCATTGCGCTTGACCTTGAGCACATGCACGTTGCGCGGCAGCCCGGGTGGCAAGGTGTGCAGCCGGTTACCGGACAGGTCGAGCGAGCGCAGCAGGCGCAGCTTGCGGAAGGCATCCCGGTGCACCTGCGGGCTGGTGATGCGGTTGTAGCTGAGGTTGAGCTCCTCCAGGAAGTAGGTGGTGGCGAAGTCGTCGCGGCCGATGCCAGTGATCTGGTTGTGCAGGATCATGAGAGTGCGCACGCGCCGGGGCAGGCCGCTGGGCACGCGCTCCAGAGCGTTGTTGTACAGGTGCACCGTGTGCAGCCGCTTCAGGCCCTGGAAGGCCCGCGGGTGGATGCCGCGCGCGCGCAGCTGGTTGCTGTGCAGCAGCAGGTACTCGAGGCTGCGGATGGGCGTCAGCACGTCTGCGTCCACGCTGCGGATGGCGTTCTTCTCCAGGTGCAGGAGCACAAGGCTGCGAGGCAGCCCCGCCGGCACCCGCGACAGGTTGTTGCTGGACAGATCGAGGTACTCCAGGCTGGACAGCTTCCTGGGGCAGGAAGGAATTAGGATGGTTGGCAGAGGCCCACGGTGTTTGCTTCCGCCATTACTCCCAAGGGAGATGGCCTCTCACTCATCGCAGCTCTGCCACTGGCTGACTAGGGGACCTCAGTCCTCTCGGAGCCCGTGCTGGGGTTGATTCAATGACACACTGGTGAAGGAAGAATCTAGCACGGTTTCTGGCACTTAGAAATCAATTTGAAGACCAATTGTTTAAGGCTTTTTGTGGCTACCCTGGGCCCTAAAGAATGAAAACGTATTTGCCTTCAACAAGTACATCCAGTTTCAACTTTGTACCAAGAAGCCAGCCTCTGAAGATGCCCCTCTGGAACTGGGGCAGGCCTTCTCTGCACACATCCCTTGTTCTTGGGGACAGATGTGTCAGCACAGGCACAAGCCCAAAGTTCCTTCTCCAGGAACCTGGGGTGGGGGTGGGGGAGGGGCGGGGATCAGGTGGGCGACAGGCATGTGTGAGAGGACCCGGCTGGGTGGGCCCAGGGAGCAGCTTCCCAGTTCCGTGCTCACACGGAGGGCCCAGGTGGGGCTCACCAGAAGGTTTCATTGTCCAGACCCTCGTCGGTCAGGTAATTGTTCTGCAGGTACAGTTCACGCAGGTTGCTCAGCTCACTGAAGGCACCTGGTGGGATCTTCTCCAGCTTGTTGTTCTAAGGGGGTAGGACGGTGGGGAGGGGAGTATGAGGGACAGCTAAGGGGCAAGGGTGGAGCCCTGGAATGAGATGTGGAGAGGAGTCTGGGGGAACCATGGGAGGAGGCCCAGGCCTGGAGCATGTGGTATATGACATTGACGACCAGGTACCCAGGCCTCTGCCTGGTTCCCCCACAGTGGACACTGTAGCCTGCGGCGTGCACCCGAGGCCCACAGCCTCACCAGGGTGCCTGTGTGGGCCTGGGCTCTTCCCCCACTGCAGGACCCTGTTTTTGCTGCCCCTCCCCATGCTCTCCTTCCCACCTTGAGGTGCAGCTTGTAGAGGGCAGGTGGCAGGTGCTTGGGCACGTGGCGCAGGAAGTTGCTGGACAGAATGAGGATCTCGACATTGCTGGAGCCGTTGAACATGTGGTCGGGCAGCCCAGCGTCTGCCAGCTTGTTGTTGTGCAGGTACACGGACCTAGGGGACGGGGCATAGGTCCTCACCCAGCTGTGCCCACCCCTCTTCCCACCAGCTCATCTGATGAGCCTTCAGACCTTGCTCAGGTCAGGCCTGGGCCCAGGGCACCCTCCTCCCATTTGAAGAACCTCAGTCCCCACCTCATCCAGTGCCCTCTACACAGCCAAGGAGGCAAGGAGACCAAGGAGGCTGCCCCACACGTCAGTGGCAGAAATAGGATTTCCTGACCCCCAGTCTGTGCTCCTCTACACCCTTCAAGGTTGTCAGTCATCCCTGACTGTTGCAGCCCTGGAGTTGTGCATGCCAACCCCAAGCAGCTGGCTCTGAGTTCTGTGGGACTTCCCACACATGGGGCTATCCCTGCCACCTCTTTGCCTCAGTGTCCAGTATAGAGCCTGGCTCAGAGGAGATGACCTCTCATTCATTCAGCAAATATATAGTGAGTTCTCCTGTGTGCCAGGACTGTTCTAGACTCTGAAGATATAAGCAGTAGACACAACCAACAAGACCCTGCCCTCTTGGAACTAACATACTAGAAGGAGCAAAGATAAGAAATAAGAGAAATACAAGATATTCTAAACATAGAAGATATAACTCATTCTTCCTGTGTGGCTCTCTTAGGCCTCAGCCTTCTCATCTGTAGGATGGGACCATGCACAGCGACCCTGGCTCCTTTCGGGGATGGAGAGAATCGAGTGAGATGACAGATTCAGGGACCGAAGCAGCACCAGAGGTTGTCAGTGCCCCCGAAAACTACTCTGCTCTGCTCACACACCTGTGCTACTCTTCCCGAAGCAGCTCTCAGCGAGGGGCAGCTCTGTCTGCTGGAAGATGCTTCCTTTCCCCCGGGGCTGGGGAAGGAGGGAAAGACCCTCACCCAGCTCCCCACAGTTCCGCAGACACCACCCTCTGTCCTCGCCTCTTGGACTGATTCCTTCCAGCCCTCAGAGACTGGGCCCCTGCCTGCAGCCGGCAAGCATCCCTTATCACAGCCCTGAGCAAGGGCATCATGCCTGCACTGCCCAGGATGCCCCTCATCCAGGGTCTGTTCTCTGCCTGCCTCAGGGCTGGGAGTGTCTGTCTCAGCTCCTCCCGCTTCCCCAGCCTGAGCCCAGGGCCCCTGTCTGACCTCTGACCTCAAGTTTGGCTTCTGGCCAAAGGTGAGCCCGTAGATCTTGGTGAGATAGTTGGCAGCAAAGTCCACGCTAATCAGGGCGTTTGGCAGGAACCGGGGTGCCAAGGTCAGCTGAGAAGGGAAGAGTTGGGGCAGAAAGACCAATGGAGGGCAGAGGCTGGCTCTGGGTCCCATGGCCCACTGCTTCTCGGGGCTCCTCCTTGCAACCAGAGCCGTCTTTCTAACCTGGAACCCCATCCCATTCCCCTGATACTACAAAAACAGAACCTCCATGGCCCCCCACAGCCCTAAACATTCAAAGCCCTCTAGGCCTGTCCCCTGGCCTGTCCTCCCGGTCTCTCCCCTCACTGCTCCCCGACACAGACCATCTGTGCAGCTACAGTGAGCACCCACACTTCTCCGGATCCCCACCCAGTGTCTAGCCTTCATCCATTCAGCAGTGGTCCCTGAGTGTGCCACACTGCAGGCATGGGGCCAGGTGCTGGACGGGTCTTGGGGAAAAGACAAAGAAGTGCCTCCACCCCCACCCCCACCCCCAAGTTTATATCTTAAAGGAGAAGACAATAAACAAGGCACAAAAGTATCCGATAGTGATAATGAGTTAAACCAGACTGAAGGCAAAGAATAACTGGGTTGGGTGTTCGGGGAACAGGTGACACTTAAGGTATGAAGGCACCGTTAATGCCATCTGACAGGACAGCACCCACGGCAGCAGGGGCAGCAGGTGTAGGCCCCGCTTGGGGGTTGCCAGGTTTGGGGGCTGGAGGAGGAGGAGTGAGAGGGAACAGGAGTTGAGAGAGGCAGGCAGGCCCACACACAGGCCCTCCGCCATGGGGCGATGTGTGGCTTTCATCCTGAGTGAAGCCTCAGGAGCTTTGAGATGGGGAAGAGGGGATGGAGGGGTAGAAGCAGGTGTGGTTTTTAAAGGTCACTCTGGCTGCTCTGAGGAGAAGGAGAAGCAAACAGGGAAGCAGGGTCATCCTGGTGCGGGCTGGTGGACCAGGGCCGGAGGGGAGCCGAGGGCGTGCAGTGGGACTGGGCGTGGGCGAGCAAAGCACCCTGGATTTGTGGCTCACATAGATGGTTGGAGATGGCCTTTACAGGGGGGGAAGGCCGCGGGAGGATTGGGGTTTGGAGGCTGTGGGAGGGAAGCAGAGTTCTACGTCCATTAGACATCTAGGGGAGATGTCGAGGAGGCAGGTGGATCTTTGAGTCTCATGTGGAAGGAATAGAAAGGACTGGGGGCTGCCACTGGACATGGCTATGATGTAGATGGGTGCTAAAGCCTGGGGAGGGGATGGGTCACCTCAAGAGACCTCAGAGAGAAGGGGCCAGGACAGAGTTCTGGGACACACCAAATATTTTTAAGTTGAGTGTCTGTGTGCCTTTTCTCATGCTCTCTCTTTGGCAGTGCCTCCCCCTAGGGCCCCTGGCTGAAATCTTCTTACCCTTCCTGGCCCTGCTCAAATGCCATCTCCTCCAGGACGCCCTCCAAGTTGCTATCACCCTTCTGTACTTCTGTAAGGCTGTGGCCTCTGTTTTCATTATCTGAGCACTCCAATGTCCTGCAGTAAGGTGTGAGGTCTCACCAAGACCATGTCTGAGCAGCAATGGGGACCCAGCGACCTGAGCTCAGCCCCCTGGCACCAGGGGGCCCCTTACCTTGTTATTGGCCAAGTACAGGTAATTGAGGTTGGTCAGATGTTCAAACGCCTCCTCCGGGAGCCCTTCAAAGGACAGGCATCGGTCAGAGCCCTGGATGAAGGAGATGCTACAGGGGAGCACACCACCACTACCACCCCAGTGCCCACCCCACTTGCCAGGACTGGGAGGGCCCCCCTGAGGCAGGTTGGATTCTGATCCCTTCCCAACCAGTCCCAGCAGACCTGTCCAGCCCTGTTTTCTTTCCCCTTGCTCCCAGGGCCCCCAGCTCAGAGGAGCAGGTAGACAGTGTCTATTCACAAATGACCAATTCTTCACCTGCTCAGGGGCACCCAGGTGGGAACGAGTCCTCATAAGGTCAGGCCACAGGGCAGAGGACCCAGCCCCACCCTTCCCCATCAGGAAGGAGTGCTTTCCTCAGGTGCAGCCCCTGGGTCTCTGACCCTCCTCATACCCAGCCCCATGGCAGGGCAGAGCTGTGGCCCCGGTGGCCCCCCACCACCTGGCCCATCTCTGTCCCAGCCGGCAGTTATAGTGTCAGGACTCTGCTGTCACTGGGAGTCCAGCCAAACTGGCCCTTCTCCAGTTGTGAGGCCGGCCTCTGACACTCAGTTCCGGGCTCCCAGACCCTCAGATGCTGGGACTCACCCCAGTGTCTAAGGAGAGAGAACAGTTACATAAACTGTGCACGGTCCCTCTATGGAATACCCTGCTGCCGCCGTGCAAAATGATGGCCACTGAGGGTTTTTAGCAACATGAAAAATGCTGCTGTGCTAACTGCTAAGTGGAACAAAGCAGTTATGATAGTCATTATATCTAAACTGTAAGCTCAGCTATGAATTAAAAAACACAAAGAAAAAAGACTAGATTGAATTGTGGTGATGGTTGAACAACTATGTAAACTCACCAAAACTCATCAAATTGTACTTTTACATTGGGTGAATCTTACAGTATAGAAGTTATACCTCAATAAAGCTATTTTTTAAAAAGTAGCAAGAAACATACCCAAACGTCAATAGTGATTAACTCCACGTGGCAGCATTATAAGTGGGTTTTTTTTCTTTTCCGTTTTGTTTTCTACATTTCCAAATTTTCTGTTATAATCATAAATTATTTTCATCATCAGAAAAAAGTAACTTTTTACAATGTGAATGTTCTACACATCTTTGATTCTAAAGGCCTTCTGTAAATATAAGAGTCTATGAGAGGGGCGCCTGGGTGGCTCAGTTGGTTAAGCATCTGACTAAGACTCAAATCATGATCTCATGGTTTATGAGTTTGAGCCCCACGTCCGGCTCAGTGCTGACAGCTCAGAGCCTAGAGCCTGCTTCCAATTGTGTGTGTGTCTCTCTCTGCCCCTCCCCCGCTCGTGCTCTCTCTCCCTCGCTCAAAAATAAATAAACATTAAAAAAATGTTTTAATAAAAAAATAAAAACAAAAGGTCTATGAGAAAGGCCCTGGGAATCCAAGCCTTTCCCCTGACCCAACTCCCAGGTCTCAGAAACCCCCAGGAGTGACTCTTAGGTGACCACAGGGGGCCCCTTGCCTTGAGGCCCTGCTGCCATCCCAGCCCGCTGTTTTCCGTACCCCAGCGTCGACAGGGTGGAGCTCCTCCCACAGGCGCCAGTGCCCCTGCCCCCTCGGACCCCTGGCCTGGGCTCTGGGTGACCCCTCACCTCGGGAAGTCAGACGGTTGTTCTGGAGGTTCAGAGTTTCCAATCGCTGCAGTCTGGAGAGCTCCTGGGGGTAGATCTTCTCCAGCTGGTTGTTCTGGGGGGTAAGGGCCAGGGGTGGTGAGGAGCCAGGCTCCCCAGAGGCCAGTCCCAGGAGCCAGTACCTCTGCTGGGCACTGCCCTTCGGATTCACTCCCATGCAGGCAGGCCCTGGGTCTGGGCCAGGCCCGGGTCTGAGCACTGGAGGCACAGCAGTGACCATCCCAGGCATGCAGGTCCCACCTGCTAGGAGCCCAGACATGAGCATCTCTATCTAGGCAGCTCAAACTTGGAGCGCCATGTGCCCTCTAGACCCACTCCCCTCGTGTTCCCACTGGGTGGCAGGCATCCGAAGTCCATTTTCCCCACCCCAAGCCAGAAACGACTTTTGGCTCCCTTTCTCAGCGGGGTGGAAACCTGTGGTCCTCACTCCTTTTGGAATGCTTTAAAACATTCCCCCAAAAGCCGTCCTGAATTGGATTGGGGGCTGGACTAGGAACTACTCTGGCCCCCACCCCCACCCCAGCACTAGCCCTTCCATCTCCATCTGTTGTCTTTACCTGTTTAGATCTCTGCTTCCCCAACAGGCTGTTCAAGTCCCCCCTACATGCCTAGCATCTGACAGCACCAGATGTGTAGACATGTACCCAGGAGACATTTTATGAACAAATGAGTGAATGAACCAACTGTAAGTGTTGTCCTTAACTTGTCCCTTTCCCTCATGGGCTCCCCTGTCCATGGCTCCCTCCACCATCACCCTAGAGCCATCAGTTCAGGTGACCCTGGGTGGGTCACTTTCCTTCACTGGGCTTGATCTCTGGGAATGGGTATGAAAGCCCCTCTCTCCCCCAGAGCTCTGGGCCACACAAAGCTGGGTGCACCAGCACTCCCAGTGTCCCCCATCTGGAACAGTGTCCCACTTGTCAAAATCTAGCCTGCGCCTCAGCTGGGGAGAACGCTCTAGCCTCTGAGCCCCCAGAGCATCTATCGGGGTCGACTTTTTTTGTTTTCCTGGCCCGTAATGGTGTCTGGGGCGCCCTGTACATTCAGAGGGGCAGCTGCGAGGCAGATCTGTGTCCTTTTTTTCGCAGGGTTCGACTCTACTTACGGGCCTCAGCTCAGGCTCCTCCAAGCAAAACAAAGCAGTGCTAATATCACATTACTCTGTGATGGGGACATCAGAGGGGGGAATGCCCTAGCACCTTGTGTCTGGGGTTGGGGAGCCACAGGTACTGGGGGTTCTGGGACAGGAGCTGCGAGCATAGAGGGCAGCCCCTGGTGACCGCTGCTGCAATGCCCACCTCACCTGCAGAGACAGATGGTTGGTGTGCTCGGGCAGGTCCCCTGGGAACTCGCGCAGGTCGATGCCACCACAGTCCACCACACCTTCTTGGGAGCAGGCACAGTCTCGGGGGCAGTTGATGGTGGCAGGGCCAGGCCCTGGCCCCTCGGGGCGCAGGACCAACACTGGCTCCTCCATGAATTCGTTCTCTTCAGGGCTCAGGCTATGGGCACCACTTCGGCCAAACCCTGGAGACCTGACGGTGCTCACCGGTTCCAGCTGCGGTGGCAACAGCAACAGTAACAGCAGTGCCCTGCTCCGGGCCATGGTGCCTGCAGGAGGGGGTGAGTCAGACTTCACCTGTTAGGGACAGTAGGCACAGGGCTAGGGTGCACAGAAGTCATAGTGGGGACCTCCTAGGCACAAGACAGAGCCCACTCAGGGGTCCTGGGCACATGTCTGATCTGATGCCACCCTCCCTTACCTACCCCCCCCCCAGGGCTACCCTCTGGAAGGAGGAGGTGAAGCCCTGTCCTTAGGCAAGTCTGCAAAGCCTACAGCAACTTTAGCAGTCCTGGCCCTGAGGACTGGACACCCACTTCACAGAAGGGGAAGCTGAGGCCCAGGAGGAACTGTGACTTGCAGGGGTTGGCCAGGACTTTGTGGAGCTCTTGCTGCCCTGGCACAGGTGGGGCTGGCAGGCCCTGTCCCTTGTCCAGAGCCACAGGCCATGGTGGGCCAGCAGCAGCAGGGCACATCCCAGCTCTTTGGCTCGCCATTCTAGGATGGTCAGGACTTGACCCTGTCTCTCTTCCAACACCTGCACCCCAGTTATACAGGTCTATCTAGTAGTTCTTCTCTCCAGGCTTTCGCACATGCTGTTCCTTCTGCCTGGAATGCCCTCTCCCTCTCTTATGCAGTCAGCAACTTCTCCCAAGAACCAACGCCAGTGTTGTGTCCACTGGGAAGACTCTGAGCTGCCCCAGGGCCCTCCATCACCGTGTTCCCCCAGGGTTTGGCATGAGTTGGATTGGGCTGTGAATACATGAAAGTGTCTTTCTCCCATATAGGGCTGTGAGCCGCTCTCGGTGTCTGGGTGGGGCCGGGCATAGGGCAGGCATCAGTGAAGGCTGCTGCCATCCCCAGGGCCTTCCAAGTCCCCTTCCTGATGTCTACACCCTCAGCTGGTCGCACCAGAGCCTACTGCCACCTGCAAGAGACCACTCCCGAGCACAGCACGGCCCCCCAGAGCAGGAGGGGTGGGGCACTGGGGATGGCCTCCGGCCATGAGAAAGATGCAGGGGCTCTGTCTTTAGCACACCATGGGCCTGGCTGGGATCCGGGCTGGTCCCTGGAGTTCTCTTTACAGAAATTCACTTAGCAAACATCTCTGGGAAGTGCTAAGTTGTGACAGGCCATAGCTCAGGTGCACTGACTCTAGAGTCCCACAGACCCCAGTTTGAGTCCCCCTCCACCACTTAGTGGCTTTGATCCCTAAGCCTATTTCCTTACCTTACAATGCATATAATACATCTAAACCCACAGCATCTGGGAGGAGCCAGCAAGGTGACAGATAAGAAGCACCTGGTTCCTCCTGGGTGATGAGTTGCTGCTGTCACTGCTGCAGGAATTACAAACGCAGCCACATGGCAGGCGCTGGCCCCAGGGGACCCCCGCCTCAGTCTGAGGCTCTCTCCATGGCACTGGATTGGGGACCACACCCCACACAGTGAGAAGATGCTGGGCCTGGGTAAACTGGGAGCTGGCCACCGCGGCCGGTGTCTGGTTAGGAAGACGGGCACTGGAGCCAACCAGCTGTGACCCTCAGCAAGTTTTGTCACCACTAAACCTCAGCTTCCTCACCTGTCCATAGAGGCTACCGGAGCCACCCTCATGGAGAGACCATGAGAGTCAGTGAGATGCACATACTGTACACCCTAAGTGCTCAATAAATGTTAGCTCTTCCTACCACTAACATCTGATCCATGGGCACTGCCTGCTCCAGAATCTGCTGCTTCTTCCCCTTTTCTTGTCCAGATCCTGCTTGTGCTTTTCAGTCCAGTCCCAGGCCCACCTCCCCCCCAACTTGCAGACTCCAGCCTCCTATGAATTCCTGCTGCCCTGTGGCCATTGCAGTATTTCAGACACTGCTTTGCCTCACTCGCTGGCTTAGCCAGCTCTCCAAGGTGAGATCTTGTCTGCCCTCAGCCCTGTGCTGGCACAGGGGACACAACTGAGGTGGCAAAGTTCTCTGCTCTCAGTCTAGAGGGGGCAGCAGAGCCCAGTACAATAACTACTGCCCCACCCTCCACCCCAAACTGGGTGAGCCCTGGGAAGCCCCAGAGAGAGAAGCGGGAGGAGAGAGAAGAGGGGCAGCAGCCAGGCTTTTCTGACTCTGTATAGGTCTATGAGGTGGAAGCAGACTCAGGCCCCAGCCGCTGGCCTGGCAGAAAACCAGGGAGCCTAGCACACACAGAGCTCCCGGCCCCAGGGGTCAGTGGGCAGCAGCAAATAACACTTACCGCAGCCTGGCCCTATGCCCACCCTTCTGCACCCCTGCTGCCCCATCCCCTGACCAAATGGGCAATAAATCCTCAGCCAGTCTACAGACCATCATTTCCATGCACACTGTAACCGCCCCCCCCCCCCCACGCTAGCCCAACAGCCTTTAGCCCCTGGGAGACACCAGCATTAGACCAGACCTGTGCCAGTCTGTGTGACCCCACTGCAGACCAGGGCTCTGGGAGAGGGGACTTTGCCCCAAATCAATCAGGGCAGGAGTCCAGGGAGAAGGATCCTCCCCACATATCCTGTGCACTCACCAGACCAGCTATTTTTCCTCCCTCCCCTTCAATGTGTATCTGGAAAGATCTATAAACGGTATCTGTTTATATTAACATTATGAACCATATTGAAAATGTTATCACCATGACTTTATAGATGAGGGAGCTGAGCCCCAATGGGATCAGCCAATGTAACACAGCTGTTAAGTGGTGAAGCTGAGCTCCCAGCCCAGGGTCTTAGCCACAATGCTATGTGGCCCTCCCCTGGGCCAAGCACAGCTAAACACTAAGGACCCAGACAGAGCGCTCAGGTTTGGCTCCTGCCCTTAAGAAGCTCACACCTTCACTGTCCAAAGTGGTGGTGGTATGTGGCTACTGAGCACTTTAAATGTGGCCAGTCTGAACTGAGAGGTGCTATATATGTAATATGTAATATACATGGATTCCACAGACTCGTACAAAAGAGGATGTCAAATATCATTAATATTTAGGATATCTCATAAAATATCTTTTATTTGTATATTAATTACATATGTTGGATGAGTTAAAATAAATTACTAAAATTAATTTTACCTGTTGCATTTCATTTTCTTTTAACCTGGCTTCTAGAAAATTTCACATTACATATGCAGCTTGCATTTATGGCTCATGTTATAGTTCTATTAGGCAGTGCTGGCATAGATGTAATAGACATAGGTGTAAACTGAGTATTATAATCCCCATGTCATCAGAGGTGTGACGGGGGCGGGGGGAACCACCATCCATAGGGGCCCGGAAGATACTTAACCTTGCCTGGGGTCAACAAGGCTTCTCAGAAGAAGTGATGCCTTATCTAGCCATGAAGGATGAATATCAAGCAAAAGGGAAAGGTTGATATAAGCAAGGAGGTCAGCATGTACAAAGACCCAGGTGCAAAAGAGCCCATGTGGTGACCTCTACCAAGATGGCTAGAGCATCTGGTGGGTGTTGGGGACAGGGAGTGAGGCAGGTGGGCAGTCCAGGCCAAGAAGGGACTTGAAAGCCTGGTTAGGGAGAGTGATCCTTATCTTAGGATCTTATGAAAGATGAGGAGGCGTTGAAGAGCAGGAGTGTGGTGGCATGGGCAGGTTTATGGATGGACCAGTGAGGTGCTCTCCAAGGCTGTGCAATGGTACAGGCAAGGAATAATAAACCTGGTCTGGGCAGAGAGAAGTGTTGGGATGGAGAAGATGAGCTGGATTCACAGAAGAGGGAGGAAGAACAGACAGGGCCTAGAGAGTCCCACTTCTTCCTCTGCAACTTGGGATCCTGGGCAGCTCCAGCTCCACCACCTGGTTTTCTATGTGACCTTGACCACTTGTGGTCCATCTGAGTCTCGATTTGTTGTTGCTGTTCTTCTAAGAATGTTGAGCAAGATAAGCCCCTAAAGCCCCTTCTGTGTGCTCAGCTGCATTGGAGCTGTGTGGGGGAAGAACAAAGGGGAGAGTACACCCCTGCCCTCGGCATGTCCTGAGTGAAGAGCTCCCTGGTGAGGCACAACTTACACCACTGGGACAGCAAATGGCCGGTGAGAGGGACAGCTTGGCCTGCAGGAAACTCTTTATTGGGGAGCGCTTTAGCAACAGAATGGCATGGGCTACACTCCTGATGGCCTTGTGAACATGGACAAGCCCACTTCACCATCTGAGCCTCCATTTACTGGTCTGGGCAATGGAGATGGACGCTCCTCATGAGAACTAAATGAAATGACATGTGCATCTGTTGTTGGCATCGGGCTAGTGTGACACACACGGGGTTACCGTTACTGAGGAAGTCCCTGGGACCAGCCGCCTCTCACCCCACCTGCCTCCCCTAGGGAACCAAACCTTAAGGCCCAGAAGGGCTTAAGTGGAGATTAAGGCAAAACTGGAAGAAGGAAGGGGAAGGGAGCCCCAAATCAGGATACAGATCCTCAGCCCCTAGCAGCACCTTCTTCCTCCACTCCAATATAGTAAAAATTCACTATTCACCCACTCTGTGCTGGGCCCCAGATAGTTGCATCTTATTGCCTCTAATAGAAATCCCAATACTAAGAGATAGTCTTCCTACTCTGCAGGTAGGAAACGCAAGCACAATAGCTGCCTATCTCCAGCAAACTCCTACTCAAACGCCCCTGCTCCCAGAAGCTGTTGCTCCCCTTTGAGTGGGTTAGGAAGTTCTTTGGTGCTCCCACAGCACCCTGGCCCATTGCATCCTCCAAGATTTGGCTGAGCCTTTCCTGACTCCCCAGGCATGGAGTGGGTGCTCAGGAAATGTTTACTGAATGAAGAAATGAATTTATGAAAGGCAGAGTTGGAAAAGATTTGCAACATTATCTAGCATTATCTAGTCTGAACCCCTTAGTTCACAAATTAGTATGTTGAAGTTAAGGCCAGGACTAGAATTTGTGTCTGCTGACTCCTGCCCAGAGCCTTGAACTGCTCTTGAAGACTGAGTAGGAGTTCTCCAGATGGACAAAGGGGAGGAAAAGCACTCCAGACAGAGGGAAGGGCGAGAGCAAAGGCACAATGTGGGGATGGGGGAAGAGGGAGGTGCCTTTAAAGAAGGGTAAACAGGGGCGCCTGGGTGGCTCAGTTGGTTAAGCGTCCGACTTTGGCTCAGGTCATGATCTTGCAGTTTGTGGGTTCGAGCTCCACGTAGGACTCTGTGCTGACAGCTCAGAGCCTGGAGCCTTCTTTGGATTCTGTGTCTCCCTCTCTCTCTGCCCCTCCCCCACTCATGCTCTGTCTCTCTCTCTCTTTCAAAATTAAATAAACATTAAAAAAAATAATAAAGAAGGGTAAACTGGATGGGGCAGGGGATGAGGATGGACTGGAGGTCCAAGCCTCCAAAGGCATCAGCCACTATGCTAAGGTGCTGGTGATAGAGAGCCATCAAGGGCACCAGGCAGGTCATGGTCAGAGGTCTTAGTAGGACTCTACCAGGCCTAAAGTTGCCACCATTAGTCACCCCTTACCCAAGATTCAGATACAAAGGACAAAATAGTTTCCCATAAGATTTCGTGAAAATAGTCGTATGAATCTAACATTTCTTTTTTTAATTTTTAAAAAATGTTTATTTTTTAAATAAAATTTAAAAAATTTAAGTGTGTGTGTGTGTAGGAGGATAGGCAGAGAGAAAGAGGGAGACACAGAATCCCAAGCAGGCTCCAGGCTCTGACCTGTCAGCACAGAGCCCTAGTTGCCGGGATCCAACTCACAAACCTGGAGATCATGACCCGAGCTGAAGTCAGGCGCTTAACCGACCAAGCCACCCAGGCGCCCTGAATCTAACATTTCTTAACTTGCACTCTAGGCTAGAATAGACTGGGCCCTGGTCCCTAAAAGGGGAGATGACCACCGGAGGCTCTCCTGGTTCATTGCCAGTGGTGCCACTTGGAGCTTCATCTTCCCCCGCCTGCCCGAAGTCCAAGAAAAGCCACTCAGGTTGCGGGACCCTCAACAGGTCCATGATGCACTCCAAGAGCCAGGCGCGCATCCCTCTGTGCCTTGGGGACCAGGGACGGTCAGCGTCGCTCTCATTCTCATGCTGCGCCTGCTCCTCTCCCTAAGTTGCGGCGGTGGCTGACTCCCACCCCAGACCCAGGTGCTGCCAGGAGCTCGCGGCCCCCGCCACCTCCTCTTCCACCTGACGGCGCATCGGGTATTCTAAACCCCCGCCCCAGGCTGGCGGTTCCAGGACCTACAACCTGGCACTTCCGCCGCTTTCGCTGGAGGGTGCCGACCTCGCTCCTCGTGCTCCGCCCTCCCACGCCAGCTGTCCCAGCGGGCAGGCAGCCGAGTAGACAGACTGACGGACACCAGGTGCCCGCTGAGAGTTCTGGCTTGGCAAGTGCGCGGCGCTGGGCTGGGGAGCCGAGCCCCGAGCGGCTCCGAGCGGGCACCGCGTCACCTGTCCGCCCTTCCTGGAAGCATATCTCTGCCCCTCTCTAGGCCTCAGTTTCTCTGTGACGAGGGCGAAGGGCGAACTAGCTAGGGTGAGCTGATATAGTAAGACTCACGCCTGGGCTCTAAGTACAGGGGTCCACGCCCCTCCCCAGTTCCACCTGCCCCCACATTCCCGGTCACCAGCCCGCGTCCTTCCACCCCCCTCCCCTCCCATCCGCCCTCAGATTCTTTCCAGATGTGCGCAACGGGGACGCGCGGGGGGGGGGGGGGAGGGCTGGGACCAGCCTTTGGCCAGAGAGGAGAAAAGGCCCCTGCCCGGGTAGAGATCGCGGAAGGGTCGCACCTCCAACCTGGAGCTCTCGGCAGCGCACCCGGTGCAGGGCTCCCACCTAGGGAACGGGATGCGGCGGCCCCGCCCGGGGGAGCTGCAGAGACCGTCCGGACCAGGCGGGAAGTCCGAGTCCGCCGCCCGGGCTCAGCCCCGACTCTCTGGCCCACCCGGCCACCCTCGCCGGGTACCTGCTGCGCCCCCGCGGCGCGCCGCGCCCCGCCGGCCGTACGCGCTGTCTCGAGTCGCCGCTGCGCTCCACGGGCGCGGGCTCCTTCCATTCAAGTCGAGTCGTGAGCTAGGCGACGCAAGTTTTGTTGTGGGTTTTCTCCTCCCCGCCTCTCCCCCGCTCCCCCCTCCACACCGCGTGCATCTGCTGGACGCCGTCCTCCTCCGGACACAGGCGTAGGGTCCCTACAGGCGCGGGGAGGGGAGAGGGCCTGCCCGCCCCCCCCTCGTGGACTTGGCCGGGCCCCACTTCCCGGGAGGGAGAGCCCCCGCACCGACCCCTCTCCCCCTCTCCGCCCTG
Organism: Cryptoprocta ferox; assembly: GCA_028646485.1. Taxonomy (NCBI): domain Eukaryota; kingdom Metazoa; phylum Chordata; class Mammalia; order Carnivora; family Eupleridae; genus Cryptoprocta; species Cryptoprocta ferox. The sequence goes on from CM053570.1 coordinate 60,901,260, forward strand.
GCGGGGCCGCCGTACCACGCCCCCCACTCCACCCAGAGGCTGGGAAGGCGGGGTGTCTAGCCCGCAACGCTTCCTAGTTCCCGCCTTCTGCAGTGGAACTGGACCCCCTTTAGGCCCCAGCACCTGAAAGGAGGGCAGGGGAAAGGTCCCCTTCACCCAAGTGCCTCTGAGCCCAGTTTCTTCCTCATGACCGAGGATTTTGTAACCGCTCCAGGCACGAGTACCTTTCCGTTCACTCTCCCACCCTGGGGTCCTGGGCCTTGGCTAATAGGGCGGCCTGCCAAGACCCTGCTGGGCCCCTTCCCGGAAAAGTTCTCCGCCCTCCCCGTACCCCCCCTCCCCCCGCCCACGTTGACCCTGGTGAGCCTTGAAGGACGGTAAATTGGGCTGGGAGTAGGGTACATGCGGATCCCAGTCGCAGAAAGACAAGGAGGGTGAGCAGTGAGCCCTCCCGGCACCATATTGCTCCCAGGAGCTGAAAACGTTTCCAAGTAAAGGAGCATTAACTACTAGCAGCTGAAGCAACACTGTTTGGAGCCAGGGGCTTTGGCAGTAGAATGTGGTGGGGCTGAGTTTAGGTGGTACTTGGCACCTCCACTGGCTATACAAGGCTCTCCCCATACCTGCTCTAGCCTGTGGGCAGGGCACCCACAACTACCTTACCTGACTGCCCTCCTACCTGACATGAAAACGGATAAATAACTCAAACTTGGGACCACTTGCTCAACCTAATTGCCAGTGCCTTGAATGAATGAATGGCTCCTGTAAAGGATCTTTCACAGGCTTCTCTCCTGCATCCTGATTGGACCACATACATTACACTCTGAGCTTGACAACCCTACAGGAGAAGAGCTGCTGTTGGCCCCATTCACAGGTAAGGCCATCACCTTACCAAAGGAGAAGTGCTTAACTGAGTAAAATGGCCAGCTTTACCCTTCCCCACTGCCTAGTTCTTTCTGTGATGTGAACAGGCAAGTAACTTGAGAAAGCACATGCAGAGTCTACATTTGAACCCAGAGCTGTTTCCATTACATCAATAACTCAAAAACTTATAAGAAGAAAAGGAAATATTTTTGCCTTCTTTGGCCTCAGATTTCAGTTCTCTCTGAGCTCAGACTTGAGGGCTGGTATGATTCACAGGACTGGACAGGGGCCAACTCAGAGATGCATCTCTTGTCTTCTCAACATTGAGCCTAGATTCAAGTGGAGCTAAAAGAATAAGATTCTACTGGCTTGACTATCCAGGAACTAAAGAGAATCTAGAAGGACAATGAGAATCAGCACATATTGAGTACCCACTAAGTGCCAGGCACTGTGTTAAATCATTAAATATCTTAATCATCCCAACCTTCTGGGGAATATTTTCTGTTACCGGTAACTGCTGGACACACCACATCTCCTCTAGAGGCTCAGAGAAATAGGCTCTTCTGTGGAATGCCAAGCCAGTGCCCACACATACTCTGTAGCTGTCTGGCGCCGTAGACACACACTAACATCACCTGTCTGAAACAGAATTTGGAGGAATCACTTTGAATATCTCTGGTGGAAAATGGAGGTGATCCGGGTGCTTTAGAAAGAAATCCTCTAACTTTCAGAATAGCTATGAAGGGTTGAGGATTCTGAATCCACTTGTGCTGCTTTGGCTCTTTCATGCCTCATTTTCTGCTCCTGTTTAATGTTACTCTAGTGCATGGTGTCAAGTACAAGCTTTGGACTTAGATTTGGATTCAAATCCCAGCTGGGTTCAAATGGAGATAAAAATAGTACCTACACCCTCACAGATTGTCTAAATTAAATGAGAAAATAGAAACAAATGAAAAAATGGAAGTACAGAACTCTGCACAGCACCTGGCACATGGTAAGTGCTCAATAAATGGCAGCTGTTATTGTTACAAAACTGTCACCAAACATCTATGAAACATTATTAAAATAGAAATGACAAATGGCAAGAATTAAACAGAAATCTCTGCATTATCCAGGGTAAGTGCCTTCTAATTCAAAACTATAACAAACAAGAAAGCTCAAAAGAGCAGAGTAAAGACATACATGTGACTAGAGCTAGGAGTGAAAGAGAAGAGGGCTCTCACGGGGGCTTGATGAGGAAAAAGGTGAGATAAGGAACAAGATAAGGGGAGATAAGGTGTTCTCATACTTCATCATCAGAGAAGAAGAAAATTCCTCTTACTTTGAGCTGAGGGCTCAAGGCCTTCCTTATTAAGTAGCAGAGCCCCAAATACAGAGCTATGGCAGCAGCTTGATTTTCTGGACATTTAGAAATCAAATCGCATGGTGTTATTTTGTGTATATGGACACATAATCCTTCCATCTGAAGGATTCTGATAAAAGACAAAGCATCAAAGAACAAGCAGGGTATGATGGAAGAACTATAGGCCAAGTCAGATACAGGAAGGGCCTTCTGGGCTCCTGGAACATCCCATACAAACCCTTTCTATTATTGGACTTTTTTTTTTTTTCTGTATGTTTTTCATCTCTTTCCCCCACTGGATTGTAAACCATCCAGGGCATGAACCTCATCTCATCTCTGTAAGGTCCCTCTCCAGCCCCAAATACCATTACTGTAGTAGGCAGAATGAACCCCCAAAGATACCCATACCCTAATCCCTAGAGCCTGTGGATGTTACAGTACAAAGCAAAAGGGACTTTGCAAATGTAATTAAGGTTATGAACTTTGAAATAGGGAGATTATCTTGGATTATCCAGCTGGCCTAACCTAATCACACGAGCTTTTGAAAACATAGAACATTCTCTGGCTGGAGGTAGGAGAGATACAGCAGCAGAAGGGCAGATCAGAGAGATGTGAAACATGAAGACTCAACTAGCTTTAAAGATAAAGGAAATGTAGGCAGCCTCTAAAAGTTGAGAACCCTAGGCTGCCCCCAAGGATATGGGGACTTCAGTTCCACAGTGGCATGGAACTGAATTCTGCCAACATCCTGAGTGAGCAGGGAAGCAGATTCTCCCCCCAGAGCTCCAGATAAGAGCTCAGGGCAGCCAGCACCTTGACCTCCGCCTCCTGAGACCTGGCACAGGGAAGCCAGCCACACCTACCCAGACTTCCTGAGTCACAGAACTTGAGATAATGTATTCCCGTGGAGGTAAGCCACTACATTTATGGTAACTTGTTACAGCAGCAATAGAAAACTAATACAAACATTAATAACTTAAAATCTGTACAGGGTACAACAGCATTTTCCCAGACGTCACTTCACTGAATCTGTAACAAGTATGACGGTATTATTGCCCCCTTATTTTAAGAAACCGATGCTCAGGAAGGATAAGTAACTTCCTCAGGTGACCAGCTAATGAGTACTCTAGGCAGAATTCACACTCAGGTCCAATTTCAGTGAGCGTTGTCTCCTCCACAGCAGCTGCCATTCTGTGGCGCTAAGGGTCTACTGTCTTAAGCTAAGTAAAAGTGGACTTAAGAAAAGACTAAAACAAACAACAACACCAACAAAACCTCTCAGGCAGCTTTCACGCTATGAAAACTGAAAAGCTTTGAATACTCATTTCTGTTTCTTCCAAAGGTATCTAGTAAGTCACGGAACAAGTCAAGTTATAAACAAGTAAATATAAAAAAAAATCAAGTCTTCTGACACATAGAAAAGATTTTGATAAATGGCAAAAGGAGAAATCCTCAAAAGAGTGGCTGCCAATGAAATATTTTCTCTCATTCAGATGCTCTTGTGACCACTGTTAAAGTACACCTTTCACAGATGCCCTGTTTTGCCAGCCTGGTTTAGGAACGTCTCTGTGTTGGAGCTTTTAGTCTACTCTTGACCAGTTTTTATTGTCAAGAAGTTCAACTGGTTCTTAGTCTGAAATTCCCCTTTTATAATTCTACCCATCAGTTCTAATAACTAAGCAGAATAATCCCTCCCCCTCATTGGTCTTTCCATCTCTCAAATATCTGTGAACTGTCATCGCACCCTGCCCTTGGGTTATGACTTTGCCAAGCTGCAGGCTTGTTCTGCTGGCCTAGGTCAATCTTTCCCTGATACTGTTGATCTTAACATCTGAACTTCTTGTCCATATATTTCTGTTCAAATGAGGTATCTAATCTTGAACAGTGTTCTGCACACTATAGAAGTGCTGTATTCTAAAAAGTCAATTACATGATAATTTATAAAGAAAAAGAAAATGTGCCACTGTTTGGTACTTGATTAGAAAACTGTAGCACGCAGCATCACTCATCATCAGGGAAATACAAATCAAAACCACACTGAGATACCACCTCACGCCGGTCAGAGTGGCTAAAAGGAAAAAACCAGGAGACTATAGATGCTGGTAAGGATGTGGAGAAATGGGCACCCTCCTACACTGTTGGTGGGAATGTAAACTGGTGCAGCCGCTCTGGAACACAGTGTGGAGGTTCCTCAAAAAATTAAGAGCAGAACTCCCCTATGACCCAGCAATAGCACTGCTAGGGATCTACCCAAGGGATGCAGAAGTGCTGATGCATAGGGGCACTTGTACCCCAATATTCGTAGCGGCACTTTCAACAATAGCCAAATCATGGAAAGAGCCTAAATGTCCATCAACTGATCAATGGATCAAGAAGATACGGTTTATCTATACAATGGAATACTACATGGCAGTGAGAAAGAATGAAAGCTGGCCATTCGCAGCAACGTGGACAGAACTCGAGGGTGTCATGCTAAGTGAAATAAGTCAGGCAGAGAAGGACAGATACCATATGTTTTCACTCATAGGTCTAACAGGAGAAACTTAGCAGAGGACGAGGGAGGTAAACCATGAGAGACTCTTGAATACTGAGAACAAACTGAGGGCTGATGGAGGGGGGGGGATGGGCATGGAGGAGGGCACTTGTCGGGATGAGCACTGGGTGTTACATGGAAACCAACTTGACAATAAACTATAAAGGAAAAAAAATAATAAAGAATCTTAAAAAATAAAAAAAAAAGAAAACTGTGGCACCAACTGCTTCTCTGCCTGCAATTTAAATAAATAGCAGACTACAATGAATTTCCCCCTATTTTACATAAAAGTTTATGGCTACAAATTCAGTAACTAAAAGGTCAAACATTACATGCTGCTGAAAACAGCACTGTGAATATTTACATAGTATTTAAATGAGCATTAATAGAAAACATTAAATGGACATCACGTTTTACAATAAAGTTTGGATATGATACATTAAAAAATATTTCTCCAAGAAGTCTGGCTAAAATTCCATACCAGATTAAACGTCCTGCCAAATAGAATCAGACGCCACATTTTTAAGGGCCAGAAATCTGGCCCAATATTCTCTGTTCTTACCAAGAACTAAAGAGCTGTTTGTTTGCAGCAGTCTCTGGATAGATATTAATACTGGACCTTTCCAGTAGATTTTGTAACTCTCTATTGAGAAAAACTCTTATAATTTGGCCAGATGTAGCTGTGGTTCCTGATAGCACATAATTCTTTCAGGGCTCTTATTAGCTGTCTAGTACTATACCCCCAATTCCTAATTCACATCAGTGTGGTCTCTAAACAAAACCAGTCCCACAGAGTAATTTACCCAGTAATTTACAATCTGGCCGATTACCAGATTTTCCTGGTCAACAACATCTAGCAAATTCTTTGTGTTCAGAAAGCAACTCTGCCATGGGGCAGCTCGAACTGTCATCTTTGGCTGAAAACGCACACCTTCTGAAAGTCAAACTAAATAATTCTATATCCATTCACTAAGTTACAGAGATTATTAAATTTTAGTGATTCTTGAAGAAGAAAATGTAAGGATGTGGACAGTCCATAAAAATAAGGAAATTGTCCCCAATCCTGAGGTTAGCATATCATCTGAACTCAAAAAATGGTCACAAAATGTCCCAATGAATTAATTCCTTCCTGTTAAAAAAAATTTCTCAAATAACATTAGGCACCATCTACTGAGTACCTACTATGTGGCTTGACATTTTACAGCTATAATTGCTAATCCTCACAGCCAAGCAAGGTAGACTTTATTATTCCCTTTTACAAAAGGAGAAGAAAGCTCAGAGTCCTTACTTCTTATTAGCTCAAGGTCCCAAAGCTGTTTAAGTGTCAGAGCTAGGACCAAAACCCACATCCGATGGATCCCTAGGCCCAAAGTTTCCTATACCAGGCTGCTCTAAAGTATTATTTTCTGAAATTGCTAAAGTTTCAGAAGATAAAGCTATTAATTATAGGATTTAATTTCATTAGTTCTTTTTTCTAAGGTGACATATATGGGGAAAACAGAAGGGGGTTTATATTTATATGTGATTGAACCTTTCAAAAGGATTTTACAACTTAAAAAGAACTTTAATGATCATTGCCTAATACTTGAGAAACTTTATTGATGCTTACTCCGGTAAACACTGTATTAATACAAGAGACACAGAGATGAATAACTGAGAGTTTCTGCCCTCAAGATGTTTACAGTCCAATGAGACTATTAAAAAAGAATCAACAGTGTCCCCCATTTGCAGGGGAAGAAACTAAAGACGGGTAAGGTTTAAGTGCCTTGCCCTAACTTACCTTCCCAGAGGCAGAGCGGACCTGATCCAAGTTCTTCTGATCTCACTTCAGTGACTCCTCCACACCACCCTACCCCCACATTCAGCTTCCTAACTGTGCTCTCCATTATTGTTCCTCTACATATTCAAAAGGCTTGTAGAAATCTGAGAGTCTGAATTCATCTGGATAAGAACAGCAACAGGGTTAATGATTTTAATGCACATAGAACCCACTAGGCCAATTTGTTTTTAAAAATATGTAATAAAACCACAAACATGTAATAAAACCACAAACTGACTTTTCTTATTACTCAAGCTGCTTTAATCTTAAATTGAAAGACTATTCTAGGGGTGCCTGGGTGGCTCAGTTGGTTGAGCATCTGGCTTTGGCTCAGGCCATGGTCTTGCACTTCGTGGGTTCGAGCCCGTCAGGCTCTGTGCTGACAGCTAGCTCAGAGCCTGGAGCCTGTCTTCGGATTCTGTGTCTCCCTCTCTCTTGAAAATAAATAAAAACATTTAAAAAAAAGACTGTTCTAAGAAGCTGCAAATATATTCAAAAAAGAGCGGGTTAAGTCAGGCTAAAGGAGAATTTTTAATGTTCTCTTTCATCATCGGGGCAACAGAAGTCACTGTAATAGAGAATGCATTTCTGTGACAAGGTTCCTATACTCAGAAACCCCCTGTGAATTGTTTTCAAATTGTTATTCAACTTATCTCATTCATTTACTTAATGACAGCAAGCCAAAACTTTGTGCTAGGGGATCAAAATGGATGCATGAGATGCAGTCTCTGTTCAGGGGAAACAGAAACAAATTACTACAAAGGAATGATTAACTCTACTTGGGGCAAACAGCTTCCTCAAAGCTAAAGGCATGAAAAGGAATTTGCCGAGTGGATTGGGGTGGAGGCAGGGAGAAAATGGTGAAGTGGGCACAGAGAACAGCAAGATGTTGTTGTTGCAAAATGTGTGCTATACAAGATGACCTAACTTAGAACTAAAAGTATTAGCTAATGTGCTTGCTCTGTATTAATCACTTGGAAACTGAGCATATCACTACCAAATGGAACTTTTCTGTTCTTATTTTATTTCATGGCTCTTTATGAAACCAATTCCAATCTAGCTTTTACCCCTACTCCTCCCCTGAAACTGATTTTGTAAGTGATCACCAGTGACTTCCATGTTGCCAAATTTAATCCAAAACATACTTTGAGACATCATCTTACTTGACCTTACAGAGCAAAGCATACAGATGACTATATACTCTCTTCTAGAGAAGCTTCTCTTAACCTCTCTAGCTCCTCTTCTTCATCCCCTTTGCCAGATAGATCCTCCTCCTCCACCTGAACTCTAAACCTGAAGTTCCTCAAGGCTTACTCCATCCCTTCCCTTCCTCCCCAGGTGATATCAGCCATTTCTATAGCTTTAAATATCACCCCAATGCCCATGACCTCCAAATGTGTATCTCCAAGCTGACCTCACCTCTAAGCTCCAGCCTTGTAAATCCAACTGCCTCTCTGATATCTCCACTTGCAAATCTCTCAGGCATCTTGAAGTCAGCAAGTTCAAGAGTAGTGCTGATTATTTCAGTGACTCTCCCTGAAATCCACTTGTCTTGTCATACCAGTCATGACCCACCATTCACCTGGCAGTCATTCTTGCCCCTACCTCCAGTCATCAAATTCTGTCAGCTCTCCCTCTGCCTACTTTTCCACATCCATATCTGCCACCAACACCCTAGTCCGGGACACTGTCTTCTTACACCTGGATATCCACTCTTCAGCCCTCTCCCCCCAGTAAGGGGGTACATTCTCCACACAGCAACTCCAGTGACAGTTTAAGTCCTTTCATTCCCCTGCTTACAACTGTTCTGTCATCGTCATCAGTTCTTTCATAAGTACTCTAACTCCATTCTCTCCTTCTGGTACCTGGTAAGATTCTGAAATTAGGTGGGGCATGTGACTTTCTTTGGACAAATAAATGGGAGAAAAAGTGGTATGTATCACTTTGGGGTGGAAACTTTAAGAGCCAAAGTGTATTTCACCTTTTTCTCTTCCTCTGCCTTGACGATCACAATGCTCCAGAAAATAGCTGCTGCATTAGCCTGGGTCCTAGACTTAGGGTGTAATGGCAAAATGGGTATGCAGCATGAGTGAGAAATAAATAGATGGAAAGCCACATCTTCAACAGATTCGTAGTGCCTTACCATAATGAACAAATTCCAATACAATTGATTCCTATGTACCTACCTGTCCAAACTCATCTTGGACCTGTCCTTTCAGCTCACTGTATTCCACTCACATTGTCCCCCTTCCCCCACGTTCATGCACTGTTCTTCGCACCTTTATATCTCAGTTTAAATATCACCCGCTCAGAGATGTCACCTGTAACTACTGTCTCAAAGAAGGCCCCTCACTATGATTCTTCATCATAGCACCCTGACCATTTCCTGCATGGCACATCACTGTCTATAATAGTTATCCATCTCTTTGGTAACTCTCCCTCTAGACTGTAAGCACCATGAAGGGAAGAGCTCACCACCACCTCCAGTGCCTAGCATTGCACCTTCAATACATTACCCTATGTTTGGTAGGCTCTCAATAAATACTTAAATGAATGAACAAATGAAAAAAGATTCTAAAAAGTGGGACCTAAGAAAACAATAGACACTAAATATCACCTATCACAGAGGCAAGAGGAGGCAGTAGTTGTGGGAACAGTAAGCAAACTCACATTTACTAAGTGACTGAGGTACCTAACACTAATTTAGGTGCTTTACATATGTTCTCTCTCTAGATTCTCAATAATCCTAGGAGGTCAATATTAATATCTTCACTTTATAGATCAGGCAACTGAGACTCAACCTGCTCAAGTAGCAAAACCAGTAATAGCAGCAGTTTGAACCCAGACCTGTTAACCTTTTTTCCAAACCATGATGCTCTCCTCCCTTCCCTAGAAATTAAACTGATACTAATAATATCTCATCATTATCTATTATACATGTAAATTGCATATATATGAATATATTTCTACCCCAAGAGCTAGTTTTCTTTTGTTTGGTGTTATTTGGTTTTTGGGTTTTTTTTTTTAAAGATTCATCCTAAAGCCTTTTCAGGTATCTTTTGTTACCTGGGACAAGTGACAACAGAATGATAAAGCAAATCCAAACTACAGATAAATTAGACATTCTGTTGGAACTTTTTTCTTGAAGTCCTTTTCTTCTCAGGGTAAGAAGCTACTATGATTAGGAAATAGGCCTGAATTCTGTTCTGAATTCATTTTATGGAACTTGAGATCAATTTATATTGGTTTAATATACTGTCTTTCCCCCATCACCAGATGCTTTTCTGTTAGTCACAGCACATGCATGCAAAGCTGAATGGTCAAAGGGGATCTGACTCATGGTCCTGATTTGATTAGCACAGGCCCCAAACATCTAGCCAATGAACCTGGCTTTTTACCTTTGGCCACGTTTTGGTGAAGTAACATGTTAACGACAGAAGGGTGGGGCCTGAATATAACTCTTAGAACACTTCTGCTGGGCTCCCTAGACAGGATTATCAGAGCAGAAGGGACCTTAGAGATCACCTACTTAATCTCCTCTTTCAACAATTTTTGAACAGGCCCCGCAGGCTGCTATTTATTTGCCTAGGAGAAACAGGACTCCTGGCTCCTAGTTGAGTGTTCTTTCCATGACAACACACTGCCTCCTCTATCAAGACCTAGTGATCACATCAAAGTAACCAGCAGAGAACACCTAGATAACACAAACTTTCAACCCCCCAATGTTTCTCTTACTCTCCGTCAGTGAGAAGACTTCCCCTGAACAAAAAGAACATACACAATAAAAACAAAGGAGATCAGGAAGAGCTATTTTAATTTTCTATTAAACATTCTTCCCAAAGCATTATTTTACCCCATATCTTACTGATTTATAAGAAATAACATTAGCATTAGAAAAACTAGGAAGAAAGATAAATGTGGCTAATTAGTTAAACTAAACTTATATGAAAAAGGAAAATTATAACAAAGGACTGAGAGCTTTATAAATTTAATTAA
>CM053570.1:60912313-60996260 GCA_028646485.1 Cryptoprocta ferox
ATTTGCCAATGTGTGGTTTCCATCCAAGTTCTGACAATGAAATATATGGATATATATCTATATATCTCATCTTAATTTTTAAAGATAGGCAAAGGGAGTTCTTCACAGCTTAGCTTTGCCTGGCTGAAGCTGAAGATTTTGTAACTTCATAGCCAGACCCATGTTGCCAGTGATTTTCAATTTGCCTTGAAAGAATGCCTGTAAGTGAAAAGAAAGAAAATTTATTACTTGGTGTTTTTTGTTTTGAGATTGCTGCTATTTCTAGATGATCTAGCCCTGAGATCATTTATTTATCCAGGTTTCATAAACTTTCTTCAAAATATGAAACATGGCTTTCTGGAATAGCTTTAGAACTAGATTCCTTGGGGCACCTGGGTGGCTCAGTTGGTTAAGCCTCCAACTCTTGATTTCAGCTCAGGTCATGATTTCGTGGTTCAGGTCAGAGCCTGCGTCGGGCTCTGCGCTGACAGGGTGAAGCCTGCTTGGGATTCTGTCTCCCTCTCTCTCTGCCCCTCTCCCACTGGCTCTCTCTCTCTCAAAATAAATAAAAATGAACTTAAGAAAAAAAGAACTAGATTCCTCAAAAGGAAGGCTTTGTAAAAAGCATGCTCTACAAAGAGCAGTCACATGGCACTTCTTTCCCAAATGTCTTCTCTTAGAAATTGAGTCTACCTTTATCTGCCTTCCTCACGGATGGTACCTTTTCCAAATAGTAGGCAAAGTGGATTCACACTAGATGGATTTTGTTTAAAAATATTATACATGGACCAAGAATATGAACTGAGGCCAGCTGCTAGCTCAGTTGGTGGAGCATGTGATTCTTGATCTCTGGGTTATGAGTTCGAGCCCCACACTGAGTACAGAGATTACTTAAAACTAAAATCTTACCAAAAAAAAGAATATGAACTAAAATTTTCAGTAGTCTGCTGGGAGAAAAAGCACAAGCATAACACACTTAGATACTCGTGAGGTTCAATACAATGTAGATGGAACGTCACCAATTTTTTTTTCCTTTTTCAGTCTATATGATAAAGGATTTATCCCTACAGAGGGAGCCCAGGTAGCCTGCTGAGACGGAAGTGCTGGTGTTAGTCTTTGGCTCAAGAAGAAGAATCAAATCAACCCGAAGTGCAGAGCCACAATTTGTTCCATTTAACAACTGCCTCAGATTAGATCACTTGATGTTTGCTAAATTTATTATGTAATAAAATCCCAGGAAAACTTAAAGAAATAATAGCAAAATTGGGAACATAGCATGATTTTCCTGCTATGATCTCTTTTAACTCAATTATTAAAATAAGGAAGGGCTAGATGAAAAAATTTCTGGTAGTCTTAGCTTTCTAAGCAAGTACATTAAGAAGTTGGGAGCTCTTCTGCCTTATCCATGAGAATGCACAGAGCTCTACTTTTTCTACACCTTCTGGTAAGGGTGACTAATTCCTTTTTTTTTCCCCTCCTCTGTCTGGACAAACTAAATATTTCCTTTCTATATGGCACACAGCCTTCTGTCTGATGACTTAAAGGTCAGGTGTCTCAGAACACAATATATTTAACATATGTCCTTAAAAAATATGGACCAGTAGAACCTAACAGAGAAACTCACCATCTTTCCTTTTTTTAAATTAAAAGAGAAAATGGCTTTTTATTTACTAAGTATTATAGAGAAAACATGAATTTTCTCTATAATACTCCTTTAGGGAGTCCAAACATAAGGATCACTTTAATCTGGTCCCTAGGTGTTCTTCATGTGTGCTTTACACTGGAGAGCACACTGCTTTGCTTCAACTGTAGCCAAACACTGAAATTATAATTTCCAGTGCATTTAATGGTTTCCAGTCAAATCCTCTAAGCATAAGGGAAAGCCATTAGCATACTAATAGAAATATCTCCCTTTTTTTTTATCTTTAATTCCTTTGGGTGCTAACAGGTGTTGAAAAAAAAGAAAAAAGCTGAATGATACTTTGCTCCTCCAAATGGACAGTAAACAGATAAACTGGGAACGGAGGCAGCTGATGTGTGAAGTCTGACCACCTGCCAACAAGGTGCATGGAGTGCACAGTGGAACAAGGGGCAGCGGGCAGGAAGGACGAAGACAGCCAGCTCCTATACTGGTGGCCTCTGTTTTGTCCAGATTTTTGGAGCAGGTTCTGTGGGTGGAGATGTCAGTGCCAATGGCATGTAATCAGCTGAAACATCACAGATGCAAGTCTCTCACTTGTCAAAGCATCAACTGAAATAGGCTTAGTTGCTTAGAGAAAGCATTTTAAAAAGGAATACTAGTGTGAGTCAGATTTAGTTGTTTTATCCAATCTTTTGAATTACCAGGGGGCTGCAGGAATAAGACCTAAAACAAAGCAGGCTGAGGCAACAACAACAAAATACATATACAATGGAAAGAACCATCAGTTTCTTTTTGTTACCTCTGGCTAATGAAAGCTTAGTGTTTCAAGTCTGTTCAACACTGTTTGACTAAAGAGTATAAGAAGACCCTTGCCAATTTGGGAACAAGGAAAATCTACACAAGGCATAAATACATTTTAGACAAATACAGTTTAGTCCAGCAAGTGTTTAGTGAAAACCTAAAAATGCCAGGCATTGTGCTAAGTTACGGAGACATGAAGATTAATACGACGTGGTTTGTTCCTTTGAGACACTCACAATCTAATGGAGAAGAAATAGGCACATCGTGACTAATGTAATGTGACAAGGGCTAAGCTTGCCTCCAGTAGATGGCCAGGAAGAGGGACTGGCTACAGTTCCCCAACAACTTGTAAGGAGGTCTCAGGGGAGAACATCTGGGCTAATTTTGAAAGGAAAGAGTTTGTCAGCAAAGGTAGTTCAGATCAAAAGAGCACAGGGCAAAGAAAGGTTCGAAATGTACGAGGTCATGCCTTTGTTCACATTGCTCCTTCCCCCTGCATTGCTCCTAGTCTCCATCTGTGCACGGTTGACTTTTGGTCCCTCTTAAGATTCAGCTCAAGTGTTGTTTCCTCTGCTGTGAGACTTCCTGTGCTGGTCCAGGAAGACATGGCTGCTCCATGCCCCACGTTCCCCTGTCCACAAGCTAGGCATGGCACCATGGATACTTGGACACACTTAACTCTTTTGCAAGTCTGTCTCATACCAAATTGTGGATGCCCTGTGCATGAGAACTCTTTCTTATTCATCTGGGTATTTCCAGCACACAAGACAGTGCCTGGCACATAGCCTGCTCCACAAATGTTTGTCATTTGTTAAGTGAACATTTTAGGGAACACTGAGTTTTGTGGGTTTGACCACTTTGCACTTTATGGTATGAGGCTGAGGCAGGAGATGAAATGGAATGAGCTAAAAGACCCATCTACTAGGAGGAAATAAGCTCCATCATACTTACCGACTGAGGATTCATTTTACCAGTCATCAAAGCCAGTAAGTCAGAGTCGGCCATCGTGATTGTGCAGTCAGCCTTCTTATCTAAAACAGATATGTAGGAAAAGAAAGGAGAAAAAGGGAGAGTATTCAGTTTTCATGTGTACATTTTAGTCAAAACCCACTGACAGCAATAGATCACACTCAGTACTGGAGCAGTGTGGGGAAAAGCGCACTCACGTTCTCTTCTGTGGCAGCCTGGTAAAAGGTGGCATAAATTACAAGCAACCTCAATATTTTACAAGAGAGAATCGATTATCATGATTATCATATTCATATAATGGGACACAATGCAGTCATTAGATGATGTGGATCTACATTTATTGACCTGAAAAAATGCTCATGTTATATGTTCATGTTCATGATACTGTTATACAAGCCAGTTACCAAACAAACTATGAGCATGGTCTGGTTTTTGCTTCAGAACAGATATTCAGGGTGCCTGGGTGGCTCAGTTGGTTAGGTGTCCGACTCTTGATCTCGGCTCAGGTCATGATCTTACGGTTCCTGGGTTCAAGCCCCAAGTCAGGCTCTGCGCCAACAGCACAGAGCCTATTTGGAATTCTGTCTCTCCCTTCCTCTGCCCCTCCCTGCTTGCTCTCTCTCTCAAAATAAAGACATAAACTTATTTTATGTATTTATTCAATTATATGTGCATAGGAAAAACATCCATAAACGTAGACACCAATATATTAATAATAGTTATTACGGCACCCAGACTCTAAGGTGACCCCTGTGATGTCTGCCTCTTGGTGTTTATGCCTTTGTATGCCTTTGAGTGCAGGCAGGACCTGTGACTTGCTTCTACCCAATAGAATGTGGCAAGGGAGCGGGGATGTCATTCCTGTGGTTCTGTTATGTTATGTAAGATTGTCTTGCTAGCAGACTTACTCTCTCCTACAGGCCTCAAATAAGCTAGCTGCTATGCTGTGAAGTCCATAAGCAAAGGGCCATGTGGCAGGGTGCTAGACTTTAGGAGCTGAGGGCAGACTCTGGCCCACGGCCAGTAAAAAACTAAAGTTCTCATTCTCCATAGCTGCAAGGATATGAATTCTGCCAGCAACCTGAGTAAACTTGGACACGGACCCTTCTGCAGTCAAGCCTCCAGATGAGAACCCAGCCCTAGCCAACACCTTTCCTGGAGCCTGTAAGACCCAACTAAGCCGTCCTCAGCCAACTCACCCATGGAAACTACGAGGTAATGAATGTGTGTGTTGTTTTAAGCCACTAAGTTTGTGGTAATTTGAGATATATTAATAAAAAATGAGTACAGTTATCTATATCAGGGGTTATCAAACTTTTTCTGTAAAAGATCAGACACTAAGTATTTTAGATTCTGCCTAAAGCCAGTAGGTCTCTATCGCAACTCTGCAACTCTGCCTCTGTAGCACAAAAGCTGCCATTCATAACACATAAAAAAGAGTGTGGCTGTGTGCCAACAAAACTATTTCCAAAACAGGTAGTAGACAGAGAGGGAGAAGATATTTGCAATTCACAGATCTGACACAAAACTTGTATCCAGAATATATAAAAAATTCCTATCATTCAATTAGAAAAGGTTAGATAATCCAATATCAAAACTGGCAAATAATAAACAGACACTGTACAAAAGATCTCCAAATGGCCAAAAAAGTATATGAAACCAAGTTCAACTTCATTATTCATCAGGGAAATATGAATTAAAAGCATGGGTGAGATACTTACTACATACTTACTAGAATGAATGGCCAAAAAGGAAAAAAAGACAATATCCAACGCTGATTATGATGAGGAGCAACTAAAAGGTCAATACAATGCTGGAGGGACAGTAAAATGGTACAGCCACTTTAAAAAACAGTCTGGAAGTTTCTCACAAGGCCAAACATACATTGCCATATGACTTACAATCCCACTTTTAGGTGTTTACCCAAAAGAAATGAAAATGTATGTCCACACAAATAACTCTAAGTGAATGAGCACAGTGGCTTTATTCAAATGGCCAAAACTGGGGAAAAAAACCAAATGTGCATCAACTAGTGAATGGATAAACCTCTCAACAACAAAAAGAAACAACCACTCTCTCCCAAAGCCTTGAAATGCCTCCAGCACCTCCACCTTTCACACCACCTTACACATAACTCGAAGTTCAAAGGCTCTCTACATGGAAGCTCATTCTATACATGAAGAGCAGTCAAAGCAGGATTACTTCTGTGTTTTTTCATTTTAATGATTCCCTAATATATTTAAAAACATTTTAATCAAGGGGTGCCTGCGTGGCTCAGTGTGTTAAGGTCTTAGGCCCAGATCTTGCAGTTCATGGGTCCGAGCCCCATGTTAGGCTCTGGGCTAAAGGCTCAGAGCCTGGAGCCTGTTTTGGATTCTGAGTCTCCCTCTCTCTGCCCCTCCCCTGCTCACACTCTGTCTCTCTCTTTCTCTTAAAAATAAATATTAAAAAATTTTTTTTAATTTTTTAATCAGAAGCAGTGGATTTCTAAATGATTCCAAAGTCATCTGTAATTCTCTGATTTTGTTTTTTTCTGTTTTATCCTTCATTTCCAGCTTTGGGTGTGGGGAGAGGCAGGTGACACAAAAGATTGTTTTATTGTTGGAATCTTTTCCAATGACTAGCTGAAGATCTGCACTGGAATACAACTTATATGACTTTTGCATTTTTTTTTTTAAAGTAGGTTTAGTGCCCAGCGCAGAGCCTAATGCGGGGCTTGAACTCACAACCCTCCCCAGATTAAGACCTGAGTTAAAATCAAGACCTGAGATCAGGAGTCCAACACTTAACAAACTGAGCCACCCAGAGCCCCCACCTTTTGCATTTTTAAAGCCTACTTCTTGAATTAAAGCACAGTGATAGTGTTCAAAGAGCAGCTTAGCCTGTAACATGTTTAAAAAGATGTATCTGCACTTTGAGGTCCCTTTTGAACGCCATTTGCTAGGCCTCTCAAGTGTTTTCATTACTACATTCAAGCGCCTCACAAGTCCAAGATGCTGGATGCCATATGGCATGGAAAACGCAAGCCTTTGCACAAAACTTGTGGGCCTGCATTGGGGGAGGAAATGGAACAGAATTTATTTGTCTTATTTAGAAATAAGGCATCTCAGAGATGCCATTATTTTGTGTTTAAGTTAAACTGCATTTTTGTCTTTTGGTTGATATGAAATGTACTGTTTCAATATAAAACAGTAATTATTTGACTTTTGGGGAGAAAAAAAAAGGAACAAACTACTGATGTTACATGCAACAACATGAAAGGATCTTGGTGAAAGAAGCAGGCTCAAAAAAGTATATACTGGGGCACCTGGCTGGGTCAGTCAGTAGAGTGTGCAACTCCTGATATCAAGGTTGTAAGTTCAAGCCCCACTTTGGGTGTAGAGATTACTTAAAAATGAAATCTGAAGGGGCACCTGGGTGGCTCAGTTTGTTGAACATCTAATTCTTGATTTCAGCTCAGGTCATGATTCTAGGGTCATGGGATCAAGCCCTGCATTGGGCTCTGTGCTCTGCCCCTGCCCCCATTCCCGCTCTCTCTCTCTCTACAAACAAACAAACAAATAAATAAAACCTTAAAACAAAACAAAACAAAACAAAAAACTACATACAGTATGATTCCATTTATGACATTCTGGAAAAGGTAAAGCTACAGGGCCTGTAATCAGAGTAGTGGTTGCCAGGGCCTGAGGGTGGGAGAAAGGGATTGACTACAAAGGGACATGAGAACACTTTTCAGGGTGATGGAAACATTCTATCACTTGACTTTTGTAGATGGTTACACAAATATATGCATTTGCCTAAATTAATAGAATTATACCTCTCAAAAGGGTGGATTATAATACATTCTAGCTCAATGACCCCAACTGAAAAAAAACTGACCAAAAATACAAAACAAAACAACCCTGACAGTAACCAGTACTGTCAAAAATGTGGAACAAATGAAACTCTCATGTAATGTGGAAGGTAATGTAAAATAGCATAACCACACACACACACACACACACAACTGGCTATACTGTACCTTATTACCTAGTATTTCTACTGGTCATATGCCAAGTAGAAATGAGTACATACATCCGCTAAAAGACCCATATGAGAATGTTCATAACAGCTTTATTCATAAGGCCCCAGAATGGAAACATTGAAAAGATCTATCAACCATGGAATGAATGAATAAATTCTGGTGCATTCACACAGTAAAAACAACTACTGCTACATACAACAAATTAAAGAATCTTACGATGCTGAGTAAAAGAAGCCAGATCTAGAAGACAAATATTGTATGAGTCCATGTAAATAAATTTCCAAAATAAATACAATCAATCTATGGTGATAGAATTTGGAATAGTGGTTCCTTGTGGGAGAGGACAGTGATGACAGGGGGCATGAGAGAGACTTCTAGAATGCTGGCAACATTCTGCAGCTTGATGAGGGAGATATATATTAATCAGTAACATTAATCAAGCTAGACACTTCAGATTTATGCCTTTTATTATAAGACTTCAATACAAATTTTACACAAAACAAACAAAAAAACAGGTGGTAAGTTGGATTTGGCCCACATCATTTGTCAACCCCTGACACAGATGGTGGGATTCCAGGAGAGTAATTTTTCCATTTTGTTTCTCTGGCTTTTCTAATTTTTGTTAACACTAAGTATATATTACTTATAATAGAAAGTTTTAAAAATATTAATTTTAATATCAAAGTACATATAAATAAATAAAAAGACTGTACAAAAAAGAATCTAATATCTCATTGCTAAATCAGCCATGTCTACCTTGGACAAATAAGAATTTTCTTTTTTTTCCTTTTTTTTAATGTTTTGCTTTATTTTTGAGAGAGAGAGAGAGAGAGACAGCGTGAGCAGGGGAGGGTCAGAGAGAGAGGGAGACACAGAATCGGAAGCAGGCTCCATCCAGGCTCTGAGCTGTCAGCACAGAGCCCGATGGGGGGCTCGAACCGTGAAATCATGACCTGAGCCGAAGTCGGACACTTAACCGTCTGAGCCATCCAGGCGCCCCGTACAAATAAGAATTTTCAAGTGCAAGGGGTGCCTGGGTGGCTCAGTCGGTTGAGCGCCCGACTTCAGCTCAGGTCATGATCTCATGGTTCGTGGGTTCGAGCCCCACGTCGGGCTCTGTGCTGACAGCTTAGAGCCTGGAGCCTGCTTCCGATTCTGTATGTCCCTCTCTCTCTACCCCTCTCCTGCTCATGATCTGTCTCTGTCTCTCAAAAATAAAAAAATGTTTAAAAAAATTTTTTAAAGAATTTTCAAGTGCAAAAGAAAAAATTCATCCAGAAAAATATTTGTCAGCACTCAGTGTTTTAGACAATTAATATAACAAAAATCCTCTAATAGCTGGCTCCTCCTCAAAGTTGGCCTCTCCCTGAAACCAAGTTGTTTTCTAGCTTATTATTCTGTTTTATTTTTCTTAATTGCACTTATCTGAAACTACCTTACTTATTTGTATAGGGGTTTTCTGTCAGTATTTGTCCACTAGAATAAAAACTTCACAGGGAGAGAACCCATGTCAGTTTTGTTCTTGAAGAGAATGGGTCCTTGAAGAGTGCTTGATATATAAAGGGTAATCAATAAATACTTGCTGAATAATAAGCAGATTATGTAGAGTTCAAAAGATTATCAAATCATGGCCCAATAGCTAAAAAATAATCTGTGCCTTAATAAGAGATTAGAGAATGCTATGGTCTGAATGTTCCTGCAAAACTCCCATGCTAAAATTCTAATGCCCTATGTGATGGTATTAGCAGGTGGGGACATCAGGAGGTGGACCCTAATGAATGGGATTAATGCCTTATAAAAGTCTCCAAGGGCTAACAGCGCAGAGCCTGCTTGGGATTCTCTTTCTCCCTCTCCCTGCCTTTCCTCTGCTCATGCACATGCTCTCAATCTCTCTCTCTCTCAAAATAGAATACTTAAAAAAATTTTATAAAAGATTCTCCAAAGAGACCCCCAGCCCCTTCTACCATGGGAACCCACAGCAAGAAGGCACCGACTATAAACCAGCAAGAGGGCCTTGACCAAGGCTGACATGTTGACCTTGGACTTCCAGGTTCCAGACTGTGAGAAATAAATTTCTGTCATTTATAAGCTACTCAGTCTGTGGTATTTTGTTACAGAAGCCCAAATGGACTAAGACAGTGGTAAATTATTAAAGTACAGCATGCCTATATTACTAAATACTTAAAACAAGCTTGAAAGTTAAAAATTTTTATTATATGTGTTAGAATTCAGGGATAGCCCCTAAAAAGATTGAGATTCAATGGCTATTCCATCTTTGCTTCTGATAAAATTTTATTATTACTGGAAAAAAAAAGGTGTGACCTTTGAAAATGAAGGGATTTACAGTCTAGAAAATCCAGTTCCCATGCAGATTTATATGATCAAAGAACAGAGAGAAAAAAAAAGCTAGCAAATCGAGATTGTTGGACTTGATTTATAACTGGACTTGATCCTAATATTCCAAGAAAGGACTCTTAGTCATTGAAAAGTGAGTTTAGAAAGTGAAGCCTGCTGCTGCTATAATATCAGCACTTACTGAGCTTTCACTATGCCGAGCACTTCACATATATGCACTCATTTGATCTTTATAACAACCCTATAAGGATCAGAGAGGTCAAAAAACTTGCCCATGATTGCACAGCTAAATAAGAGGCCAAGCTAGACCTGAAAGCAGATTCCTGCTGCTGCTAAAGCCCATACTCCCAACTGCTAAGCTCTATGGCTTCCTATTGTTACATTCAACGGCTCAGTTTTAATCGGGCATTCACCAGTTCATCAGTATCTGATGAATCTAGATGCTTTCATAGTTCCCTAAGCCCTTTTGCAGTCTTAGACAAGTCCCATGTGTTCAAGCAAAACTATTGTTTAATATATGTACTGGGGAGGAAGCAATGATTTTCTGAGCACTTATTATGCTAAAGCACTTCACATATGTCATTTAATCCCCACAACAGCTCCATGGAGAGAAATTATGCTCATCATTTTCTAGATGAAACAACTGGACTCAGGGAAGGTACACATCCAGTAAGTGACAGAGCTGTGGTCTGAACCCAGTTTGGGTGTCTCCAAAGGCTATGCTTTTTCTATTGTACCTTGGGGATGCAAGATTCTGAGGCCTTCTATATCATGTGCCCCACAAAGAGGCAGGGTTGCAGACTCAAATAGATGCTGAGAGGGCAGAATAAAGGAATGAAAGATAATGTGTCAGGTTAGATTAATTTGGGTTGGCTTCCTAGAGATATGCTATGTGAGTTGTTTCAAAGGAGAGAAGGGAGCAGCAGAATTCATAGACAAAGGCACCTAGGCAGGAAGAAAAGATTATGGAAAATGCATAAAATCTAAAAGTCCTTAGTATAGTCATCTGTATAATCACTACCAAACTCTTAGAATATAAGCAAATGAAATATGTTTAAGGAAATCTTACTTTGTCAACAGTAAGTAAAACTCTCAACACTGTACATGCCAAAAAAAATAGCAATTCTCTTTAATATGCTAGTTCAAACTAGGACAGGTTATTAATGCTTTAACATAGCTGATCTCTAACAAATGGGCACTTGTTGGCTGATGTAATAGGAGCTGGCAACTTCCAGTGGTGGCTTTTACTGGGTAAGTCCATATTTCAACACCACTCCTAGCTGCCAACAAGTGTCGGTTTCAGCAGAAATTACCTTGCCCTAGGGTAAAATCCCTTCAGGTCTGGGATGGGGCACCTAATATGGGGAGAGCTCACCACCAGAGTACGCAGGTAGTAAGGTTTTTTGAAATTATGCAATAGTTTTCCATAAACATATTATATTTCATGACAAACAATGATAACAAAATACAGAAATGTTTTTAATATTACCTTATCACCTGCCTGGGCAGATCAAAATATAATCCTGAAATAGCTATTTTCCAAAAGTTCTTTTTATTTCTAAAAGCTTAAATCTAGATGAAGCACTTAGTTTTTCTTCCTATACCACATCAGAGTGGCAGTTCATAGAATCCAAACATATAGTTATTTGTCTGCCTACTCATTTTTATGAAAAAAAGGGACTCTATATAATTCAGAAACTTTCCACAACACCACATGCTGCCTGCATAAGATGCTCTTACTATTGCCTCAGTTCTGCCATCATGAATCTCTATTGATTCCTTATTCAACAGCGCTTCTCTTAACATTTCCTCCTGTCTCCAAGATCTAAACTCTATTCCAAGAGCTCTGCCAACCTCCTTTCTACCTCAAAATGCCCCTGAATATTTACCCTCTCAGAGAAAGAAGTATCCATCCCTCCTCGTGGCTTGCTAAAGCTAACCTTCCTTCCTCCTGTGCCCCTGATGTCATCTATTCCTCCAGGACCTTCCTCAATAAGGTATTAGTAACGAAACTCTCCCATCTTTGATAGACCTCCTTCTCCTACGCAGCTTCCAGGTCCCATCAACTTCACCCCAAGTATTCCTGGCAACTACACTGAAACATCTTTTTTTCTCACTGCCAACACTCAGGCTCTCCTTTTTGCTCAGACGGTGGCAACATCCATCCTCCCAATTGCTCTCTCTACCTCTGATTTCTCCCTTTGCAATTCGTCAGATCTAATGCCCAGCTTCATCCTCTAAAGCATAGCCCTAACTTTCACTTTCTTACTTAAAAAGCTTTAATTGGATTGATTATATATCAAATCACTTTCAAAGTTCATAGCAAGGTACTTGAAGCTCTCCAAAAAGGTAGTCCCCATCTATCAAATTTCTTAAATACACCAGGCTCTTTCCAACAAGAGACATGTAACATACAATACGACACACAAAATGTAACCTGCTGAATACATACTATGCATCATTCGTTCTGCTGTTCATTTTTAAATTACAGTAAAACCTTGGTTGCGAACATAATTCATTCTGGAAACATGCTTTTAATCCAAGGCACTTGTATATCAAAGCGAATTTCAAGAACCACTGGCTTAGTTGTGATCATGTGATGTTTGGCGTCACATACTATTTGTATTGCAAGACATTGCTTTATCAAGTTAAAATTTATTAGAAGTGTTTGCTTGTCGTACAGAACACTCACAGACCAAGTTACTCACAATCCAAGGTTTTACTGTATTTATTTCATCAAAGACCAACCATATATCAGATGCTATTGTAGGCAATGAGGATGCAGCAGTGAACCTAATAGTCAAAAAGCTCTATCTTCATGCAGCTTACAATTCAAGTGGGAGAGATGGACAATAAGCAAATAAGTAAAATAGCATATGGTATATCAGATGGAGTAAGTGTTATAAAGAAAAATAAGGCAGGAAAGGGCAAGAGAAAATGGTAACAGGTATGAAGCATAGTTAGCGAAGGGCTCACTGAGAAGAGGACATCTGGGCAAAGATCCAAAGGAAATGAGGGAACAAGCCACAGGAATATCTAAGGGAAGATGAATCCAGGCAGAGGGAACAGAGTGGAAAGCCCCTGAACTGGGAACACCCACATGTCAGCAATGGCAAGGAGTATCCTTCCTGTGTGACTGGAGCAAAGTGAGAGAGAGTGTAGTAAAACAGAGAAAACGAAGGCCAGGTCATGTGGTGCCAGTGTAAGAACTCTGGCTTTTACTGAGTGAGCTGAAAGCCTTTGGATGGTTTTGAGCAGAAGAGTCATAATCTAACTTAAGTTTTAAAAGGATCACTCCAGGGTGCCTAGGTGGCTCAGTCATTTAAGCATCCAATTCTTTGTTTTGACTCAGGTCATGATCTCACGGTTTGTGAGATTGAGCCCTGAGTCAGGCTCTGTGCTATCAGCTACCAGATAGCTGATAGCAGAGGGCCTGCTTGGGATTTTCTCTCTCCCTCTCTCTCTGCTCCTCCCCTGCTCATGCTCTCTCTGTCTCACTCTCAAAAATAAATATTTAAAATAGTAATAAAAATAAAAATAATAAATACAATGATCACTCCAGCTGGTATGTGGAGAAGACCCTGCAGGGGGAAAGGTTAGAAACAGGGAGACCAGGAAAAACAATGATGGAGGCTTAGACCAAGAATTTGATGATGGATGACTGTGGAGTGTGAGAAAAAGAGGAGCCAATGATGACTTCAAGGTTTTTGAAACAAAGAACTGGTAGGACAGAGAAGCAATTTACGGAGACGGGGTCGGTGGTGAGAGGAATACATAATTAAAGGGGAGTAGGAGGAAATCAGGAGTTCAGAGGGAGACAGAGCATGAGAGGGGGAGAGGCAGAGAGAGAGGGAGACACAGAATCCAAAGTAGGTTCCAGGTTCTGAGCTGTCAGCACAGAGTCCCTCATGGGGCTTGAACTCACGGATCATGAGATCGTGACTTGATCTGAGTTAGATGCTTAACCAAGTGGTTAAAGCTAACAGTTTTATACATGTTAGCTTAGGGATACCTACCAAGTATCCAAGTAAACTTGACAATTAAGCAGTTGAATATACACCTTGGAGTATATTCGGAGTTTATTGGAGTATATATTGGAGTATATTGGGACAGTTTTAAAAGCATGAGACTAGAGGAGATCCCCAGGGAGTGAATGGAGACAGAACTGAGCCTTGGAACACTCCAATGTTTAGAAATTTGGAGATGAGAAAACAGGAAGAGAGGCCAGGAAGGAACAGGCAGTGGATAAGAGGAAAGCCTGGAAGTGTAATATCATGAAGGCTGAGAACCACTGAATTTAGCAATATGGTGGTCACTGGTGACCTTGTCAAGAACAGGGTTGGAATAGTGATGAGGAAACAAACTGACTGGAGTGGGTTCAAGAAAGACTGGGTTGAGAGGAAGTGGAGGTAGTGACTGAATATAGACAGGACTCTCAAGGCCATGTAACCATACACTGGAGCATGTGCTTTACAGGATAATTAAAAGATAATTCTCTTAATCTTTGCATCAACCTTATGAAATAGGTACCATTTATTATTCCCATTTAGAGATCAGAAAACCAAGGCTCAGAAAAGTTAAAATAATTTGTTCAAAATCACAATCTGTGAGTGGCAAGGCCAGGACCCCAACCCAAGTTTGTCTAATTCTAAAGCCTAAGATTGTCAACTCCCAGTCTTTTGGAGGAGGCAGCTGTGATGTACTCCTGTTCCCAAGGATTCACCAGTTCTTTCATAAGGTCCTATACCTCTAAAGCCACCCCTTTTGGGAAACACCAAAGCAGACCCCTATTTTCCCTTGTGAATGTGTCAGTTCTCCTGTAAATGAAGTCATTACTTCACTGACCTGAGTTAGGAAGCACAGATCCTTTGCCGTTCTTCACATCCACCACCCAGGTGGCTTCTTTACCCCCGGGGCCATCCTTCACCTTGAAGGCAAAAATACCACCAATTTTCTTCACAAACTGTTCCCCTTCCTGGAGAGAAAAAAACAAAAACAAAAACAAACAAACAAACAAACAAACAAATGCTGGGAGTTATATGAAGTTAGTTTCTCTGGCTCTTTCCCAAATTAAATGTTTAAATAGATACATGACGTGAACAGCCAGGCCTGCAGCAATCCCCAAGTTCCCTTTAGGATCTTTTACCCAGAAAAATCTGAAAGGCAATGTGCAAACAACTCCCTCATCTGCCAAATCTCTTGTTGACAATGGCTTTCTGGATGCAATTGGTGGAAGGAAAGGGAAGATGGGGGTAGCACAGTAGCATGTTCTACTGAGGCAGCTTTCCTTTGTCTCAGTTTCAGATTCACTCTGGCCTGCCTAAATATTGGAACCCCCCACTCTCTCTCTCTCTTTTTTTTTTTTTTTTTTTTTTTTGCAGATAAATTCTTTTACATGTGTTTCTGGTTTCCCACACTTAGAACTTAAACATAACTGGTTCTGAAAGCAAAGTCTTTTTTTTGGGGGGTGCGGGGCAACTTATTTTCTGTATTAGTATAGAGAATTATACAAGTAATATATCAACCACCAATTACTTTTGTATTTTGGGGGAATGAAGCTGGAAAAATCAGATCAGTATCTCTGTAGGTTGGTTTCCTTTCTCCCTCCCTCAGCTTCATTCCTACTTTGTTTTATCTTTCGCTACTGAAATATTTATTAATCAGAACAATGACTGGCACCAGACATTGTTCTATGCACTAAGAATACAGAAATAGGAGTTAGAAGGGTAAATGATCACTATGATCGCTATGATAACACACCGGGATAAAGGGAAGCACAGGGGACTGGCTACAAGAGCACTAAGGAGCAGCTAAGGCAGCTGGCACAGTGAAAACTGAAAGGATGCCAACAAACTTACACACCTTTCTTAAAAAATAAACCAAACCCATGATAATTCTACTGCAATTATTTTTCTTTTAAAAAACATTTTCTTTTTTTTTTAATTTTTAAAATATTTATTTATTATTGAGACAGAGAGAAACAGAACATGAGTGGAGGAGGGACAGAGAGAGGGAGACACAGAATCCGAAGCAGGCTCCAAGCTCCGAGCTGTCAGCACAGAGCCCGATGCAGGGCTCGAACCCACAAACCCTGAGATCATGACCTGAGCCAAAGTCGGGCACTTAACCGAGCCACCCAGGCGCCCTTTAAAAAACATTTTCTATGGCAAAAATGAAAATATTGATAGGAAAAAAGAAAATATAAATCACTCATGATTTTACTACTCAAAGAAAATAATATTTTGATATAAATCCCCTCCATCTTTTTTCTCTGCATATATTTTTGTAAATGGGATCACAATCGCATTATATATATATTGCTTTGTAATCCATTTTTCTGTTTCATAGAATTATCCTCAATTCTGTGTCATTAAATAGTCTTCTACATAGTTTTAAACTTTTTTTTTTAGAACGAGAGAGAGAGAGAAGGCATGTGTGCATGAGCAGGAGAGGGTCAGGGAGAGGGGGAGGGAGAATCTCAAGCAGACTCCACACCTAGCTCAGAGCCCAATGCAGGGCTCGATCTCATGACCCTGAGATCATAACCTGAGCCAATATTGAGAATCAGATGCTTAACGGACTGAGGCACTCAGGCGCCCCTCTACTACATAATTTTAAATGACCACATATAGTCTTTATTTGTGTAAATGTCTATATGTCTATACTTCATCTAACCAACACTCTGTTGCTTGATATTTAGATTAGTTCTTACTTCTGGCACTTTTAACAGTGCTGTGAATAACATTCTTTTTTTTTATGCTTACTTAATTCTGAGAGAGAGAGAGACAGAGGGTGAACAGGGGAGGGGCAGAGAGAGAGGGAGACACAGAATCCAAAGCAGGCTCCAGGCTCCAAGCCCTCAGCACAGAGCCCAACACGGGGCTCGAACTCACATACCGCGAGATCATGACCTGAGCCGAAGCCGGTAGCCCAACCGACTGAGCCACCCAGGATCCCCAATAACATTCTTTTATCAAATATTTTTACATAGCCTCCTTTATTGAAGGTTAAATTTCTAATTAATTACTAATTAATAACAATGAATCTGCAATCATCATAGGTTTGAATTCCTGCTGTGCCATGTACTTCATAATCCAGACCAAGTTACTAAAGCTCTCTGAATCTCACTCTACTTGTCTGTGAAATGGAGATGATGGCAACTACCCTCATAGTGTTGTATGATATTAAAGATCCACAAAACACAAAGTAATTGCTCAATAAATGTTAGCATTTTGTTGTTATTTTACTCTATGATGTCTGCTATTCCTGTGCCAATATTAGTTTTATAATGTATTTTATACTTTGGCATAATGAATCCCTATTATAATTCCTTTCTCCCAAATATTCTCGAACTTGTTTTGGACATTTTTTCCCTCCACATGTACATTATAATCATTTAGTGAGTTCTCCCCACCAAAATGCTGTTGGCCTTAGATGGGGTTACATAAAATCTGTTAGATCGGTTTGGAACAGAAGTAGTATCTTTACAATATTAACTCCTTCCATCCGTGAATATTATATACTTCAAGTTTTCTTTGATGTCCCTTGGCAATATTTTGTCAATTTTTCCCACATAGGCTCTTGTACATTTCTTACCAAGTTTATTCTTAGGTGTTTTATATTTTATATTGCTCTTATTAATAATATATTATTTGTTGCATTTCATGACTGGGTGATTGCAAATATATAAAAAAAATATTAAACCTAGGGTGCCTGGGTGGATCAGTCAGGTAGGCATCCAACTCTTGATTTCAGCTCAGGTCATGATCCCATGGTTTTGAGAGATTGAGCCCCATGTCAGGCTCCTCACTGATAGCATGGAGAGTCTGCTTGGGATTCTCTCCCTCTTTCTCTACCCCTCCCCCGCTTGCTCTTCCTCTCTCTCCCAAAACAAATTAATAAACTTAAAAAACATATTAATCTTTGAATATTTATTTTGGAAATGGCTACCTTTTGAGTTCTCTTATAATTTCTAATAGCTTTTATTTCCCATCTTTTTATTTCAGCCTTCCATCCCTGCAATAATTTAGACATAGGATTCTTCCTTTTGATATCATAATTTTCATTCTTTTAAAAAAGATTAAAGTTACTATGTTCAGGAACTGTGATAAGTACCTGAAATACTCAAAAAATTATTATCCCTGAGGAACGTGCATGAACTGATATCAGATACTAACTTCTGTTTCTATGTAAGCACAGAGCCTAGCCAAAGCTCTTTATTTCTTTTTGTTGTGCTTTGTTTTAAAGCATACAGTTGGGTGGTATTTTAGTATATTCAAAGTTGTGCAACCAACACCACTATCTAATTTTAGACATCACCCCAAAAAGAAACCATAGCCATTAGTAGTCACCCCCCTTCTCCTCTCCTGCTAGCCTTTGGCAACTACTAATCTACTTTGTATCTCTGTGGATTTGCTTATTCCGGACATATCATATAAATGGACCAAATACATGGTCTTTTGTGACTGGCATCTTTCACTTAGCAAAATGTATCTAAGGTTCACCCAATCCATGCTGAAGCATATATCAGTAATTCAGTCCTTTTTATGGCCAAATAACATTCCATTGTATGGAGGTAGAACATTTTATTTAGCCATTCATCAGTTGCTGGTTGCTTCCCATTTTAGCTATTATGAATAATACTTTACATATGCTTAAGACTCTGATTTTTCTTAAGTATATATTTAGAAGTGAAATTCCTGGGTCATAGGGTGATGTTTAACTTTTTGAGAAACTACCAAACTGTCTTGTAAAGTAGCCTGCACCATGTTACAATCCTACCAGCGATGAAGGTTCCAATTTTTCCACACCTCACAGACTTTTGTATTCTTATTTTGTTTGTTTAAAGTTTATTTAATTTTTTAGTAATTTTTACACCCAATGTGGGGCTTGAACTTATGACCCCAAGATCAAAAGTCACATGCTCTTCTGGCTGAGCCAGCCAGGCACCCCAGATTTTTATCTTTTAAATGTTAATCACCCTAATGGACGTGTCCATCTTTTTCTTATACTAGATAACACACCTGAACCTATTTAGAAACAACTATGGGTCTTAGACTCCAAAGAAGCTATTCTAAAAATATTTAGTCTAGGCCTACTTACCTCCACAATCACTGGGGCATTTCTCGAACCCACGAACCAAAAGATCGTGACCTGAGCTGAAGTCGGATACTTAACTGACTGAGCCCCACAGATGCCCCTCTTGTCAGAATTTTTTTAATATTTATTTATTTTTGAGAGAGAGAGAGAGCAGGGGAGGGGCAAAGAGAGAGGGGACAGAGGATTGAAGCAGGTTCCATGCTGACAGCAGAGAGCCAGATATGGAGCTTGAAGTCACAGAGTGTGAGATCATGACCTGAGCCAAAGTCCAGCACTTAACCAACTGAGCCACACAGGCGCCCCCCCACCCCGCCGTCAGATTTTTAAAGTGAAAGAGAAATTCTCTTATTTTGGCTTCCCTTAAAAGATCTCATTCAAGTTATTTTAAGTTTGCTTTAGGAGAAATTATTAATGATAATAAAAATCTTTTCGGGCTATAAAATTTTCAAGTGCTTTTATATACATTATTTCTTTAATCTCCATAAACCCCTGGAAGTAGTTGGACAGGTATTAATATCAGCTCATTGAGCAGAAAAAACAACTGAGGCTCATAAAGCCTAAGAACACTTCAGACTATGCTCTGTCCTACTGCTAAGTAATCCATCTAACATAACTCATCTGATATTAACATAAGCCATCTAACACTTCCAGGTGTGAATTTCGTAAATGTGGCTCCCCATAGCCTATAGGATGAAGTCTGTCTTTACATATCATACAAAATTCTTCAAAATCTGAGGGATATTTATCTGTTCTTATCTTCAGCCTCTTTTTCATCCTCCCCAGTCTTCATATTCTAACAATACTCATCATCCTGAATTCCATAAACATATGTGCCTCCATGCCTTTGCTCATGCCCTGTCCCAGCTCACTCACCTCCTCCTATTCACAATCTCACACAAAACTCATCAAGTCCCTGCTCACTTGCTAGTTCTTATGGGAAGGCTTTTCTCTCTCTACTGGACACTTTGATAGCCCTTTGCCCAATGCATCCATATTCCTAGTTAAAATAGTTATTTTTTTTCACTGGGAAAATTTTTCCATGTTTATCTTCCCACTAAACTCTGTTCCCTGAGGGGCAGGGACATATGGCTAGTAAATTGTACAACCAGAACTCAAGCCCAGTTTGGTTTAATTTCAAATTCAAGTCTCTCGTCCTTTGACCATACCCTATTACAAAGTACGTTACATCAATATTTCCAACTTCAGCCTATGAAAGCAGTTTCTGTCTCTATAAATGAATTTTTTAAAAGAAAGTTCAAGCCTTCTCCACATTCCTTGAGATCTTTTATCTCTCAAGTTTCTGTGAAGACAATCTAGAAGAGTGGGTTAATAATCCTGATGTGGTGGGCCACCCGAGAGTCAGGCTTCCCTTGGGGCCAGCAGCTCATGAATGACTATTTCTGGGTAAATCCATGCCATCTCCTTGCATAACGCCTCAGAAATAGAGCTATGACAGATACCAACAAGTTAGAGCAGGAAAATAACGAGCATTTAGGAATTCTATCTAGCATATTTGGAGAGAAATTCCACCTGCTTCCTTAAAACAGATATAGATTGATTTTGCACTTGCTGTTAAAGAACCAACTGATCCTCTGATAAAATAACATTTTTTCATTGAAGAGGACGTGAGAGGGTAAGAAATGGACAAGGAGAGAGTTAAAAGGTGGGAAAATACACATTTTGTTTCGAAACTAAAGATCATTAATACTAAAAAGTTCTAAGTGTGTCCTTGAGTGAAGAAAAGTACTTCTTTCTGAGTAGGCAAAAGGTCAAGGAGTAGGTCCTGTCTCAAACTTAACTGGAACAAAAAGTTAAGACAGAATTCAAAGAAGAGCAATGGGGTATTGCTAACAACAACAAAAGTGGAAATAAAATCTCTTGCCAGATTTCCTTTGCTAATGCAGAAAATGCATGAATTGACAAAAGATTTCAAGACTTTCATTCTTTCTAGTCCTTACAAACATTTAGGAAACTTACAATCGTGGGAAGGAAACAAGGGGACAAAGTCCATGCAAGTGAGGTTATGGAGGGAGGAGAAAGGATTAAAATGGGAGCAGGAGGAATACATTTGCAAAGCTAAAGAAGATTGAATAAAAACAGAAAAACAGCACTGCTTTGTTAATCTTAATAAAGAAGTATTGGTGATTGACATATAGCCATTCCAGATACTCTCTAATTATTTTTATTTGATTTTTTCGACAGAATAAAGTTGGAAAAAATGGGTAACTTGGCAGAAGCAATTATCTGATGGATTGCTCTGCAGGCAAATATTGGTGGCAAGAAAAAAAATTCAAGTTGAGCCGTTAGAGAGGCCAACTTCAGTTTAGTGGACATACAGAACGAAAGAAATTAAACAATAATGAGAGGGGGGCCTCAGAGCTGGCTCAGTCAGTAGACCATGTGACCCTTAATCTCAGGGTCGTGAGTTTGATGCCTACGTTGGGGGCAGAAATTACTTAAAAAAAAAAAAAACAATAATGAGATATTTTTTCCTACTAGATTGGCAACAATTTTTTATAAACCAGCCAACATAGCACTGGAAAGGGTGTGAGGAAAAAACAGTCATTCCCATGAACTGTTGTTTGTAAATTAGTGCCCTCTTTTTGATGGGTGGATAACTTGGCAATATGTATCAAAATGCAAAATACACATATCCAACTCAATAATTTCCCCCTTTAATTATTTATGCTAACGTGATCATGGTATTAAGTATTTTTTTAACTTTAAAAAATGTTTATTTTTGAGAGAGAGAGAGAGAGAGAGAGAGAGATCAGGGGAGGGGAAGAGAGAGAGGGAGACAGAGTACTGAAGCAGGCTCTGAACTGACAGCAGAGAGCCTGATGCAGGGCTTGAACTCGCAGACTGTGAGATCATGACCTGAGCCGAAGTTGGTCCCTTAACTGACTGAGCCACCCAGGCACCCTGGCATTATGTATTTAAAGATGAGTTAAAAAGGAAATTTATTATACCACTATTTTACTTGCAAAATTAAAATACAACCAATCATAAGAGACTAGTTAAATGGATTATGATACATAAATTTAAAAGTGTACTAGGTGGTCATTAAGACTAATGGTAAGGATTTATATTTATGGGCATGGAACACACTGTTAAGAGAAAAAAGCAGGTTATAAAACAAGTTTTCCCCCCACTCCTGACCTGCCCCATGCAGGTATATCCCCACAAGATGGTGGCAAGAGAGGTCTGCAGCTCCTGGGCTGGTGCCTGCCTACCCAGAACCAGCAAACCTTGCTCTCTGTCTACCTCTGGAAGGTTGTTGATCATGAAAATCTTAGAAACACAGGGACCTTTGTCAAGACACATCAGTCACACTGACTGTTTTTCCACCCACAGTGCATTCAATCACCTTAGATGTTAATAAGTTCTTTGTGCTACAATAAGGAGGAGATATGCACAATGTGTGCCTTTCACACTGCGGCATGAATGAAACTCACAGTTTAACTTTTCTGAATCCTTTTATTTCAACCCACTTTGGTCACCTTAATAGATGTTTAATTAGAATTGTGACACCTTAATAGATATTTAATTAGAATTGTGTGACTGTGGCTATAACTGTGCCATATTGGTCTGAAACTTAATATCAGTAATGATATCTCAAGATGCCTTTAGTTTTGAGACAATGAAGTAAAAATGTAATTTTTGAGAGAATAGCTCTCAAAAAAAAAAAGAGAGAGAGAGAGAATAACTCGTTTTGGAAAAAGTTAAATTGTCTTAGTGTGATTATTATCTATCAAGATAACTGTACATAAAAATAGATTTGCATACAGAGTATAATTTAAAAAACCCAACATATACTGTATGATCCTAGTTATAAAAAAACTGTATATTGACATATACAGAGAGATGTCTGAAACAATGTCAATCACTGTTAACATTTTAGTGAACTATACGTAATGGAATTGCAGAGGATTAAAAAAAATTTTTTTTTAATGTTTGTTTATTTTTAAAAAAGACAGAGCACAAGCCGGGGGAGGGGCAGAGAAAAGGGAGACCCAGAATCCAAAGCAAGCTCCAGGCTCTGAGCTGTCAGTACAGAGCCTGATGCGGGGCTCGAACTCACGAACCATGAGATCATGACCTGAGCCAAAGTCGGATGCTTAACCACGTGAGCCACCCAGGTGCCCCTGGAATTGCAGGGGATTTTTAATTTTTCTTTTTTATATGTTCTGTATAGTGTGAATTTCTTTTAAATTAGCATCATTTTTATAAGAAAAACCTACTTTGAAAAAACTCAAGCACAAAAGATTTAGCTTTAAGAAGAGTTTTGTTATTAGGTACCTTTAAAGATACATTTTATTATTCTCTCTGGGGTGCCTGAGTGGCTCAGCTGCTTAGGTCTTCAACTCTTTTTTTAAAAATTTTTTTAATGTTTTATTTATTTTTGAGAGACAGAGAGACAGAGCATGAGCAGGAGAAGGGCAGACAGAGAAGGAGACACAGAATCTGAAGCAGGCTCCAGGCTCTCAGCTGTCAGCACAGAGCCCGACACAGGGCTCAAACTCATGAACCACAAGATCATGACCTGAGCCGAAGTCAGTCACTTAACCGACTGAGCCACCCAGGCACCCCAAGTCTTGGACTCTTGATTTTTGGCTCAGGTCATGATCCCAGCATCCTGGGATCAAGCCCCGCGTCAGGCTCTGCACTGAGCATGGAGCCTGCTTGAGATATTCTGATTTTCTGTCTGTCTGTCTCTCTCCCTCCTTCTGCCCCTCTCTCCCGCTTGTGCTCTCTCTCTCAAAATAAATAAAATGAAAAAAAAGGAAAAAGTCTAAAATACACTCAATACTTGACAATATCATATAAATTTTCAACTTGTACATTTCATGGCAACACTGGAAATCTATATCTGCTTCCTC
Source organism: Cryptoprocta ferox (assembly GCA_028646485.1). Classification (NCBI taxonomy): domain Eukaryota; kingdom Metazoa; phylum Chordata; class Mammalia; order Carnivora; family Eupleridae; genus Cryptoprocta; species Cryptoprocta ferox. The sequence goes on from CM053570.1 coordinate 60,936,063, forward strand.
TAGCCTCAAGGTCCTCCTGGTAGTATTTTATATAAATCTTACTTACCTCTTCAAGTTTCTTCTCAATCTCCTTAAAGACAAGATTTGCCTTAAATCCATCAAATGAAGAGCTGGTTGGAGCAGCCTCAATTTGATGAGTTCTAAAAGAACAGGAGAAAAGAATCAATTTCAACCCATGGAGTCATGCAGATACTAGGTTTTTTAACATTTAACAATAGTAATTTTCAAAAGCCCTAAGGACAGAGATGTTGTGACTCTTAACAAAGAAAACCATAATTAAGCCCATAAGACAATTAAGCTTTTCTTCCCATTTTTCAACAAATATTGAGTGCTCATTAGGTGCTAGGCACTGTCCTTAAAAATACAGAAACCAAAGAAATCTACCCCCATGAAGCTAGTTTGGGAAAGAGACAATGAACAAGCAAAAAAAAAAAAAATGTGAAATACAGTTACTATGAAGAAAATAAAGCAGGTCAAGAGGATATAGAAAAAGTATCTATGTGTGTGTTGAGTGTTCTATTTTAGATAGCCTGGTCAAACAGGCCTCTCTGAGGAGGGGATATTTAAATTCAGTCTTAAATTTTGTAAATGAGCTGGCCATGTAAAGGTTTAGGTGGGGAAGCCAGTTCTAAACTTCCCACTATAAAAAACTTGAGGAAAGGGGCGCCTGGGTGGCTCAGTCATTTGAGTGTCTGACTTCGGCTCAGGTCATGATCTCACGGTTCATGGTTTCAAGCCCTGTGTCAGACTCTGTACTGATGGCTTGCTCAGAGCCTGGAGCCTGCTTCAGATTCTGTGTCTCCTTCTCTCTCTGCCCCTTCCCTGCTCGTGCTTGTCTCTGTCTCTCAAAAATAAATAGATGTAAAAAAAAAAAAAAAACTGGAGGAAAAAACTAGCTTGGCAGTTAAAGAAACTATAAGAAGGCTAGTATGATTCGGGCAGAGTAGAGAAGTAAAAGGATCTAAGGTCACAGAAACATGCAGAGCAAGATAATAAGGGGCACTATAGATTATGGTTAGGAGTTTGGGTTTTAAGTGTAATGAGAACAACTGTAAGGTATAAGCTAGAGAGTAGAAAGATCCAATTCACATGTTTTAAAAAATAAATCTGGCTGCCAGCTGTAAAATGGGACTGTAAGGGTGCAAACAGCAAGACAGGGAGACTGGTTAAGAGACTACTGTAGAAGTCCAGGCAAGAGATGATGGTGATTAGAACATAGTTATAAGCAGAGGTTGGACTCAAGATTTATATTTACCTGTTATACAAGATATGAATTTAACAATCACCTGCCTAATGGTTGTTTGATAGTTAGGGAACAACTATAGATAAATGGCCTGATCTAGTAGAAGGAACACAGTCTTTATAGCTACAAAGGCCTGGGTTTGAATCCCAAGGGCTTCCTCCACTCACCAGCTATGTGATTCTGAGTAAACTACTTCATCTCTACGCACCTCTGGTGGGGAGGCAAGGTAGAAGGTGGAGAGGGCCAATGACTTTGCATAATTAAATAGAATCCAGTGTATCAGGCACCTAGCAGAGCCACTGGCCCATCGTAAAAAGTGACAGCATGACTGGTATACACTCTAGAGCCTCAAGGATTAGACACAGACAGAAACTTGAGGAGTCTGAGGAAGATGGGGTGTTAGGTAATTCCTCTGACATACCACAAGCAGGCTGATGATGGCTGGGGACCCAGACTGGAACAACATAGGAAGGATATATTTGAAGAAGTCAGGAGCACAGCAGTTGCTCTGTCCCTTCTCCCTCCTTCTGTCTCTTTTTCCTATCTCCCTACTTCCCCCACCCATTTCTCCTTTCTCCTCCCCTTCTTTCTATGGTTTCATAAATATTTAATGAGTGCCTGAGACCTACACCAAGCATTGTTCAAGATAGACAGAGTATAAGGGTGAATGAGTCAGACCCCACCCCTGCTCTCATTGAGCTTATACTCTCCTAGTAGAGGAGAAAAAGAAGTGCATAGACAAAACAATTTGTAAGCATTAGGGAGCAAATGAAAAGAGGAAACTACTTTAGGTGGAGCAGTCAAAGAATGACATCTCAGAGGAGCTGAATTTAAACTAAGACCCTATTAAAAGAAGAAAAGGAGCTAGCCATTCAAAGCGGAAACTGCCAAGATCTGGAGAGAGAAAGGAGCTAGATATGCTAAAGTAAAACAAGACCAGTGTCACTAGAACACAGTAAGTGGGGGGAGAGTGACAAGAAATGAAATTGGAGAACTGGGCAGGGGCCAGATCTCACAGGCTAAAGTAGGGAATTTGTGAAGCTACTGAAATGATTAAGTAGGGAAGTGAAACACAGTTGACCCTTGAACAATGCAGTTTTGAACTATGTGGATCCACTTACATGACGGTTTTTCTTTTTCCAATAAATACAGTACTGTAAATGTAATTTCTCTTCCTTATGATTTTCTATTAAAAAATTTTAAAGTTTATTTATTATTTATTTTGAGAGAGACAGAGACAGTGTAAGCAGGGGAGGGGCAGAGATAGAGGGAGACAGAGAGAATCCCAAGCAGCCTCCACACCATTAGTGTAGAGCCTGACACAGGGCTCGAACTCACAAAACTGTGAGATCATGACCTGAGCCGAAACCAAGAGTCAGATGTTTAACCAACTGAGCCACCCAGGCACCCCATCTTCCTTACGATTTTCTTTTCTTTTTTTAAAATATTTATTCATTTTTGAGAGAGACAGTGTGAGCAGGGGAGGGGCAGAGAGAGAGGGAGACACAGAATCCAAAGCAGGATCTAGGCTCTGAGCTGTCATGTCAGCACAGAGCCCAAAGCGGGGATCAAACTCACAAGCCATGAGATTATGACCTGAGCTGAAGTCAGACACTTAACTGACTGAACCATCCAGGTGCCCCATCTTATGATTTTCTTAATGTCACCTTCTTTTCTCTAGATCACTTTATTGTAAGAATACAGTATATAATACATTTAACATACAAAATATGTGTTAACCGACCTTTTATGTAATAGGTAGGGCTTCTGATCAACAGTAGGCTCTTAGTTGTTAAGTTATTAGGGAATCAAAAGCTCTGGAGAATTTTTACTGCACAGGAGGTTAGCACCCCTAATTCCCACATTGTTCAAGAATCAACTGCAGGTTACTTGGTGATTATTCTTACAACAGTGTGCAGAATGAATTGGGGAGGGGGAGGCGAGAACAGAGATGGGGAGAATGGTTAGGAGGCTGCTGGAATAGTCCTGGTAAGAAGTGATGATGGTCTGGACTCCAGTGAAGGAGTAGATTCAAATACATTTTAGAAACAGAATCCACTGGCTTTGCTACTGGGAATGAGGAGGATCTAAGGGTGAAGGGAAAGGGCAAGGATGATTCAGGTGTTCCTCAGTAACTGATGGGGTGGCAGTGCCATGTACAAATAAAAGGAAGAAAGCATTGGGAGTAGAGAGGATTGAAGTTGTGTTTTAGACACATGAAGTAGGAGACGTTTGTGAGACAATAAGGCAATTGGATAGGAAAGTCTGGAGCTCAGAGGAGGGGTTGAGGCTGGATATAAAATAGGAGTAACTATCAACATAATGAAATTACTTAAATCCAATGGAACTGATAAGCTTCCCTTGAGGGAATTACAGACAAAGAAGAAAGTCCAGGACAACATCCTATGGACCTCCATTATTTAGAGAAGAGGAAGGAGCAGCCAGATACAAGAGGAAAACCAGAAGAGCATGGTATTGCAGAAGCTGAGAAAGGAGAAAGAATTTGGCAGAAAGGAGTAAGTTATGTCAAGTGCTGCCAAAGGTCAAACACCCACTGGATTTGGCACCATGGAGAGTAAAGGTGACTTAACAAAAACAATTTGAAGAAGTAGTGGAAGGTAGAAGTCAAATTATAGTGAATTAAAGAGTGAACAGGAGAGAGAAACAGAGACAGTGTGGTTCTTTTGAGATAGTACTTTTAGAGGAACAGTGAAAAACAGTGGTCTCTGGAGGGGATTATGGTATCAAGGAAAATGTGGTTTTTGTTTTTATTTTTTAAGATTAACATATCAGAGCATTTTTGCCCGATGATGGTAATGAACCAGGGAAAAGGAGCTAGAAAAACAAAAGTCTTGAGAAGGTGACAGAGGATGAGATCCAGAGGCCTGTGATAAGAAGAGGAGGTGACTCAATGGAAGAAAGAGAATCAGATGGATGGACTTCTAGATTAGGTCTTGGAATAGAAAATGAAGGAGTCTGGTCTAATGGCTCCTATTTTTTCAACAGTGTGTAAGGCAAAGCCATCAGTTGAGAATTAGAGTGAACAAGTAGGTAAGGGAAGTCTAAGAAGCTGAAAAGCAAGCCAACTAGAGGAATCATACTAATATCACTAATGAGGAATGGAACCCACACCCCTGCCATGCTGAAATACATGCAGTACTGTAGCATGGCATGCTAGCCCACACTTCCATGCCTTTGTCACTGCTATGCCCTGTATCTAGAATATCTCTTAGTAAATTCCATTTTATCCTTCAAGATCCAGGCCAGGAAACTCCTCTTCTGTAAAACCCTACTAAATGACAGCTTCTCCAGAGCAGATACCACACTTTAAAAAAAAAATTGTATCTCCTGTTCCCAGTTTATAATAGGTATTCAATGAACAGTGACTGAATGGAAGTGAAATTCCATTGAATTTTCCCTTACTTAAATTATAATGTTCTCCTGTTTCATTTAGAGCAGAATTATGTCCGGTACAGTATCTTCCACTCAAAATTCTGAATGAATGACCTAAAATAAGTGGCCACAACTAGTCCTCCACAAGCCCATTTCATTTGCCTAACTTTGCAGCTTTTAATCATCACTGTGCCCTTCTCTAAACTTGCCACTTCCTAATTGTATATGATAAAATACTAACTGATACTAGGTAGCACTTTTCAGTGTACAAAGTATCTTGATACTTTTTGGGGCAGAGTCCAGACTACAAGTTCCCACAGGCCACAGTTGTAAGTATCCCCTGCTATCCAACAGTTCCCTTTACATCACTTTGCTTTTATGAAAGACCAACATTAATCCTTGTTTTTGCTAACAACAACAACAACAAAAAAATCCAAAGAGGATTTTAGCTTCTACAACATGGTCATTGCTTCTTCATTCTGCACCATTTCAGCTTATGAAAGGTTTCATAGGAATGCTCTATTTTCAGATAGCAGGGGAAACCTCTTTATCTTGCTTCCAGATATGATATGCTAAGAAGGATATCATCACTTCAGTGGTATTTTTTTGCAAGAAATGTACAATGTGAATCTAATTATGAGGAAACATCAGACAAATGCAAATTGAGAAACATTCTACTCCTAAAGAATGTACTTGTACTCTTCAAAAAAGTCAATACCAAGAATTATAAAGAAAAGCTGAGGGGTTATTTCAGATTAAAGAAAGCTAAAGAGACATGACAGCTAAATGCATTTCTGAATGAATTCCTGAATCTAGACAAGGAGGAAAAAAATGAAGTTTATAGTATCTTTTATTAAGATATTATTGGAACAATTATCAAAACTGTGAATATGTTCATTGGATTAGGTATTATTAGTATGTTATCTATATTAAATTTCCTGATTTTGATAACTATACTGTGATTAAAATAATGTCCTTGTTTTTAGAAACATACATTAAATTATTTAGAAATAAAGTATGGGTGTCTGGGTGGCTCAGTTGGTTAAGGGTCCAACGCTTGGTTTTGGTTCAGGTTACGGCTGGTGAGTTTGAGCCGCATATCAGGCATCATGCTGATAGTGCAGAGCCTGCTTGGGATTCTCTCTGCCCCTCCCTCGCTCTCTCTGTCTCTCTCTCAAAATACATAAATAAAAACAAAAAAATTTATAAAAAACTATTTAGGGATAAAGGAGCATAAGGTCCCCAACCTTCAACTATTTTAGAAAAAAATATGCACAAATACAAATGTACATAGAGAAGAAGCGATAAAGCAAATGGGGCAAAACATAAACACAACTGGTAAAACTGAGTACAAGATATATGGGAGTATCCTGTACTATTCTTGTAATTCTTCCCTGTATGTTTGTAATTATGTCAAAATAAAGGGTTCTAATTAAAATAAAAATTTAGAATATGAAAAAGCTAATCACCTATAATCCTACCACTCAAACAAGTTTCCTATACTCAATTTTCCATATTGCTTCTTCTGGTCCCTCTAGTTTATGAGCATATATACTGCTGTAATCATTACACTGATACAACTTTACTTCTAACTTTTAAATTCTTATATCGCTTAGGGTTTTTACATGTTGAGTTAAGCTTTCAAGCTAACTTAAATAATTTTCTATAAACAAAACAAAACAAAAAACTGGAGCAATCTAAATATGCCTCAACCATGAAGAAGGGCATTATATCATAATTACGGGGTCTATCCATCAAGAAGAGCTAACAATTATAAATGTTTATGCACCCAATTTGAAAGTACCCATATATATATATATATATATATATATATAGAAATTAATCACAAACACAAGCAATCTTACTGATAAGAATATGGTAATTGTAGGTGACTTTAATACTCCACTTACAGCAATGGACAGATCATCTAGGCAGAAAATCAATAAAGAAACAAAGGCCCTGAATGATACACTGGACCAGATGGACTTGACAGATATATTCAGAACTTTTCATCCAAACGCAGCAGAATACACATTCTTCTCGAGTGCACATGGAACATTCTCCAAGATAGATCACATACTGGGTCACAAAACAGCCCTCAATAAATATAAAAGAATTAACATCATACCATGAATATTTTCAGATCACAATGCTATGAAACTTGAAATCAACCATAAGAAAAAGTTTGGAAAACCTCCAAATGCATGGAGGCTAAAGAACATCCTGCTAAAGAATGAATGGGTCAACCAGGCAATTAAAGAAGAAATTTAAAAATATATGAAAGCAAATGAAAATGAAAACATGACAGTCCAAACCATTTGGGATGCAGCAAAGGCAGTCCTAAGAAGAAAACACATTACAATCCAGGCCTATCTCAAGAAACAAGAAAAATCCCAAATACAAAACCTAACAGCACACCTAAAGGAACTAGAAGCAGAACAGCAAAGAAACCCCAAGGCCAGTAGAAGAAGAGAAATAAGAAAGATCAGAGCAGAAATAAACAATATAGAATCCAAACAAAAAAAAAAACAAAAAAAAAAAACAGTAGAACAGATCAATGAAACTAAGAGCTGGTTTTTTGAAAAGCAAAACATGATAAACCCCTAGCCAGACTTCTCAAAAAGAAAAGAGAGAGCAACAAATAGATAAAATCATTAATGAAAGAGGAGAGATCACAGCCAACACCACAGAAATACAAACAATTATCAGAGAATACTATGAAATACTATATGCCAACAAACTGGACAACCTGGAAGAAATGCACAAATTCCTAGACACCCACACACTACCAAACCTCAAACAGGAAGAAACAGAGAATTTGAACAAACCCATAACTAGTGGAGAAATTGAATAAAAAATCCACCCCCCCCAAAAAAAAATCTCCCTACAAATAAGGCTCCTGGGCCAGATGGCTTCCCAGGGGAATTCTGCCAGACATTTAAAGCAAAGTTAATACCTATACTTCTTAAGCTGTTCCAAGAATTGGAAATGGAAGGAAAGCTTCTGGACTGATTCTATGAAGCCAGCATTACCTTGATTCCCAAACCAGAGACCCCACAAAAAAGGAGAATTACAGGCCAATATCACGGAGGCAAAAATTCTCAATAAGATACTAGCAAATTGAACTTAACGCATATTAAAAGAATTATTCACCATGATCAAGTGGAATCATTCCGGGACTGCAGGACTGGTTCAATATTCGCAAATCAATCAATGTGATACATCACATTAATAAAAGAAAGAATAAGAACCATATGATCCTGTCAAGAGATGCAGAAAAAGCATTTGACAAGATACAGCATCGTTTCTTAATAAAAACCCTCAAGAAAGTTGGGATAGAAGGAATATACATTAACATCATAAAAGCCATATATGAAAAGCTCACAGCTAATATCATCCTCCTTGGGGGAAAACTGAGAGCTTTCCCCCTGAGATCAGGAACACAACAGGGATGTCCACTCTCACCACTGTTGTTTAACATAGTGTTGGAAGTCCTAGCCTCAGCAATCAGACAACAAAAGGAAATAAAAGGCATTCAAATTAGCAAAAATGAAATCTACCTTTCACTTTTCACAGATGATACTCTACATGGAAAACTCAAAAGACTCCACCAAAAAGCTGCTAGAACTGATATAAGAATTCAGCAAAGTTGCAGGATACAAAATCAATATACAGAAATCAGTTGCATTTCTATACACCAATAATGAAGCAACAGAAAAAGAAATCAAGAAATTGGTCTCATTCACAATTGCACCAAGAACTATAAAAAATACCTAGGAATAAACCTAACCAAAGATGTAGAAGATCTGTATGCTGAAAACTATAGAAAACTTATGAAGGAAATTGAAGACACAAAGAAATGGAAAAACATTCCATGCTCATGGATTGGAAGAATAAATATTGTTAAAATGTCAATACTACCCAAAGCAATCTACACATTCAATGCAATCCCAATCAAAATTGCACAGACATTCTTCTCAGAGCTAGAACAATCCCAAAATTTGTATGGAACCACAAAAGACCCCAAATAGCCAAAGTTATGTAGAAAAAGAAAACCAAAGCGGGAGGCATCACAATCCCAGACTTTAGCCTCTACTACAAAGCTGTAATCATCAAGACAGTATGGTCTTGGCACAAAGACAGACACATAGACCAATGGAATAGAATAGAGAACTCAGAATTGGACCCACAGATATATGGCCAAGATCTCTTGATCTTGGCTCAGGTCACGATCTTATGATTGGTGAGATAAAGCCCCGCATGGGGCTCTGTGCTGACAGTGCAGAGCCTGCTTGGGATTCTCTCTCTCCCTTTCTCTCTGTCCCTTCTCCGCTCATGCTTTTCTCATATATACGTACGTACATACATACATAGATTTCATTTAACAGAGTATAAATGCAAATCTATCCTCAGTCTGTATTGCGAAAGCTCTCCACTTACATAAAATGAATAGGATGTTGTTATAATACAAAGTCAATACTCTTATTTGAAACTTTCTAAATTAAGGAGCTTCCTTCTCTCTACTTGTTAATGGGATGCTGCCTGATTCATGAATCACTTAATAAACTCAGTTGAACTTTTGTTCTTTAATAGTAGGCATGATCATTAATTCCATTTCCAGCTCCTCTCTGAAGGATGGGGAGTGGGACTGAAAGTTTCAAGCTTCTAATCATGGCTTGGTGTTTCTGGTGACCAGTACCCATCCCGGGGCCATCTAGGAGCCCATCCAGAATCACCTCATTAGAACAAAGGATGCTCCTGGTGAACTTGAGAATTTACAAGGGTTTCAGGAGCCCTGTGTCAGGATCCAGGGTCAAAGTCCAAATATTTATATTTTCTGTTATCTCACACAAACCAAGACCTATTGTCTAAGACAATGGAAGAATGACTCCAAAGGCAAGAAGATCATCAGAGCTACCTCTCCCTTCACAAACCCAGAGTGCAAGGACCTGAGGGGCAGAACAATTTCAAAGGAACAGCCACCACTGTCCAGTGCCATCTCACATCATGGGCTCTGCTCCCCTCCTCATTCTAACATCTCATTCCTCTGCCACCCTAGGCTGGGCTCTGGCAGGCCCTGGTGAGGCATATGCTGTACCCAGTAAAGCTGTAGGGTCTTGATTCCTACTCCTAAATGTCTAAGGATCCCTCCAAGATCCTCAGGCAGAGAACCACCACAGGAGTGAGGCTACCACTGAGAGTCCCCATTAGGGCAATGCCCAGTGGAACCCCAAGGGTGAAGCCATGTCCATGACCCCAGACCAGCAAAGTCACCCATGTGCAATTCTAGAGGATGAGAGCCACAAAATGGGCGGTGCCCAGCAAACCCACAGGAGCAGGGCTGCCTAGAGCCCTGGGGGCCCAAACCCCACCCCAGTGTGTCTAGAAGGCAGGACCTTCATCTCAAAGTACCTAGAGGTCAGAACATGGAGCCAAAGATTATTTTCAAACCTTAAGGTACAATGATGTTTTCCCTGTTGGAGTTTGGATTTGCTCAGGACTCTCTCTTTCCTATTTCTCCCTTTCAGAATGGGGGTCTCTATCCGATTCCTGTCCCAGAATTATACTTTGGAAGCACATACCATGTTTGATCTCACAGGTTCACAACTGGAGAGGAATTTGCCTTAGGATGAAACATACCTTTAGTCTCATCCATCTGTGATTTAGATGATATTTAAATGATACTGTGGACTTAAAACTTTTGAGTTGATAACATGAGAAAGACATGAATTTGGGGGGCCAAGGACAAATTTTGTTATAGCCACCTGAACAGACTAAGACAGCAGGCCTCCATTTATCCAAGAAACGGCTCAAAACCAGAAAGTAATAGCAGAAAAAAAAAATACTGCTCAGAATTGATCTAACTTAAAAGAAAGAAAAGTTTAACCATAAATTAAATGCAATTGGTCACAGCTCTTAAATATGACTTCTCTTCATTTTTGCAATTCCTACTGCAGCACTGGACATTTTTTTTTAATGTTTATTTATTTCGAGATGGGGGAGGTAGAGAGAGAGGGAGAGAGGAAATCCCAAGCAGACTCCACTCTCAGTGCTAAGATCTCTCAAATTGTGAGATCATGACCTGAGCCAAAATCAAGAGGCAGACGCTTAACCGGCTGAGCCACCCAGGCACCCCAGCACTGAACATTTCTTATCCACACTGCTGCAACTGCCTCCTGAGAGGATTCCTGGCCTCTCCACCGTTCAACTCAAACTAATGCCAGACTGATCTGCTTAAGGGGCAATATAATCACATGATCTTTTGTTAAAACTCATTCTGTGGGCTAAGTTCCAAACTCCTGAACAGAGCATTTGAAGGTTTCAAAACCATAATCCAGTCTAGTTACAACTGTATCTCCTGTCACCTACACACCATTGACTCTGCCCATCTACCAAGGCACACACAAAATAATCTACTCTGTACCCATACAATACAACCACTCACCAAACCCTGTATCTCAAATCTCCATACCTATCTATGTACCTGCCTGGAATATCCTTTCTCAACCCTTCTGCTGGGCAATCCTAGTCATTTGGTTTAAATTTACCTTCTTCATAATTATTTCTTCCTCTGGGCTTCTACAGCATTTTGAAAAAACTATGTCTGCCTTCCCCACATACACAGAGGACCATACTGGGGGCCTACGTATGTAGCAATTGCTCCATCAAAGTTAGCTACATAAGAAACTAAGTAAATCAGACTGTGTACAATGGGTACCTGCAATATAATGATTTTTAGTAAATATTATTTGGTCATCAGATGACTAAAATATATTTCTCAGATAGATTTGGTCTTCATCCACAGTTCCTGAAAATGCTTCAAAGTCATAAAGGTAAACTGAGTGTCTTATTATTAACGAAGCTGACTTTGGACCCCACCACACAGCACTACCATCAGGGAGTGGAGAGGAGCTGGAGGTTGGCCAATGGCTGATGGCTTGGTCAATTATGACTATGTACTAACACCTCCATAAAAACTCAAGGGGACAGCTTTTTGGTCCTTTTCAGAGAGCTTCCACACTTCAGAAACCAGAGCCCTTCCTCATACCACCAAATCAACCAGGTTCCAAGCGCCTTTGTTTGGGACCTCACCCTATTTAGCTCTTCATCTTATTGTTGATTTGTATCCTTTATCATACATATCCTTTAATACACGGGTAAACATAAGTAAGTGTTTTTCTGAATTCTGTGAGCTTAGCAATTTGCTAGTAATCTAGGAAATTAATCAAACTTAAGGAGGAGGTCATTGAACCCTCCAACCTGTAGCCAGCCTGAGGTTTGTGACTGGCACCTGAAGTGGTGGGTGTGGGTCAGTCTGTGGGACTGAACATTTAAGCTGTGGAATCTGATGCTATCTCTGGGTAGATAGTGTCAGATGAGTTGAATTCAGACCTACTGGTGTCCAAGAATTGCTTGGTGTTTGGGGATGGAGAGTGGGGATTCCCATGCCCCATGCTGGAACTGGGTCCAGGAATCCTAAAAGAGTACCTTAAAATGACTTTGTTTAAAATGAAACCACAACCTTGCTTTAAAACTGTATTTGAACCATCAGATTTAGAATCATTTTCCCAACTGTGGCCTTTGTAGTGAGTTATGTTGTATCACTAAAACTACCAATAATACCTTCAATATTTTCTTATTAGTCGTTAATTCTTAATAGTCATTAGTGCAGGTATCTCTGCTTTTCAAAAGTTCATATTATGCCATTTTGCTTCTACAAAAGACCTACATTAGTACCTGTTTTTGCTAACCAAAAGAAATCCAAAGAGGATTCTGGTTTTTACCAAAGAAAAGACAAAAAGAGATGACAGAGTTCAACGTTTGTTTTGCAGCAAGCCATGACAGAGGCAGCGCATACATGGAGAGTGGCAGGATCCCCAAGCTCTTTCCACAAGAACTACACTCAGCAGGGAGCCACAGCTTTGTACTGTATCTGTGAGCACCTGTGCTTTATCTGCATTTATTTTGTGCATCTGTTAGTAAGAAATGCCCGAAGGTATCAGAAAAGCATAAAAGAGGTTATTTTGGGGGTCTGGGAACACTCAAGAATTCTTCCATATAACGTAATGATAATTACTTCTTTGCTTTATACCATTTTGGCGTAAGAAAAGTTTCATAGGAATGCTTTGCTTTTGGATAGCAAGGGAAACCTGTATATCAGCAGGATTTTTTCATAATTCTGCTTTCTCAGAAATATCACTGTAGTTGTTTTAAACAATTCAATCTCCCAATTGTTTAGTCTGCTGAAATTAAAAGCACTATGAGAATTCCATGTTTAAAGTAGAATTTATTGCCCCAAATTCATAACCTTCTAATCTGTGCAAATTAGATAGTTATATTAATACGCTGACTCGAGTAGCTATAAAGTAACTTTAAAGTTTGGCTTTTACTGACAGTTTTCAACTCCAAATATGAACTGGATGGAATTCCAGAAGACAGTATAGACTGATGATCACATTTAAGAGGAAACGAAAATTCAACATCTTAACACCTTTTTATGTGATTCAATTCAAGAAACATTCACTCTCTTTGACAGAGATCCTTAGAGGAGCAGAGTGATGTCACAGTCTTAGGCCTCAAGGATTTCATATAAGGGGAATAAAAATGTGGATATACTACAACTAAACCCAAACTGGATAAGGGTGCAAGAGGTAAAAGTGCTGTGGGTATTTAAAGGGAGATGGTACTCGAGATGGGCCTTAATCAATAGAATTTTCACAACAGAAATGATATTCCAGGCAGAGAAAGAAAAGTGAAAGGACAGACAGAAGAGACTCAAGAGCTTGTAAAACATAAGAATATAATGGATTCTGCAAAGAAATGTGTCACATATCCTTCGTGGAATCAAAAGTGTGAAAAAATAAATAAATAGGGGCACCTGGGTGGCTCAGCCGTTTAAGTATCTGACTTTGGCTCAGGTCCTGATCTTGTGGTTTGTGAGTTCAAGCCCTGCATTTGTGCTGACAGCTCAGAGCCTGGAGCCTGCTTCAGATTCTGTGTCTCCCTCTCTCTCTGTCCCTCCTCCATTTGTGCTCTCTCTGTCTCTCTCAAAAATAAATAAACATTAAAAAAATAAGAAAGAAAGAAAAATGGGGCACTTGGGTGGCTCAGTCAGTTAAGTGTCTGACTTCAGCTCAGGTCATGATCTCAGAGTTCATGAGTTCAAGCTCCATGCTGGGCTCCATGCTGACAGCTCAGAGCCTGGAGCCTGCTTCGGATTCTATGTCTCCCTCTCTCTCTGCTCCTCCCCTGCTCATACTCTGTCTCTCTCTTTCTCAAAAATAAATGAACATTTAAAAAAATTAAAAAAAGAAAGAATAAATAAATAAATAATTACCAAGAATTTCAGAAGAAAAAAGGGAGCCAATTAGTGTTGATAGCTACATCAGGGTTAAAGAGAATGAGAACAAAATAAAGACAAGAATATTTCATAATCAGATCGCTGTTGGCCTTACCTGACCTCAATGGCGAAGTCGAAAACCAATTTTTTGGTATATAGATATTTCAGCATGGACAAACAAAAGTGGCCCAGTTATAAAAGGCTCATTACGAAAGAAAATAAGGCAAGAAGAAAAATAAATGTTTAGCACATGTTAGACTTGAACATGTTTGCTAACAGACAGAAAGGGGTCAATAGAAAGGCAAAGATGAGAAGATTCTAAAGGGAGAAGGTATACTTAATATTTAGAACAAAGTTACAGAAAGTGGTTGGGTAACAAAAGCATTCAAAGAGGAGAGCCTGGCCTTGGAAAGGAAGAGGGCCTTTTTGCCTATGGGAAGAATCAATGACACTTCTCTGAGACAAGAGCAAGGAAGTTGAGGGATCCTGAAAGCCTTCCAACAGAAAGTGCTTGGAGATCTGAGGAGCAGAGGCATTTGATAAGGACAGCAAGAAAATCAGCAAGAGACAAATAAAAAGAATTCTAGCAGCAGTGAAGGCTTAGCTGGATTCTGAAACATACATGTACAAAGATCCAATCATCGTATTTGAGAATTTTCTCCAAACAACCTCAGAAGCCTGGGAGGCTATGTACACCCAAGAGAAAGCAAACTGTGAAAAAGGAGAACAAAAAAGTGACTTGCCTAAATTAAAATCACTCAGGTTGGCAGGGCTAAGTATTTTTAGTTCAGCACTCTCTTTTGACTTTGCTGCCTCCTTTTTTGAACAAAAATTTTTAACAAAATTTTCCTAAGGCTGGTTAGGTTTAAAAGCTAATTGCCAGTTTTAAACTTTTAAAGCCAGGCTGTCAAAGCAATGTAATGAGATACTTATTGAGTACTAAAACAATAAAATTTGGACTTTTTACATCATCAGCTGTGAAGTCAGTATTCATTAACAGACAAAACCCAGAATGCCACTCACCTGGCAGCTTCAGGAAAACCCATCTTGTAGAGCGTAACAACCACAGCTCCTCCAATGCCTAAATTATGCTGCAGAGCAACCTTTGCACCAGGAACTTGCCTTTTTCCGGCTTCCCCTCTCAGCTGCCAGCAGAGTTCAGCGCACTGAGCCAGACCTAACAAATCGAACACAGAGCAATCAGATTCCATTGCTTTAGAAAGCTGCCCCAACCAGCTTTCTCAAGCCCAACTTTTAAAATACTCAATTAAGCCACGAGAATGTATGCATAAATAATAACTTCTCTTAAAGGGCAAGAGGGTTTCTGCAGCTAGTTTTTTCCCCTCCTCCTAAGTAATCTGTGTATTTAGACACTATCCAGGCTTAAGTAATTCCCTGCACTCTAACCTGTCATTTTTTGGCAATGTGGAAAAAGAAAACACTGAATATACAACTCAAGCAAAATAGCATAAAAATAATTTAACTAATTTTACCATTTTTAGTGTATCAAAAGAAAAAAGTCTAAGATTTGGGAGTTCACTTTTCCTAAAATATTTAGCTAGTATGTAGAATTTTCCTATGATTTTCCCCAAACAGTTCTCAACAAGAATAGATTTTCATAAGAATAGCATTTTGTCCCCTGTATCATAAAATCAAAGGGCTTTAGAGCTGGAAGGAATTTAATGATGTCAGACTGAGGAACTGTAAGATTAAATAATTTGTGAATGATCACAAAGCAGGCTAATTCCACAGTTGACATTAGAATCCCTGTCTCCTGATTTACATTTGTTTGTCTTTCTAACAAACCAGCTATTCAAGAATCCCTGAGTTAAGAAATGTTCTCACCGGACAGACTGGCGTCACCAGCTATACATTTCCACCTACAACATCTGTTCTTCCACCTACATCACCAGTCACAACTACTGATTCTTCAGTACCTGTGACAATTTCCTACATAAAGCGGTTAAAAAGAAAACCACAGGGCCGTCTGGGTGGCTCAGTCGGTTGAGCATCCAACTTTGGCTCAGGTCATCATCTCACAGTTTTGTGAGTTCAAGCCCCGCATTGGGCTCACTGCTGACAGTGTGGAGCCCCCTTAGGATCCTCTGTCTCTGTCTCTCTCTCTCTCTCTCTCTCTCTCTGCCCTTCTCCTGCTTGTGCTCTCTCTCTCTCAAAAATAAACAGGAAAGAAAACAGGAAGGAAGGAAGGAAGGAAGGTAGGAAGGAAGAAGGAAAAGAAAATATTTAAAAATAAATAAATAAATAAATAAAAAATAAAAAGAAAACCATAGGCCCCAAACGATGTCATTTAGACGGAGTTCCCAACCTCTGCTTAAGTCCTAATCTAATTGTAGTTTCAACCGCCCCCAGAAATGCAGTCTTAACCAGTGAGGAATTTTTTGATCAGTGTCACTGAGTCTTCCACATGGGCCCTCTGCATCCCCCAAAGATGAGGTAAACCTGCATGATAAGACCCCTTGCTTTTCTTAAGAGAAAGCAGCCTTGCCTGGAACAATCCTTTTCTTTTGCTAATAACTTTTTTGCCCCACTCTCCTATAAAAACCTTCCATTTTGTACAACTCTTCAGAGTACCCCTCTACTTGCTAGATGGGATGCTGCCCAATTCATGAATCATTTAATAAAGCCAATTAGGTCTCTAAGATTTACTCAGTTGAATTTTTGTTATTTAACAAACCCTAACCTCCTCAAGAAATTTAACTGCTACTTATTTCCAAGCAGTATGTATATATTTACAAAATATATATCTTAACAACTGTTTTAAAATAGATAACTCCACAACCTATAATGATTTTTTGAACTGTGAACATTCTGAATATTAATGAAGAAGATCAAAGTGAAACTTTGGGGCACTTAATTTTACTAGAAATCTGCCATACAGAAAGCTCAACTATTTAATGAATATGTAAACGGCAAAAAATATTCACACTAGTCTTATATACACATGGGCAGGAAAATACAGCTAGTCTTCTTCACAAAATAATAAATATACATAGGTCACAATATTAGAGAAAATACTCAACCTCACTTTGATTAAATAGAAAAATGCCATTTTTAGCGAAATTGGTAAGGATATTTTTTTGTTTGTTTTGTTTTGTTTTTGGTAAGGATGTTTCAAAATAGGCCTAATCGATAGCTGGGGAGACTAGCAAGACAGCCACCTCCATGGTGAAAGTTCAAATCAGTACAACCTTTTTGGAAAGCAATGCACAAAATTAAGAGCCTTGAAAATGCCTTGAAAACCATTCTATGGAAATAAGCATAGGTAAAGCTTTACACACAAAGCTATCTCTATCACATTGTAACAGTAAGAAACTAGATAATCTAGAATTGAAAGAACTGAGGAATGGTTATATAAATTATGAAGGATCTATATGATAAAGAACTATGTTTCTATTTTAAATGTTTATGAAATGTTTTAACAATTCAAGAAAATTACGATTATGATACATAATCTTCATAAAAAAAGCAAGGAACCAATATTTGATGGGGTCTTGGGGTGATGGTAGGGTTCGGAGCCGATGGCCAAGAAAGAATTCTTGAAGACATCTTTGGTGCACAAAGGTGATTTTATTAAAGCACGGGGACAGGACCCGTGGGCAGAAAGAGCTGCATTGGAGTTGTGAAGAGTGACTGGTTATATACTTTCAGGTTGAGCAGAGGTCAGGGACAGCGTACATCTCCAAGGAATTTTGGAAGCAAGGTTTCCAGGACCTTGAGAGGCTAGCTGTTGTTAGGAAAACATCATTTATTACTGTGTAGTAAAACCTCAGTCATGAGACCCTTCAGATGTATATCAGGGGCCATATGCTTGGAGTATAACTGCCAACATATACTTGGGGGTTAAAGATAAAAGAGGAATTTTTGTGTGCAAAGGAATTTTTATGTGTTTATGGAGACTCACAGGATCCTGGGGGGTAAGATTAGTGTTAAGCCAAGGTTCCCTTTTGCTCATAGAAAAGTGTCATCATCCAGGCAGCTGAGCTCCTAGAGAAAGTTCACTCTGTCTGTTTCAAAGACTTGTCAGTTGGGCTGTAGGCAGTAAGGGAATTTAATTTATCATTTGCCTTTGTCTCCCACATCACATGGCAAGCACTTAAACCCCCTTACATCTTGATGAGGGCAATATTAGGGCTCCAGGAAACAAAGTCTATAGGTTTCTGGAGATTAGGCTATAAATAAGATTGCCTTTTTCTTATAGTTTAATAAGTTATTGTAAACTGAAGGAGACTCCTATCCTTCATGACTGTGATCTCTATCAGTCAACAATTTGCTTTCTTTCCTTTCCCCTGTTCTTGGGCAGCCAGGAGTGCATGAAGAATATCACCCATATCCCACCTGGAGGCGGGGGTACTATTAGCCTGTCCTTTGCCCTCAGCTTGCCCCACGCTCTCTCATCAATACCGATCTACCCATTCATCCAACAAATACTTTATGGCCCATTATGTGCCAGACACTGCTCAAGGCTGAGAAGACCCAGCAAAAACCTAGATAGGCATAGTCTTTTCCCTCAGGAAGTGGATATTACTGAGATATAAAGATGCAGGCATTTACAATACAGTCGACACTGGGAGTAGCATTACAATAATGCTACCATGGAGGTGGGGAGTAAGGAGGCAGGCAGAAAGAGGGAGAGAGCAAGAGAAAAAGAAGGTCTTGCCATTTAATTGCTTTTGACAAAAGACGAGTGTTAGTAAAAAAGCATACTGATTATTTGAGCTTTCCAGTTGTCTACTTTCAGAATAAACTGGCATTTCTTGCATTTCTAGAATCTGGATCTGTGAAGGGTAGAAGTCAAAAATTGGCCTCAGAGGGACACCTGGGTGGCTCAGCTGATTAAGCATCTGACTTTGGCTCAGGTCATGATCTCGTGGTTGGTGAGTTTGAGCCCCATGTCAGGCTCTGTGCTGACAGCTCAGAGCCTGGAGCCTGCTTCGAATTCTGTGTCTCCCTCTCTCTCTACCCCTCCCAGGCTTGCTCTCTCTCTCTCTCTCTCTCTCTCTCTCTCTCTCTCTCGCTCAAAAATAAATAAACATTAAAAAAAAAGATTAAACACAAAAACGTTAGCCTCAGAAATCCACTTGCCAAGAAGGCGCAGCAGTTACAAAAGCATTAGCCTAGGACTCTACTACCTATAGTCTGGTTGTTACTGAAAATAAACCATTCAAACATGTACCAATCATTCCACTAAGTGTTAAATATATAAAGAGTTGACAGTGTAATATAAAGAGCTAATAAAGATCAGTATTAAGTGCAATGGAAAACCTCAGAATGGAAAAACTACAGGAAAAAACATCTTGAGATACTACCTGAGTTCTTTTCCTTCTCCTGTTTCCTTGAACCCATCATTCTTCCTTATACCGTTAAGACAGCCAAGTACAAAGAAGTCATAATTCAGCTTTAGTTTACATTAGACATCTAAAGACCTTAGGATAAACAACATAAAAAAGTATGGGTTTCTAGTATTGGAGCCTGGCTGAGAAAGAAAAGGTTTGCTGAGCTTCAAAGAGCAAAAAGCTCTAAATGGACTCAGCATGCACTGAAGGATGTGTATTTATGAAAGAACAGTTTTTCCCTTCAAAAGTAATCAGCCTAGAATGCTATCAAATATAAAATATATTTCAAAAAAGTAATATAAAGACATTTTTAGACATACAAAGCCGAAATATTTCATTATCATACTCAACACTCACACTGTAGAAATGTTAAAGTCCTTTAGCCAGAAGGAAAATGGTAGCAGATGGAAAAAAGGATCTACACAAGGGAATGAAGAATACTCGAAGTGGTAATTACATGGGTAAATGGATAAGGTTTTTTTAATTGTTTAAATCTCTTTAAAAGATAATTGATTGTTTAAACAAAAATAATTTTCTATGGGGTTAATAATATATGTAAAAAATTTCACAACAGTATTATATGCCCTGGACAGGAGAAATGAAAATATAGTATTGGAAGGTTTTTTGGTTTTGTTTTTGTTTTTTACTATATGTCAAGCAGTATAATAGACTATGATAATATAAAAATGAAATGGAGTCATAAAAAGTAATCCAAAAGAAGGCTGAAAAAAAGTTAAGAGAATAAAGATTAGCAGGGACAAAAAGAACACAAATAACAAGACAGACTCAAACCTAACCATATTAATAATCACATCAAAAAATGTGTGTAATAGAACAGGTACTGTTATGGCAACTAAAAGTTTTTTTTTTTTTCCACCCAGATCTGGACAAGTTAAAATTGGAAACCATATCACGAAGCTTTGATTTTAAAGCTAATTCTCCAATACTGAGTTTCCACGAAAGTAACAATATCTTACAATTAAACTAATATCATTTATAGAAGAGAACCTTACATCTTCCCCACTCCTTCATAAGTCAGTATGTTTTGGAAGCACTTGACCATTTTCTGATTTACTTAGAATCTTATTGCAATTTGTTATCCAAGTAACCAGGGCAAAAATATTTAAACTGCTCAGGGCTATCATCCTGATATATTTTCCAGGAGTCTGAATTCCTTCTTGAGCTACAGCTAATGGCTATGTGTCAGATTTACTCGAAGTATATCCAAATCCTCAATATGTAGCAGGTGAACATTTACACTTCAATAATTCCTCATTCCTATTCAGGGTACCAATCAAGTCATCAAGATCTGTAAGTTTTCCCCCCAAAATGCTACCCCACCATTAACATTATTCCTAATGACTGATGATAACAGGAAAATTTTACCAACAGTGTAGACTAAAATATTGGAGAGGGTTTTCAAAGGATACTGTAGAAGGTATGACACTCTTTGAAGTATTTAAAAATTGAGTATATTCTATCTTCCTGGGTTTTTTTTTTTAATGTTTATTTATTTTTGAGGAGGGGGAGGGGCAGAGAGAGAGGAAGACACAGAATCTGAAGCAGACTCCAGGCTCTGAGCTGTCAGCACAGAGCCCAATGTGGAGCTCAAACTCACGAACTGTGAGATCATGACCTGAGCTGAAGTTGGACGATTAACCCACTGAGCCATCTAGGCGCCCTCTTCCTGGGGTATTTTAGGTTAGCTTTTTAGTGCTAGGGGGAAGAAGCAGATGACCTGTCAAGATTGACAAAATTGTTTACATTTAAATTTTAAAAATCCAGTGTTGACAAGATTATAAAAAAGAAATAATCTCACACTCTGCTGTTGGGAATATACATTGGTATAATCTTTTTTGAAAAGAATTTGGCAATGTCTACCAATTTTTAAATTTTTTTTTAACATTTATTTATTTTTGAGAGACAGAGAGAGACAGAGTGTGAACAGGGGAGAGGCAGAGACAGAAAGAGACAGAATCTGAAGCAGGCCCCAGGCTCTGAGCTAGTGGTCAGCATAGAGTCCAGCGCGGGGCTCGAACCCACAAACTGTGAGATCATGACCTGAGCCGAAGTCGGATGCTCAACCGACTGAGCCACCCAGGCGCCCCCAATTTTTAATGACATGTTATCCTTTGACATAGTGAGGCCATTGTTTTGGATTTATCTTGAGTATACATAAGACAGTATACAAAGACACAAGGATGCTTATTGCAACATCAAATATATGTCTATTAGGTATGGCTAGGTAAATTTCTTATAATGAGAATACCATGCTGGCATTAAAAAGAATAAAGAATACCTATAAATGATAATATAAAAAGATTTAAAGATGTAAGTAAAGCTGTCTACGATGTGGTAAATATACATATATAATACATGCATAAAAAAATTGTGGGGTGCCTAGGTGGCTCAGTTGGTTAAGCGCCCAACTCTTGATTTTGGGTCAGGTCATGATTTCATAGTTCATGGGATGGAGCCCATGGGATTCTCTCTCCCCTTGCCCTCTGCTCTTCCCCTACTCATGTGCATGCACTGTCTTTCTCTCTCTAAAAATACATAAATAACCGTTAAAAAAAGAGAGAGAGAAAGGCTGTATATAGCCAAGATATGGAAACAACACACATGTCCACCTACAGATGAATGGATAAAGAAGATGTGGTATACACACACACACACACACACACACACACACACACAATGGAATATTACTCAGGCATAAAACAGGATGAGGTCTTGCCACTTGCAACAATATGGATGGACCTAGAAGGTATTATGCTAAGTGAAATAAGTCAGAGAAAGACAAATACCATATGATTCTACTTATGTATGGAATATAAAAAACAAAACAGATGAATGAGTAAACAAAAAGCAGAGGTAGATCCATAAATACCAAGAACAAACGGATGGTGCCAGAGGAAGGGGGTAGGGAGATGGGCTAAATGGGTGAAGGAGAGTGAAAGACAGGCTTCCAGTTACGGAATGAGTAAGTCATGAGGATAAAAGCATAGGGAATATAGTCTATGGTATTATAATAGCTTTATAGAGTGACAGGTAGTACCTGTATTGGTGGTGAGCATAGCATAATGTGTAGACTTATCCAACCACTTTGTGGCACACCTGAAATTAATGTAACATTCTGTGCAAGTATACTTCAATAATAAAAAAAGAAAGACTGTATAAACACACATATAAATATGCACTTATATAAGCATAACAATTTTGGGGAGAACATAAAAAAAATTGTAAAAGAGGTTGACTCCAAAGAATAGAACTAAGGGTAAGAAGGAAGAGAAAGACATGTTAAATGTTAAAATTTGTCATCCCGTTATAATATTGCAGACCATAACAACCCTTTGGAGAACTATATGGCAGTTTCTTACAAAGTTAAACATATATCTGCCCTCTGACTGAGCAATTTTACTCTGGGTTATTAACCCAAGAGAAATGCAAAAGGTGTGTCCACAAATATACTTGTACAAAAATGCCCATAGCATCCTTATTTATAATGGCCTCAAACAGGAAAAAACTCAAATGTCCAGCAACAGGAGAATGGATAAACAAATTGGTAGATGGAATACTATTTAGCAATAAAAAAGAATGAACTGCCAATACGAAAAAATTTGGATCAGTCTTAGCCTGATTGAGGGGGAAGAGTTTGGAGAATGGGGAAGATATTTGAGGGAAGTCAAGGTTCATCTATGTTGTAGTATCTGTCAATACTTAATTTATGGCGTACGAATATTCTATTGTATGAATATACCACATTTTGTTTATTCATTCATCAGCTGATGATCGACATCTAGGTTATTTTCACTTTTCTGGCTATTATAAATAATGCTGCTATAAACAAATTGTGTTTTTGTGAGAACTGCGTATTTTATTATATGAAAATTATACCTCAATTTTAAGAATATGGATGTGAAAAATCATATTGTTACTACATAGCATGATTTCTGAGTGTTCTGGTGAATAGCAGAACAAGAATATCTCAGAATGGCAAACAAAGTCAAATATAATAAAAATATGTTCCTTCAGAAGAGAAAAAAGTTATGTGTCAATAAAAACAATTAACCTGAGGGGCACCTGGGTAACTCAATTGGTTAAACATCTAACTCTTGATCTCAGCTCAGGTCATGATCTCACGGTTTGTGGGTTCAAACCCTACACTGGGCCCTGTGCTGACAAAGTGGAGCCTGCTTGGGATTCTCTATCTCCCTTTGTCTCTGCCCCTCCCCCTCTTGCTCGCGGGTGTGCTCTCTCCCTCTCTTTCTCTCTCTCAAAAATAAATAAATAAACATTTTTTAAAAAGACACAATTAACCTGAAATGCCACAGTCATCTCTGGCATGAAAAATAAGTCAAAAAAAAAAAAAAAAGAAAATGAAAAAGGATTTTTTTATATGAGAGTGAGGAACCTGTCTAAAAGGAGAATTTAAATCACTGTCTCTATTGCAAACTGCTACTTTTTGTCTTTTTAAAAATTTAGTTCCAGTATAGTAACACATAGTGTTATATTAATTAGAGGTATACAATATAATGATTCAACAATTCTATACATTACTCAGTGCTCATCAATATTAGTTTACTCTTGCCACACCTGGATGGTTCAGTCAGTTAAGTGTCTGACTCTTGATTTTGACTCAGGTCATAATCTCACAGTTTGTGAGATTGAGCCCCACTATCAGCACAGAGCCTTCTTCAGATTCTCTCTCTCCCTCTTTCTCTCTGCCCCTTCCCTGCTCGTCCTCTTCCTCTCTCCTCTCTCTCAAAATAAAATAAACTTTAAAAAAAAAAGATTACTCTTAATCCCCTTCACCTATTTCACCCCCACCCCCACCCCACCTACCCTCTGGTAACCATCTGTTTGTTCTCTATAGTTAAGAGTCTCCTTTTGGTCTTTTTCTTCATTCATCTGTTTTTTCTTAAATTCAATATATGAGTAAAATTATATGGTATCTGTCTTTCTCTAACTTATTTCACTTAGCAGTATGCCCTATAGATCCATCCATCCATGCTGTTGCAAATGGCAAGATTTCATTCTTTTTTACATCTGAATATATACACTATATATGTACATATATATATATCTTTATCCATTCATCTATTGATGGACACTTGGGCTGCTTCCATAATTTAGCTATTGTAAATAAAGCTGCAATAAACATAGAGATGCATTTATCTTTTCAAGTTAGTGATTCTGTCTATTGTAGGCAGCATGTAGATGGGTCTTGCTTTTTTATTCGTTCCATCACCTTATGTATTTTGATTGGAGTGTTTAGTCCATTTACATTTAAAGTAATTATTTATAGGTATATACTTATTGTCATTTTGTTACTTGTTTTATGTTTGTTTTTATAGTTCTTCTCTGTTCCTTTCTTCTCTTGCTCTCTTCTCTCATGGTTTGCTGGCTTGCTTTAGTGATATACTTGATTCTTTCTCTTTATTTTTGTATTATGTATTACTGGATATTGATTTGTGGTTACTATTAGGTTTATATATAACATTTTATGCATACAGCAGTGCATATTAAGTTGATAGTCACTTAAATTTGAACCTAGTATTTACTCTCCTCCCCACCCCCACATTTTAGAGATAGGGTGTCATAATTTATGTTGTTTATTCTGTGACTCTCTTGACTTAGTTTTATAGATATACTTATTTTTACTGCTTTTGTGCTACCTACTTTTCTTACTCCTACTTATGGTCTTTCCTTTCTACTCAGAGTCCCCTTTAACATTTCTTGTAGGGCTGGTTCAATGGTCATGAACTCCTTTAACTATTGTCTGGAAAACTCTTTATCTCTCCTTCTATTCTGAAAGATAGGCTTGCTGGATAGAATATTCTTGGTTGCAGGTTTTTTTCTTTTCGCACTTTGAATATATCATGCCATTTCCTTCTGGCCTGCAAAGTTTCTGCTAAAAAATCAGCCCACAGCCTTATGGGATTTCCCCTGTATGTAACAAACATGTATGTATGTATGTATGTAACAGTTTTCTTTTTTCTTGATACTTTTAAAATTCTCTCTGTATCACTACTTTTTGTATTTTAATTACTACATGTCGTGAAGTGTACCTCTTTGGGTTGATTTTGTTGGGGGCTCTCTGTGCTTCCTGGATCTGGATTTCTGTTTCCTTCCCCAGATTTGGAAAGTTTTTAGCCATTATTTCTTCAAATATATTTTCTGTCCCCTTTTCTTTCTCTTCTCCATCTGGGACCCCTAAAATGCAAATGTTATTATGCTTGATGGAGTCACTGAGTTCCCTATTTTCATTTATTATTATTATTTTTTCTCTCTCTTGTTCAGCTTGAATGCTTTCTATTACTCTGTACTCCAGGTTGCTAATCCATTCTTCTGCTTCCTCTAGTCTATTGTTGATTCCATCTACTGTGTTTTTAATTTCAGTTATTGAGTTATTCATCTCTGACTGGTTCTTCTTTACGTTTTCTATTGCTGTTGAGGGTCTCACTGAGGTCCTTCACTCTTTTCCCAAATACAGTGAGTATTTTTATGACCATTGCTTTAATTCTCTATCAGGCATACTACTTCTTTATCTCTTTTGTTTAGCTCTCTTGCTGTGATCTTAGCTTGTTCTTTCATTTGGGACGTATTCTTTTGTCTCCTTATTTTGTCTAACTCTCTGTGAGTATCTATGTGTTAGGAAAGCCAGCTATGTCTCCTGCTCTTGAAAGTTGTAGCCTTATGAAGACGAGGTCCTATAGTGCCCTGCAATGCAATGTTCCCTGTTCACCCAAACCTGGCACTTCAGGGGTGCCTTCTATGTGTGTTGTTTACATCCTACTATTATGCCTGAGCCACTTTTACCTTCAGTCCAGTCCTCTGCAATGGCTCTCTTTGCCTGTTGCAGATAGGGTTTGGTCCCCGTGTTGTTAGTGGGCCAGACTGGGGCCACCTTGGGCTTGAGCAAGTCAGATCAGGCATTTGCCAGAGATGTAGTGACACCAAACAGCAGTGCACTGGTACTTTTCCTGTGTTGTCCCCTGAGAAGCTTTCATTGGTGGGCAGGGCCTATAGTGAGACCAGATGTCCGCCCCCAGCCCACAACTGGAACTACAGCTGGACTGGTATATGTGGTTATCTTCCCTTCTCCCCAGGGCAGGAGTCACTTTGGAGTGGTACTGACCCCTCTTGGGGCTGTTTGCACACTGCCAGGCTTGTGGCACTGCTTTGGGTTGACTCCAGTCAAAGGTGTAAGGGAAGAGGCTAGTCCACAGGAGAATGTGGGGGCAGGGCATGCAGTGGCAGCAAAGTCTATGCTGGTCCACTGCAGAAGGAGACCTGCAACTGCCCCATAAAACTCCTACTAATGCCAGCCAGGTTGGAGGGGGTGGATCTGTGGAGGCTGGGCATGTTGTTAACAAGCTAGGTGGAGAGTGTTGGCGCTGTGCTGTTTCCCATACATGTCCATGTGTCTAGGCTGGGGAGTAGGGGAGGAAAATGGTACCTGCTAGCTCTTTTGTTCTTGGAGAAGCCTCCCAAAGATCCTTGGCCTTCTAGCACATGCTCTGAGATCATTATACAAATCTCCCTCCTGTATACACCAGGTGTTTTTCAGACCACTGTTTCTATGCTGTATCTCCACGGGCATGTATGTTGTGCTATCTCTTTAAGGGCAGGGACTCAGTTTCCCATGACCAACCCAGTTCTCCCAGAGCTGAGCCCACTGATTTTTAAAATTCCAGCCCTGATGATTATAAGAACTCACAAAATTTGACCCTTCTGGTTTTCAAAGCCAAATCTTATGGGGATTTGTCTTTGCCGTGCTGGAATCCTATGTCTGAGGTGCCTGTTTCTCTCCTCTCTCTGCACCTGCAATGTCCCTCCCTTCTGTGGACAGTCCCATAGGTCTCTTTAGCTCCCCAAACACATCTTCCCACTTCCTATGCTCCTCAATGTGGCCTCTTCTCTATGTTTAGCTGGGGAGAGTGTGTTCTGTCAGTCTTCAAGTCATTTTCAGGGTTATTTACATCAAAGTAGGTGTTATTTACTTTTATCCATGGGACAAAGTGAACTTAGGATCTTCCTACTTCACCATTTTCCCCAGAAATGCAAACTACAACTCTATAGGGCTTCAATGACCATATCACAGAAATATTTATTATCACTCAGATTTCTTTATGTCTCATTAGCAAAAAGTCAACACTGATGTAAAACCTAACTCTTTGGAGGGATAAAGGAAAGAGTTTAGTGTATTTACTAAAGGCAGAAAAGTAGTTTAAACATGTCTGTGTAGCACTGGGTAAAGTAATTATATAGAGAAATTGATGCCTTGAGGCTGTCATACTAGAAGAAAAATTACTTTCTCTACAAATTAAAGAATGTTCTTCTCCTGAAATGGTTATAAATTTTCCATGTTGTGATACAAACAATGACTTTATTACCAGCTACAAACAGTTAAGTAGATCCATTACGGCACCCTTTTACAGAAATTGTAGGAGGAGAATACTAGCAGTTATTTTTTTTTTCTACCCCATTTTGGGAACTCTGCTAGATACTTCACATACACATATTTCCTAATTTAATCCACAGAAAAACCCTCTATGGTAGATTTAGGTTGTTTATTTATTCACATTTTACATATTAAAAACAACAACAAAAACTAAGAGCAACAAAGCTGTATACTGAAAAGAATGAAGAGGCTTAGATCAAATCCAAGACTTCACTCATACAGAACACACACCTGCAACTGAGGTACATCAACCTTTCCATTCACAGCCACTGCTCCTAAAAGTTAATCTGCACTATTGTTGCTACTTTCCCACTTCTATATCTTTCTGTATTCCCATGTGTTTCTATGCAAAACATTTCAATAAAATTGTTCCAGTACTTCCAATGGCTCGATAATAGCCAAATCCAAAAGACACTTTTCACTCTATCAATTTAACTTTTTTGGCCTGACCACTTAACTTTTGAAACACTCCTCCCTTGGATAACCGACCATATCTCCTTATTATTCTTAAATGTATCTTCCTCTTCACCTTTACCTTTAATTTTTATATCTCCTAGGGTTTTATTCTTGATCTTTGTACTGGATTTGCCAACATGGTGTTCCAAATAGTATTTCCTCTGGTGAAGAAGCTCATTTAACAGCCTCAATAACAGGAACGAACACCTGTTCACAGCATTCACTGGGCTTACAATGTATTCTATCACCCTGAAGCAGTTGATCTGATAGTATAATGTAAAAGCCTTTTGAAGACTCTATAATGCTACCAGCAACACTTTGCAGTGCTGGAGTCATACCCTCCAAAATGTGGAAAATGTTCTGAATTGATGGTGCTATTTCTCTATAGCCAGAACACAAAAGGGATCAAAAGATGGAAAGGGGAGTGGCTCCTCTTACTATTACCCTAATGATCCACTAGAAAAATTTTACTTGTCATTCCTGAAACTTTGGGCTCTGCTAGTTTAGAAGTCTTAGACACAACAATAGTTCCATTGACCAGAAAGCTGAGTTCACCACCTGGCTTTTGGTGCTGTGTACATTTGACAAATGTACACATGTAGCTGCCACTGTAGTATTATACAGAACAGTCTTGTGCCCTTTTCTTCTATGCTCTATGCATTCTTCCTTCCCTCTCCTCTAACCCATGATACTTCTACCATTTCCATAGTTTTATCTTTTTCAGAATGTCATACATTTGGAATTATATAGTATGTAGCCTTTTCAGATCAGCTTCTTTCACCTAAGTAATATGCACATAAGGTTCCTCTAAGTCTTTTCATCACTTGATAGCTAATATTCTGTTAGCAATGAATAATATTACACTGTCTGGATGCACCACCATTTATTTATCCATTCACCTTCTGAAGGACATTTGACATTATAAATAAAGCTTCTATAAACATCCATGTGCAGATTTTTATGTAGACATAAGTTTTCAACTCATTTGGGTGAATGTCAATGAGTACAACTACTGAAATGTATGATACAGGAGGTTTCATTTTTTAAATTAAGTTTCTAATTTTAACTCCATTATAGTTAACATTGTGTTATAATAATAATTTCAGGTGTACAGTATAGTAATTCAACAATTCTATACATTACTCAGTGCTCATCATGATAAGTGTAGGGAATATTTTATTTTGTAAAAACTTGCCAGCATTTGGTGTTGTCACCATTTTGGATCTGGGACATTCTAATAGGTATGTAATGGTATCCTGTGGTTTTAATGTGCAATTCCCTAATGACATATGATGTTAAAGATCTTTCCATATGCATATTTGACATTGTATATCTTCTTTGTATATCTTCAGAGGTGTCTGTTTGGGTCTTTTGACCAATTTTTAATCATATTGTCCACTTTCTTATTATTTACTTTTAAGAGTTCTTTGTATATTTTAGATAATAGTCCTTTAGCAGATATGTCTTTTGCAAATATTTTCTCTCAGTCTGGCTTATCTTCTCATTTTCTTAAAATTTTGTCATTTTTAATCCCTCTATTTCTCCATTATTTCCTTCTTGTGTATTAAATAGGTATTTTCTAGTGTACCATTTTTATTCTTTGCCATTTTGCTATGTATTTTTTTACTCTTTTCTTTATGTTTTTTCTTAACATTTATTTATTTTTGAGGAAGAAGCAGAGGACAAGCAGAGGAGGGGCAGAGAGGGGGGAGACACAGAATCCAAAGTAGGCTCCAGGCTCTGAGCTGTCAGCACAGAGCCCAATGTGGGGCTCAAACCCACAAACCATGAGATCATGACCTGAACTGAGGTTGGATACTTAACCAACTGAGCCACCCAGCCACCCCTCTTTCCTATATGTTTTAAAGCTATTTTTTAGTGGTTGCTCTAGAAATCTATAAATTAATATCTTAATTTATAGCAACCTAGTTTGAATTAATACCAACTTAATTTCTTTTTTTTTTAATTTTTTAATGTTTATTTTTGAGGGGGGGGGAGAGAGAGAGAGAGAGAGAGAGAGAGAGAATGAACGTGGGAGGGGCAGAGAGAGAGGGAGACACAAAATCCAAAGCAGGCTCCAGGCTCTGAGCTGTCAGCATGGAGCCAGCACAGGGCTAGAATTCACAAAAAGCAAGATCATGACCTGAGCCCAAGTTGGTTGCTTAACTGACTGAGCCACCTAGGCACCCCCCCAACTTAATTTCAATAGTGTACAAAAATGGTTAGCTCTGTGACCTCCACCCTTCTTTGTATTGTGACTATCATAAAAATAATATCTATATGCATTGTATGCCTATCAGCTCAGATTATTACTTTACGCAGTTGGACAGGAAGGGAGAAACATGCCAAAATAATGCATTTCTATTGTCTATATATTTACAAATATACTTACATTTACTAATGCTCTTTATTTCTTCATATGCTCTTTATTCCACTGTCTAGTATTCTTTCATTTCAGTCTTGCTTTATAAAGGATTTCTTAAAGGAGAAGTCTAGGGATAAATTCTCTCAATTTTTGTTTATCTGGAAATGTCTTCATTTCTCCTTCATTTTTATTTTTATTTTTTAAAAATATTTATATAGAGAGAGTATGCACCCACATGCACACACATGTGCATGCAATAGTCAGGGAGGGGCAGAGAAAGAGGGGGAGAGAGAGAGAATTCCAAGCAAGTTGTGTTCCTGGGGCTCGATCCCATGAACCGTGAGATCATGACCTAAGCTGAAATCAAGAGTCCGTCGCTCAATTAATTGAGCCACCCAGGCGCCCCTCTCATTCATTTTTAAAGGGTAGTCTCACTAAATATAGAATTCTTGCTTAGCATTTTCTTTCATCACACTGCTTCAGTGGTTTCTGAAAAGAAAAACTTTATCTTGACAATTCTTTTTAAGTAGGCTTCACGCCCAGTGCAGCACCCAATGCAGGGCTTGAATTCACAACCCTGAGATCAAGACCTGAGCTGAGATCAAGAGTTGGAGACTTATCCAACTGAGCCACCCAGGTGCCCCAGTCTTGATAATTTTTGCAAGTGTTCTTAGTACTCTTATAAAGGAGAGTATTTGTCAGATATTGTTATTCTGTCACTCCCAATGATATCACTCTCGTTCCCCTCATTTTCAGATTACTTTGAAATACAGTGGATTGTTTAGAGCAATAATAACAATAGTATACTATGGGGTTTACAAATACTTTGGAAGTGCTTGGAAATATGCTGTTGTAAAAAATCCCTTACATTATACACGAAATGGCATAATATTATTTGAAGGTAGACTGTGGTTAAAGATGTATGTTGTACATCCTAGAGCAACCACTAAGAAATAAGAAAAAGAAATAATTCAACAGAAAAGAGAAAATAA
The DNA here is from genome assembly GCA_028646485.1 of Cryptoprocta ferox. Lineage (NCBI taxonomy): Eukaryota > Metazoa > Chordata > Mammalia > Carnivora > Eupleridae > Cryptoprocta > Cryptoprocta ferox. The sequence goes on from CM053570.1 coordinate 60,967,673, forward strand.
AATACTAAAAAGCACCCAATGAATAAAAAGATAGCATGAAAAACAGAAAAGAACCAAAGAACAAACAAGATAAAATAAACACGAAGGTGGCACTATAGTTTTACTGCAACTATCTATGTGTGCACATTTGTCTACCTATAACTGATTCTCTGTCTACAAGTATCTATTTACTAGATTAGAAGCTTACTAAATTTAAGTGATAAAGAGAAATAAACCAGTTAATTGCTATAATGAATACACTGTTAATTCTAACTTCTCTATTTTGGAATTTATAATAATTTATAAAATATTTAATATATAAGACATATGACAAAATACTAAGCTCAGCTTTCTTCATAAAACAAATCCCAGATTTTAGTGCTAAATTATTTTATAAACTTTTTTGTATAATTTCATTTTACAATCAAGGTAACTAAGAGTCAAAATGATTAACTAATTGCTAACTAATCAAAATAGTCACATGGCCAGTCAGCAGTAAAGCCACAGTAAAATTCTCATTTCATAATGTCTAGTCCAGTTTTTCAAGAGAAAAAAATTTCCATGGAACACCAACCACATATACCACAAATAATGTGCTCATTTCAAATTATTCTTGTCCCATCCAGCAGGTCTAGCAAGATCTCTATTTGAAAACATTTTAAGTTAAATTGTACATTTATTTGAAAATAATCAAACTTAAAAAATATATGTATGTTGAATTTAGAGTTTCACCTAATTCAAATTCTCTTCAATTAAGATTACTGAAATGTACTATGCTTACAGGAAAATTAAAAATAACATGACTAAACAATCATTTAAAGCACTGGCTACCAGGTTCAGAGAATACAATCTTTCATTCAAATCAATGGCTAAACAATTCACACCAAAAATTATAACAAAATAAATTAGGAAATGTGTGTGTAGTATTACCTGTAGCTCCCAGCGGATGTCCCTTTGAAATCAATCCACCACTAGGATTTATGACCCACTTTCCTCCATAAGTGTTATCTCCCCTATCAACCAGTTTTCCACCTTGTCCTAAAGGAAAAATAATATTCATGAAGATTAAAAATAACACTGGTCCAAATGATATGTTTTTTTTTTAATTTCAATATAGCCAAGATCTTCTTATAGCAAGCATTTCTTAACAGTTCAAACTAACATCAAACTGATATAAGCACTTCTTTTTTAAATTTTTTTAATGTTTATTTATTTTTCAGAGTGGGGGAGGGACAGGGAGAGAGGGAGACACAGAATCCAAAGCAGGCTCCAGGCTCTGAGCTGTCAGCACAGAGCCTGATGTGGGGCTCGAACCCACGAACCACGAGATCATGACCTGAGCTGAAGTAGGATGCTTAACCAACTGAGCCACCCAGGCACCCCCTGATATAAGCACTTCTAAAAGTTACATAAATAATACTGAGTAAAAAATATTTATATTTTCAGAACATTTCCTACATGAAACAGAGCTCTTCTTAGTTCTTAAGAGCTCTCTGGCTTCCCAAATTGCTACAAATGTAACAGATTCAAAGACCCTGAAGAATGGAAGTGGATCCAATAGTATAACTAAAACAATGGCATCAGCTTTAAAAATCCATAATTGTGCCCAATGTATTAATTTCTATTTTCAATTGCACTGCTATACGCTCTATAAGCATTCTTGGCAAACGGAGAGGAGAGTGTGGGACATGAAATGAAGAGAAGTGGCTGAAAATACTGTTGAGCCATAAACATAAGCTTAAAAGAAAATGAAAATTAAATGCTTGGTGGCTTCAACATTCCTATCAACTCTCTAGTCATTCTTCCCAGTGGTTAAGGAGTAAATAAAAATCCATGTAGGGTATAAAATATTCTTTCAGCTGATATTTCTGATAATGAAGTGGAATCTCCAAAGAAAGATGGAGGTTATGATACTGTCAGAGGTGGCTTAAATAGATTTTATGTACTCACTTTGTGTCAGGCTTTGTTCTAATTATTACATATATTTACATAATTTAATCCTCAACACTATGAAGTTCGTATTATCATTCCCATTTTACAGATGAGGCAACAGACACATAGATGTTAAGTAATTAGCCCAAGGCAACAGCAGGGGATTAATCTAGGATTAACCATCAGGCAGCATGGCTTCATAGCCTGTGTTCTTAGCCAATATATTTTATTGCCGTCAAAAAGCAAAGAGTTTCTCTATTCGTAAAATGAAACACACTAATCACAAAATTTTTTATGGCTCACACTTTTTTTTTAATGATTTTATTTTTAAGTAATCTCTACACCCTACATAGGGCTCAAACTCACAACCATGAGATCAAAATTCACATGGTCCACTGACTGAGCCAGCCAGGTGCCCCTATGCCTAACACTTCTAATTTCCCTTTAAATCTAGGTTGTAGATTAAAAACCATCCACTGAGGCATTCTTTTATTTTTTGGTGTTTCTGAGATAGAACCTGATACAAGGCTCTGGTCATAACAGGTATTCTACCTGCTATTACTGCTTTTAGAACTCCTAAATATTGTTACTACACCAAGTAATAGCAGATTGAACACAAACCAACCCCAAGAAGGGAATAATTCACTGCATATTTGTTTGTTTGTTTGTTTTATAACATATACAATATTAGAAGATTTCACTGGCAAGTTATCTTGAGCTCATCAACTAAAAGTGATCCAGAGAGGAAAGTACTATAACAACCACTCTTATGGACCACAGATAAGAAAATAAATGGAAAGCAATTATGTGCCAAAAACTGCCCTGGCAAGTAGGGGACACAGAAATAATGAAACAGACAAACATCCCTGTTCTCATGGAGTTATTTACTTCATTGTCAGGAGAGGTGTACGGAAGAGACAGACAATCTGTAATGAAAGTAAGATATATAACAGTGGTGGTAAATGCCATGGTTGGTGGGGGGTGAAGGCACAAAAGGGGGTACAGTTACTGTTCGGACCAAAAAGACAGAGTAAGGAGTTCACATTTTAAGTCAAGTTCTGGGAGAAGTCTTCTACTTTGACATTTGGTCAAAGACCTCAAGGGAATAAGGGAGCAAATAATATGGATATGTGGAACAAAGAAAGGCCTTGAGCTAGAAGTAAGTCTGCAGTGTTTGAGGAAAGAGGCCAATGCAGCTACAGCAAAGTAAAAGAGTCAGAGATGTAGAAGTGAGAGAGATGCGAGAGGGGAATGAAAGGGAAAGATCATTTTTGGCTTTTACTCCTGAACAAGATGATCAGAGGAATGACACTGACCCGCTGTATGCATTTAACAGGACCATGAAAGCTTCATTATAGAGAATTAACTGTATGTTAACTAACTTGAAAATAAGTTAAAAAAAAAAAACGAATGAGAAATGGCAAAAATCCAATACACAAAATAAAAGCCATACTAAAAATATTCAAATAGGGGCGCCTGGGTGGCTCAGGTGGTTAAGTATCTGACTCTTGATTTTGGCTTAGGTCATGATCTTGTGATTCATGGGATCAAGCCCCACATCCAACTCTGCACTGACAGTGTGGAGCCTGCTTAGGACTCTCTCTCTCTCTCTCTCTCTCTCTCTCTCTCTCTCTCTCTCTCCCTCTCCCATTTGTACACATGAACACTCTCTTTCTCTCTCTCTCTCTCTCAGAAATAAATAAATAGGGTCACCTGGGTGGCTCAGGTGGTTAAGCCTCTGACTCTTGATTTCGAGCTCAGGTCATGGTCCCACAATTTGTGAGTTTGAGCCCCACATCAGGCTCTGTGCTGACAGTGTGGAGCCCACTTGGTATTCTCTCTCTCCCTCTCTCTCTGCCCCTCCTCGTGCTCTCTCTCTCTCTCTCTCTCTCTCTCAAAATAAATAAACTTTTTAAAAAGTCTATCTTTTATTTTTTTTAATTTTTTACATTTATTTATTTTTGAGAGCAGAGTGAGACAGAGCGCAAGCAGGGGAGGAGCAGAGAGAGAGGGAGACACAGAATCCGAAGCAGGCTCCAGGCTCTGAGCTGTCAGCACAGAGCCCGATGCGGGGCTGGAACCCACACACCGTGAGATCGTGACCTGAGCCAAAGTCGGACGCTCAACTGACTGAGCCACCCAGGCGCCCCCAAAGCCTATCTTTTAAAAATAATAAAAATAAAAATAAACATTTAGAACCAAAAAATAAAATAAATAAAAATATTCAAATAATCCAAAGAAAGCAGGAGAGGGAGAACAGAACAAAAAACAGAGAGGACAACAGATAAGAGATAATAAAATGGGCAAGCTAATGATCTTAATGATCTAAGTCACACTGTCCAACAGAAATATAATGCAAATCACATGTACTTTAAAATTTTCTAACATATATTTTTAATATACATTTTATTTAACCCAACATATCCAAACTATTTCATTTTAACATGTAAGCAGTAAAAAAATTAATAAAATACATTCTATTTTTCATATTAAGTTTTCAAAATCCAATGTGTACTTCACACAGCACATCTCAATTTGGAATAGCCACATTTCAAGGATTGAATAATCATATGTAGTTAATGGTTACTGTATTAGAGCAGATTTAAATACTTCAGTAAAAAAACAGAAATTGACAAAGGCTAAAAAATGATACACTACTGCCTACAAGAGATATACCTTATACAGATAGATGAATAACATAAATAGGTTAAAAGCTAATGAATAGAAAAATATATATCATGCAAACAGTAAGCACAGAAAGGCTGAAGTGACTATTTTAGTCAGACAAAAAGAGACTTCTAAACAAAGACTACAACCAGACACAAAGCAAGATATTTCATAATGAAAAAAACAGAAAATATACAAAGCAAAAATTGACAGAACTAAAAGGAGAGAGACAATTTCACAATTAATGTAGGAGATTTTAACACCCCTCTCAGCAATTGATAGAGCAAAACAAATAAATCAGTAGAGACACAGATCTGAAAAATCCTATCAATCATCTCAATTTAATTGATAGGTTTAGAATACGACATCTAATAACTGCAGAATCTGCATAATTTTCCAAGTTCAATGATAGATAAATTCACCAATATATACCGCAAGTTGAGCCACAAAATAAAATTCAATAAATTTGAAAGGATCAAAATCAAAGTGTATTCTCTTACTATAGCACAATTAATTAGAAAGCAATAATAGTAATATATTCAGGAAAATTTTAAATACCTGGATATTTAATTTTTTAATATTTATTTATTTATTTTGAGGGAGGGAGGGGCAGAGAGAGAGAGAGAGAGAGAATCCCAAGCAGGTTCCACATTGTAGCCACAGAGCCCAACATGAGGCTCAACCTCACGGAAATCACCTGAGCCAAAATCAAGAATTGGACACTTAACCGACTCAGCCACCCAGGTGCCCCTCTCTTATTATTCCTTTAATGTCTATAGGATCTATAGTGATAACTTCTCTTTTATCCCTTGTATTGGGGATTGGTGTTCTTTCTCCTTTTTTTCTTGATCTGCCTAGCTAGAGGTTTGTCGGTTTTGTTGAGCTTTATGCAGATTGAACTTTGGCTTTTTAAATTTTCTTTATTGTCTGTTTTTTCCATTTCATTGATATCTGCTCTTCATTTTTTCCTTTCTCTAACTTACTTTGGGTTTACTTTGGTTTTCTTTTTTTTTTAAGTTTCTTACAAGAGAACATTAGGTCATTTATTTTAGATCTTTCTCTTTTTCTAATATAAGTATTTAAAGTTGCACATTTTCCTCGAAGCAGTATTTTAGCTACCTTCCATAAAATTTGATATATTTCATCATTTTTCAGTTCAAAATATTATTTTTTTATAAATATAAATATAAATATATATAAATAGAAATGTTTAAAATGATTAAGCATCTGACTCTTGATTTCAGCTTAGGTCATGATCTCAGTTTGTGGGATAGAGCCCTGAGTCAGACTCTGTGCTGACAGTGTGGAGCCTGCTTGAGATTCCTTCTCTTTCTCTCCTCTCTCTCTCTTTGCCCCTCCCCTGCTCATGCTTGTTTTCTCTTGTGCTTTCTCTCTCTAAATAAATAAACTTTAAAAAAAGAATAATAAGAGAATACTTCGCACAAGTTCAGCCAATTAATTTGACAATTTAAATGAAATGGGTAAATTTCTTTAAAAATATAACTTACAAAAATTGATAGACACTGGAAAACATAGAAAATCTGAATAGCCCCATATCTAGTAACAATTTTTTATTTATCAAAAACTTTCCCAAAAAGAAAATTTAAAACTACTTGATTACATTGGTAAATTCTATAGGAATAGTCAAGGAAGAACTAACATTAATCTTACACAAACTGTGTCAGAAAATATAGAATGGTTACTGCTCAATTTGTTTTATGAGGCCAACATAACTCTAATGCCAAAACCAAGAAAAGAAGAAAACCACACTTTCTCTGTCTGACTTATTTCACTTTGCATAATACCCTCTACATCCATCCATGTTGTCACAAATGGCAAGATCTCATTCTTTTTTATGGCCAAGTAATATTCCATTGTACACACACACACACACACACACACACACACACACACACCACATCTTTATCCAGTCATCTACTGATGAACACTTAGGTTGCTCCCATATTTTGGCTGTGGTAAATAATGCTGCAATAAATATAGGGGGTGCATATATCTTTTTAAATTAGTGTTTTTGCTTTCTTTAGGTAAATACCTAGTAGTGGAATAACTAGATGGTATGATATTTCTATTTTTAATTTTTTTTTTGAGAGAGAGAGAAGGTACAAGTGAGCATGGGGCAGAGAGAGAGAGAGAGAGAGAGAGAGAGAGAGAGAGAGAGAGAGAGATTGAGAGAAGTGGGGCTCACTCGAAGCAGGCCTCCTGTTCACCCTAAGCATAGCTAGTGCTCACCCAAAGCAGGGCTCAAGCTCACCTGATGCGAGGTTCGTGCTCACCCAATGTGGGACTCAAACTTACAAACCGTGAGATCATGACCTGAGCTGAAGTCGGATGCTTAACAACTGGCGCACCCAGGTGCCCTCTATTTTTAATTTTCTGAGGAACTTCCATACCTGTTCTCCACAGTGATTGTACCAATTTACATTCCCATCAACAGTGCATAAGTGTTCTCTTTTCTCTACATCCTTGCCAACTCTTATTTCTTGTCTTTTTGATATTCAGTATTGTGACTAATGTGGTGGTATCTCATTGTGGCTTTGATTTGCATTTCTCTAATGATGAGTGATGTTCAGAATCTTTTCATATGTCTGTTGGCCATCTGTATGTCTTCTCTGGAAAAATGTCTATTCAGGTCCTCTGCCCATTTTTTAATCAGATTATTTGGGTTTTTTGAAGTTGAGTTGTATAAATTCTTTATATATTTTGGACAATCAGATACATCATTTGCAAGTATCTTCTTCCATTCAGAAAGTTGCCATTTTGTTTTGTTGATGGCTTCCTTTGCTGTGTAAAAGCTTTTTACTTTGGTGTAGTCCCAATCGTTTTATTGTGGTTTTTGTTTCCCTTGCCTGAGGAGACGTATCCATTAAAATGTTGCTAAAGCTAATGTGTCCAAGAGATTACCACCGGTTTTCTTTTAAAAGTTTTATGGTTTCAGGTCTCAACTTTAGGTCTTTAATCCATTTTGAGTTTATTTTTGTGTATGGTGTAAGAAAGTGATCCAATTTCATTCTTTTGCATGTAGCTGTCCAGTTTTCCTAGCACTATTTAGTGACAAGACTGTCTTTTCCCATTGTATATTCTTGCCTCCTTTGTTGTTGATTAATTGACCATATAAGTGGGTTTATTTCTGGGCTCTCCTGTTCCAGTGATCTATGTGCCTATTTTTATGCCAGTACCATACTGTTTTGATTACTATAGTGTTGTAGTATATCTTGAAATCAGAGATTGGGATACCTCTAGCTATTATTCTTCTTTCTCAAGATTGCTTTGGCTATTTGAGGCCCTTTATGGTTCTATACAAATTTGAGAATTATCTGTTCTAGAGGCACCTGGGTGGCTCAGTTGGTTGAGCATCTGACTTTGGCTCAGGTCATGATCTCAAGGTTCATGAATTGAGGCCCCACGTTGGGCTTGACACTGTCATGGCAAAGCTTGCTTTGGATTCTCTGTCCCTCTCTCTCTGTCCCTCCCCCACTTGTGCACGCTCTCTCTCTCTCTCTCTCTCACTCTCTCAAAAATAAAAATAAACATTAAAAAAGAATTATCTGTTCTAGTTCTGTGAAATATACTATTAGTATCTTAATAGGGATTGCATTGACTCTATAGATTCCTTTGGGAATATTCTTATGGATATTTTCACAATATTAATTCTTCCAGTCCATAAGCATGGTATATCTCTTCGTTTGTATCATCTTCAGTTTCTTTCATCTATGTCTTATACTTTTCAGAGTATAAAACACTTTCACCTCCTTGGTTAAATTCCTTCCTAGGTGTTTTATTCTTTTTGGTATAATTGTAAATGGAACTGTTTCCTTAATTTCTCTTTTTGCTACTTTATTATTAGTGTATAGAAATGCAACAGATTTCTGTATACTAATTTTGTATCATGCAACTTCCTTGAGTTTATTTATTAGTTCTAATAGTCGTTAGAGTCTTCTGTATATAGTATCATGTCATTTGCAAATAGTGACAGTTTTACTTCTTCCTTACCAATCTGGATGCCTTTTATTTCTTTTTCTTATCTGATTGCTGCAGGACATAACATAACCTTTTGAGTAGCTAAGATGTTTAAAAGTGACCATATCAATGTTGGTAAGGATGTGAAGCAACTCAAGCTCTCATACACTGCTGATGGTAATGAAAAATAATACAACTTCTTTCCTTATAAATGAAAAGAAAAAAAATCATCCAGATCTCACCAACTAGTTTTCCCATTTTCCTTTCTGCAAGTCTTTATTCAAACACAATATGGGGGCACCTGGGTGGCTCAGTCAGTTAAGCATCCAACTCTTGATCTCAGCTCAAGTCAGGATGTCACAGTTCATGGGATCAAGCCCTACACTGGACTCTGCATTGGCATGGGTCCTGCTTGGGATTCTCTCTCTCCCTTCCTCTCTGCCCCTCCCCAGCTCTCACTTGTGCGCATGCTCTCTCTCAAAATAAATAAACTTAAAAACAAACAAACAAACAAGGGGTGCCTGGGTGGCTCAGTCAGTTGAGTTGCCCAACTCTTGATTTTGGCTGAGGTCATGATTCCAGGGTCATGGGCTCCAGCCCCATGTCCAGCTCTATGCCGACTGTGTTGTCTGCTTAAGAATCTCTCTCTCTCTGTCTGTCTGTCTCTCTCTCTCTCTCTCCTTCTGCCCCTCTCTCCCACCTCACGCTCCCTCTCTGGAAAAACAAAACAAAACAAAACACACCACAATATGAAATATTTACAATTACATATGTAATTTTTATCGTTTTTCTTTTTTTTTTTTTACTTAACAGTTCATTCTAAGTACATCTGATATACCTAAATCAAATTATTTGTATAATCTGTTACCTCAGTCGTGGTATTATCCAAGACTACATGCTCTAAAAAGTCCAGTATCAGGATAGCTCACATTCACTTTGCACAGTATGGTAGAGCCAACATGAAAGGAAAGGCAATTAGTGAATTCCTTTTTTTAATGGCAAAACTGAAATGTCCTCAGTGACTTAACCAAGTTAATCTGCCTCTCACCAAAGATATTACCTTCTGGACAGAGTCCCAGTGCTTCGTAAGTAAGGAGTTCATTGACAGAAAAGCAATCATGAAGTTCTATAACATCAATATCATTTGGTCCCATGCCAGATTTCTCATAGCACTTTCTGGCAGCTTCTTTAGTCATATCAAAGCCAACCTAAAACCAAAACCACATATAAATAAATTAAGGACATCAAAACTGGGACGTTTATATAAGATTTATATGAGAGATTAGTATGTATAACCTTTACAGTTGAAAATTGACTACACATATTGAAATCTCAGTTGAAATTAATAGTCAAATCTTAGTTGATTCTCTATTACATAGAAAGTCTAAATAAAAGAATATTCAGGATGGAGACCGTACATAATAAATTGTATACTCTAAAAAACAGAATTTTAGGGGCATCTGGGTGGCTCAGTCAGTTAAGCATCCAACTCTTAATCTCATGGTTTGTGAGTTCAAGCCCCACATCAGGGCTCCTCACTGAGAGCATAGGGCTTGTTTGGGATTCTGTCTCTCCCTCTCTTTGCCCTTCCCCTGCTCTCTCTCACTCTCTCTGAAAATAAATAAATAAACTTAAAAAAAAGAAAAAAACAATTTTTTAAATGTTTATTTATATTTGAGAGAAAGAGAAACAGAGTGTGAGCAGGTGAGGGGCAGAGAAAGAGGGAGACACAGAATTCGAAGCAGCTTCCAGGTCTGAGCTGTCAGCACAGAGCCTGACACAGGGCTTGAACTCACAAACCGTGAGATCATGACCTGAGCCAAAGTTGGACACTGTGCCACCCAGGTGCCCCCCCAAAAAACCAGAATTTTAAATAAATATATAAAAGGGACTTAAAATTCCTCAGGCCATACCTTGTACAGTTATAAAAACTCTATCAAACCACAATGTGTTGTGGTAAATAAGTTGAAGAGATTGAGCAATAGATCACTATGGTTCAGATACACTAAAAAATATACAGAATTTCTATGTGAAAATGAACAATCTTCTTTTAAAAAATCATATAGGATAACATTTTTCCAAACCCATTCTCTTAACACCCCTTTGGTCTCAGATAATAACAAGCAAACTCTCCAAGGCATAAAATTATACTGTAAATGTATTATACAGAAAACCTGAGAAGTTCCACCTCAACCACATCCCAGCTTTGTGATCTTGGGCAAGTTACAGAGACATTTTCAAATTCAAAGCTTTGTTGTAAAATCATTTTGTAAACTCTAATTACCTTAAGATTGTTATATATTTGTGTATACATGCACAGGTGCATTTTTAAAATATGTATGTGTATATCTTCAAATATTCAACTAACTCTAGGTCTGAATTCTCAGTTTTTAACTTCCTCCACATTTATTCAATCTTTAATCAAGATTTTTAAAAGTGCTAAGGTCAAGAAAGTTCCCTGAAAATATCCTTGTTTTTCCCTTAACTCTGTAAGAAAGGAGTTCTGGACATATCCCGTCAACTCAAAAAGAAAAAAACAAAACCACCAAAATAGCACATCTGGTTAATTAAAAGTGCATTTATGGCTCTATCACAAGAAGCATATGTTCTCATCAATTATTTTCCCTTAACAGATTCTTAAGGATGGATTATAATATTAAATTTTCTGGACTGATTTTTTTTCAAGTAAATAACTTCCAGAGCTAATGACAACATGAGGTCACCTTGAAATTTTTAAACAGAAAGCCCTCAATTGATAAATAAAATAGAACCACAGACATACCATTTTAATAATGCTTTCCTCTTCAAATGAGCTTGGAAAATCAGTTACCATCTCTTGTGCCACAATTTCCACAGCTTTGGATTCTAGGCCATATTTCTGTACGAATGTTTCACTAGCCAAAACTGCCGCTGCAGCACCATCTGAAGTGGGACTAAGAAGAGGTAACAGTAATTATTTACACCCAGTACACCTCTATCCTAGTATTTCAGACTACGGTTTCTTTCTATGTGGAAAGAAAAGCTGAGTATGCTTGCTGGTCATTGCACTGTCTTCTTTGTGAAATCTACAGTTAAAAATTACACATGCTTCCCAACTGAGGACTAAACCTCTATCAAGAACTTAAACGCTATCAGCCACGTCTTGGTCTGTAAGGGTCTCTCCCAAAAGGTTCTTAATGCAAAGAATCCTGGATTTACCTCTGCAGATGCATAAGGCATCTTCTGGTGACTTCTGAGGAGTCAACAAGGTTTTCCCTATCCTAGTACAATAAAAATCTACTACGGGCCTAACTAGCTCCAACACTGCTATCTCCCAAATAATCAGTCTTGGAATCCTTTGAAATCCTTGGAAAGGATAGAATAGGAAATACCAGAAAGTCCAAAACAGACAGTGGGGTTTAGTTAAGAGATCTCCTCAAAATAGATCTTTTCCTTATAGCAAGCTGTGAAGGAAAGTGGCAAACACGAGAAGACTTCTCTGAGTACAGCTGCCCTTTATAAATGGACAGACCTTCATATTGCAACAGATAAAAGCTGACCCCATTTGTTCACTTGCATCCTAGCCAGTATCTTCCAGGTGATAAGCAGGAGTACTAATTCAATCTTCTGGGAAACAGGTATTGTCAAGCAATTTTCAAGATGCAACTATTACTATTATTAGAGCTATTTTTTTCTTGTTTTTCATTTTTCCTATTCCACGTTTACTCTTAGCCACTATAACTGAGTAACATTTCCTAAGATAGAAGCATATAGTAGAGAAAACAAAATGCTCAAGGGAGAAACTCTGGACTCTACTGGACTCTTAAGCCACATTTAAATGAATAAAACATAATTTTTAAAAAGTAGGTAGAACTCATGAATGAAGGAAATAAAATACATAATTTTCCAAGAGGAAAGACAGTCTGTCTCCAGATAGGAATAAGAGGAAAAGGGGCACCTGGGTGGCTCAGTCAGTTAACCATCTGACTCTTGATTTCAGCTCAGGTCATCATCTCATGATCGTGGGACTGAGCCCCACTTCAAGACCCATTTCAGGCTCTATGCTGAGCTCAGGATCAGTGCTGAGCGTGGAGCCTGTTTAAGATTCTCTCTTTCTATCTCCCTCTGCCCCTCCACATGCTCTCTCTGTCTCTCTGTCTCTGTCTCTCTCTCTCTCTCTAAAAAAAAAAAGGAATAGGAGGTAAGGGTACTCCAGAGTGAGGACTTCATTAGTAGGAGTTCTATACAAGCAGATACAGATACAGATATACACAGAAGGAGCAGTTACTTCTATTAAATATTAAAATGTGGTTTTCTTACCAACATTGTAAGACAGTCAAAAAATCAAAAATTTCTCGAGATTTCATCACTTCGTCTAAACTGTATTCCTTTTGGAACTGGGAATTCCTAAACACAAAATAAGTAGTTATAGAATATGAGGTAGCAATTATAATTTTTGTTGAAAATGTTCTGATCCAGAAGTCAGAGAATATGTAAATATTATTTTTACAACCAAAAGATAGGCTTTTATGAAGAGTTTCAACCTTTTTTTCAATAAATATTAATTTTTTATTATGGTTATTATGAGTAATATAATAACTGCTACATTAAAGCTGCTAATACTACAGACATCTTCATCTAATATATATTGACTGTTCTATTAATATAAGATTTTATTTTTTTAATTTTTATTTATTTTTAATTTAAGTCCAAGTTAACATATAGTGTAATAATAATTTCAGGAAAGAATTTAATGATTCATCACTTACATGTAACACCCAGTGGTCATCCTAACAAGTGTCTTAATGCCCCTCATTCCTTTAGCCCTTCCCCCCACCCAACACCCTTCCAGCAACCCTCAGTTTGCTCTCTGTATTTAAGAGTCTCTTCTGGGGGCGCCTGGGTAGCTCAGTTGGCTAAGTGTCCGACTTCAGCTCAGGTCATGATCTCGTGGTCCGTGGGTTCAAGCCCCGCATTGGGTTCTGTGCTGGCAGCTCAGAGCCTGGAGCCTGTTTCAGATTCTGTGTCTCCCTCTCTCTCTCTCTCTGCCTCTCCACCACTCATGCTCTGTCTCTCTCTGTCTCAAAAATAAATAAACCAATAAAAAAAAAATTCATTAAAAAAAAGAACCATTTAAAAAAAAAATAAGAGTCTCTTCTGGTTTGTCTCCCTTCTCTGTTTTTATATTATTTTTGCTTTCCTTCCCTTATTTTCATCTGTTTTGTACCTTAAATTCCACACATGAATGAAATCAAATGATATTGGTCTTTCTCGGACTGAGAAATACCATTATTTCGCTTAGCATATACACTCTAGTTCCATCCACATTGTTGCAAATGGCAGGATTTCATTCTTTTTGATCGCTGAATCCATTGTATATACATACCACATATTCTTTACCCATTCATCATTTGGACATTTGGAACTCTTTCCAACTTTGGCTATTGTCAATAGTGCTGCTATAAACATTGGGGTACATGTGCCCCTTCGAACCAGCACTCGTGTATCCTTTGGATAAATACCTAGTAGTGCAATCGCTAGGTCGTAGAGTAGTTCTATTTTTAACTTTTTGAGGAATCTCCATACTGTTTTCCAGAGTGGCTGCACCACTTTGCATTCCCACCAGCAGTGCAAAAGGGTTGCTCTTTCTCTGCATCCTTGCCAACATCTGTTGTTACCTGAGGTACAGGTGAGAGGTGGTATCTCATTGTGGTTTTGATTTGTTTTTCCCTGATGATGACTGATGTTGAACAGGTTTTCATGTGTCTCTTAGCCATATGGATGTCTTCTTTGGAAAAGTGTCTATTCATGCCTTCTGCCCATTCCTTTACTGGATTATTTGTTTTTTTGGGTGTGGAGTTTGATAAGTTCTTTATAGATTTTGGATACTAACCCTTTACCTGATATGTCATTTGCAAATATCTTCTCCCATTCTGTTGGTTGCCTTTCAGTTTTGTTGATTGTTTCCTTTGTGGTGTAGAAGCTTTTTATCCTGATGAGGTCCTAATAGTTCATTTTTGCTTCTGTTTCCCTTGCATATGGAGACACGTCAAGTAAGAAGTTGCTGTGGCTGAGGTCAAAGAGGTTGTTGCCTGTTTTCCCTTCTAGGATTTTGATGGCTTCCTGTCTTACGTTTAGGTCTTATCATCTATTTCTGTGTATGGTATAAGAAAGTGGTCCAGGTTCATTTTTCTGCAAGTCACTGTCCAGTTTTCCCAGCACCATTTGCTGAAGATACTGTCTTTTTTCCATTGGGTATTCTTTCCTGCTTTGTCAAAGATATTTGGCCATACGTTTATGGGTCCATTTCTGGGTTCTCCATTCTGTTCCATTGACCTATGTGTCTGTTCTTGTGCCAAGACCATACTGTCTTGATGACTACGGCTTTGTAATACAGCTTGAAGTTTCAACCTTTAATAAGTAAGTTGTTTGAACTGAATTTTTTAAAAATCTGAACTCCCAAATACCGTGTTGTAAAATAAAAAATTTGTCTAATCTTCGTCCTGGCTTCCTAGCATGGAGCTTCTAAAACCTGCGCAATTTCCTGAGTGACAGGAGTGTCTTTGTTATGCTAATAGGGTGACTCATAGTGGGCCCCTTGTTAACTGTGTGGGGGGCGGGGAGAGGCTGGTCACCAGAAACACCAATTGTGTGAATACAGGGGTTAGGACTTTTGAGCCAGTTTGAGCCTGAGAAGGGAGGGGCTGGAGATTGAGTTCAATCATGTGGCCAATGATTTAATCAAGTATGCCTGCATAATAGAGCCCTAGTAAACACTCTGGACAGTGAAGCTGGCTGACGTTTCCTGGTTGGTCAGTACCTTCTTATACCAGGAGGGTAATGTGTCCTGACTCCAAGGGGAGAAGGTACAGAAGCTCTGATTAGGAACCCTCTCAGACTTGGCCCTATGTGCCTCTTTATTTGGCTCTTCCTGAGCTGTATCCTTTATAATAATACTGTAATTGTAAGTATAGCACTTTCCTGAATTCTATAACTCTAGTGAATTATCAAACCTGAGAGATCATGGAAACCCCTTAACTTATAGATAGTTGGTCAGAAGCACAGGTGGCCTAGAGACCCTACTTGTGGCTGGCCATCTTAAGTGAGGTCAGTCTTGCAGAGGACTAAGTTCTTAATTCATGGGGTCTGCATCAACTCAGGTGGTTAGTGCCAGAATTGAATTGCAGTACACCCAGCTGGTGTCAGATCAGTTGGAAGTTAAAATGGAATACCATCCCCCACCCCTGCCAAGAATTATTAAATACTAGTTCCTCAAAAGCAAAACAAAATGACTTGCAATTCAGCCAACTTTTGTGGTGATGATATTATACAATTACATTTCATGAAAGCTAACAGAGTTCTCAAATAAATGTAGAAAATATATACATATTTTCTGTATATGTATACGTATACGTATATATTTATATATAGAAAATATTCTATATGTATATAGAAAATACTATATATTTTCTATATGTATATAGTAATTTCTATAATAAATTATCTGCATTCTTCAAAACACATTTCCTTTCTGTGAAGAAGAAACTTACCACTGCAAAGAAGAAACTTATTTTTATCCCCTTTGGCTCCTCTAACAATAAAGTCAGATGGTTTCAGAAACTGCTCTGGCAAAAATAGCAGAAGCAGTAGACACCACAAACAAGATTCTAAAAGCAAATTTCAACCGATGTGGAAATGAACAAGCAATTCAAATGTTTAGAAATAAAGCCCATGTAACTTAGATCTGCACACTAGTATCTGTACCTTTTCTTTTAAAGTTAACTTTGATCATCACCAACTTCCATGAAACACCTAATTTGTGCCAGATCCTGTGCTAAGCATGTGGGATATGGGCATATTCCTTACCCTCAAGGAACTCAGTCTGAATCTGTAGCAAACAAATACAATACGATAAATAGCATGACCAAAATGTTATACAGAGTGCCACGAGAGCACCCAGGGTGAGCATCAGGCCCAGACACCAGAAGATGCTTCCCTCTGGGGTTAGCAAATAAGAGGAAGTAGGGGACAGAATTAATGGCAAAACAATCAGGATATACAAAGCCTCTTGAGTTAAAGTAGCTCACTGAAGCTAGGGCATGAAGTTTGGGAGGAAATGTAGTCACAAGGTGACAAAGATGGAGCAAGAGAAATAAACAAACATCAGGTCATGAAAGGCCAGTATATGGTATTTACATTTTATACTAAAAACAATGAAGAACTACTCAAGGATATTAAGCTGGGGGTGTAACAATCAGACTTGTATTTAAACAAGAAGGCTATGGTACAAAAAAGGGATGGTGAAGGGCATTATCAAAACCAACTAAACTAAGAGACAAGGGCAATAATTAAGGCCAGAAATGCTAAGGGCCTAAAATAGGGAATTGGAAGTGAAAGATAGAAAGAAGGGATGAGTTCAAGAGACACTAAGGAGGCAGCATTCTGTTCATCCTCAACTTATCTGCAATTCATATGGGACACTGAGGAAGACAGCAAAGTTAAGAATGACTTCTAGTTTTCTATTATTAGGTATATATTGATGTCATTCATGGAGAATACTGAACGAAAAACAGGGGTGAGAGGAAATGATCAATTCTTTATGGACATATTGACTCTGAAGCACTTATGAAGCATCTAAGTAGAGACAACTAGGAGTAAGTTATAGACACAGGTCTGAGGGCTCAAGTGGCATGAACTATCCCTAATTCTACACTACTTATCGCAGATTCTCACTGCTTTTAAGTATTCTTATAATTTGTGAGGAAACACTTAAGAAAGAGTTTTATAATTCAATCTTCTTAGAAATATGTAACCCGGTATCTATAACAATTGGTCAGCAAACAGGATTCTCTTTCTTTCCTACCTAGCCAAGCAAAACCTAGTGCAAGAAGTTGGCATCTGAAATTTCTGAGCAAGACCTAGAAGGCTATTCTTGGCTATTCAAAGAGTTTTACATGATGAAACTGACATCCAGAAATAATATTTGCCTATTCAACATAATTGAGACCTTACGATATGAAATGGAAGATCGTTGGGGACAAGGGACTTACCTACCTTGTTCACTGCTGTATCACGAGCAGCTAAAGTAGTGTCTTGCACCCTAGGCTACTGAATACATATTTGCTGAGTGAGTGAAATCCCTTTAGAAGAATGCTATAATGAGTGAATAAATGATGCTTGGTTAGGCAGGGTGTTAAGTAAGATAAAGACTTTGATTTTCTAGGGAAAGTCAAGAACTACTCCTTGGAGCCTCAAAGCTGAGAAACTGTAGTACTGTCAATTCCTCAATGTCTTGGTATAGTTCCTTACTACTCAGGAAATAATAAGGATTTTTAAATGATTCTCCAAGTTCTAGAGAATTTGCTCTAGACCATCTTTATGGGCTTAAGACTACTCATTCAAACTCTACTATTCAGTAACAGCAAAGTTTTATTGAAGTTTTATTGGAACTATGTTCCAATACTCTGCTAGATACTGAAGATACAAGATAGAATCTCTGTTCAAGGACCATCATCATCATCATCAAAGAAAGACATATAAATAACTAAGTGGGATAGTGTGATGTATTATAATAGAGGTATACAGGCTGTGCAATGAAACTCATGAGAAAAAAAAAATTATGCCCAGGAAGCTTTAAGAAGGTGTTTAGAGAAGGAATGACCTTTGGGTTGCGGCTTGATGGGTAAATAGATACTGACCAAACAAAAGAAAGGCAAAAGGATATTCCAGGGAAAGCTAACAGCCTAAGTAAAAACACAGAAGTGAGTACTGTTTACCACACTTGGGAAAAACAAGTAATATGGTGAAGCTAGAGACTGGGAATAGCCAGAAAGTGGTAGGAAATAAGACTGGCAAAGTAGAGTGGGCCAAATTATAACAGGCTTATTATCTCATATGAAAGAATTTCTATTATATCATATAAGCAATGAAAATTCACTAAAACTTTATCACCAACCATTCACATTCTTTCTTAAGCTTAAATAAATGGCATTCTAAATATAAACAAACCCCAAACTAAAACTGTAGTAAAAAATTTACCTGGGTACAGGCCTTTTATAAAAAAAACAATAAAACATTCTAGTTAATATCTTTGAAGTCTTGCCTTTACTTTTCAAGTGTAAGTTATATATTACATAGCAGGATAACCCAGATTTTTACAATTTCATATTTCTGAAATACTTACGGGTTATTTACTGAATGTTTATGATTTTTCCATCCAATTTTTGCAAAGTGTTCAACCTTTGTTCCTATAGAGAAAACAAATATCTGTTAGTGGTTTCATGCTTTCCTATTGCTTATTAACAAATGTTGCAATGGTACTCAGTGTCCTGTCAAATATTTCCACATTTTCCCTTGTGCAGATTACCAGTATTGATGACTTCAACAACTGATCCCTCACATAAATATTTCTTTAATTAAACTTGGGTATATTTAATGAATTGAATCCACTAATAAGTATATGATATGAAAATAATTCAAATTGGCCAATTCTACCTAGTATAACTAGGGTCCAGTTTCAAAAACCAGAATATATAGCCTGGGATTCACAGTGGATATAAGGCAGGAAAGGACTGCCAGTAATTTTTTAAGGAGTTTGCCAAAGCATCCCAATGACCCTGGACTAAATGAATTTTACAACTCACACTCTCCAGGACCTGGTCCTTCTCCTTCCTTATGACAAGGCAGAAGGGTCTTTAGAAAAGTTATAACCTAGGGGTGCCTGGGTGGCTCAGTCAGTTAAGCATCCGACTCTTGGTTTTGGCTCGGGTCATGATCTCAGTTCGTGAGCTTGAGTCCCACATCAGGCTCTGTGCTGACAGTGTGAAGCCTGCTTGGGATTCTGTCTCCCTCTCTCTGCCCCTTCCTCACTCATGCTCTCTCTCACTCAAAAATAAATAAATAAACATTTTTTAAAATAAAAAAAAAAAGTTACAGCATAACAAGAAATACGTATGTTTTTAAATGCCTTAACAGAAAGTTTAAAGATTAGTGTCAAGAAAACAAAAGCATATATTAAGGAAGTAAAATATGCAAAACATTTTTATTACTTTTAAAAAGACGAAGCAGCATAATATAGGTTTTGAATCCTGCTTGGGAGCCAGGAAGGCCAAGGAAGGAAAAAGAACACTGATAGGAGCTGATAATGTTATGTTAATGGATGATGGCACAGGAAAATGAAGAGCCCCCATTTCTGTTTCATGTCTATCTTCTCTGTCAGGAGGATGATCTTCAAAGCAGAAATGACATACATATAATTGAGCAAATCTTGTCTCAATTCTAATAAAAAAGGAAGAAGGTACAGTCCACACTAGTGATCTCATACAAAGAAGAGTGATAATCATGTGGCAGCCAATATGGGTTCAGTAGGAACAAGCCATAGAAAATTAATACCTTTTGTTTATTGGTTTGACTTGTAGATCAAATGAAACATAGGTATCTGATTATCAGGAAGACAATTAAAATTTTTAGGACATCTTTTGGGATAAGGTAAGGAAATACTATATTGTGGGTTTTGGTTTTTGTTTGTGGGAAGCATACTGATATTACTAAAAAAATGAGGGTTCTATCAAATATGTTTATATAATGCTGGGTTAAACAAAGTGAAACAGGTTTCTTTATGGCAAGACACTCAGAGCCTTTACTATTATTATATGTGTATCATGACTGTCCAAAAGGGGGTTAAAGAATTTGAAGCATCTCCCAACTTATCTGACCCATGTCATAGACACTTATCAGGTTAATGTCACACAGAACACACGCTGGGAAACCACCAACATTGACTAATGTGGGTTAAACTGGAGAAAAGTCTCTAGTACTAACCTCTAATCTCAGCCATGTTCTGGCTAATATGTCTACCAAAAATTGGATAGAAAATTAAAGGCACACTCACCAAACCTGAATGTGGGAAGGACTGCTATAATATTGAACCCAAATAGACTTCAACAATTTATTAATGGGATGGTTCAGAATATATTTAAATTAAATGACCAATTCTATTTCCCAAAACAATCTGGGAAAAGGAGCAGCAACTATGAGAAATGCTCTGAGGTTCTGTTCTACTACAAGCTCAATATGATTTAACAGTGTGATGCAACTACCAGAAAGCTTACATGTGATCACAATATCCGCAATTAGACTTGTGATGATGGATCATGAAACAAGTCAAATGAGAAACAGTTAAAAGGAAGTTAAGCACAAGGTCTGGCTGACTTAAGATATTTTTTTAATTTATTTTTAAAAATTTTTTTTAACATTTATTTTTGAGAGACAGAGAGAGATGGATCATGAGCAGGGGAGGGGCAGAGAAAGAGGGACACACAGAATCAGAAGCAGGCTCCAGGCTCTGAGCTGTCAGCACAGAGCCCGACATGGGGTTCAAACCCACGAACTGTGAGATCATGACCTGAGCCAAAGTCAGATGCTCAACCTACTGAGCCACCCAGGCACCCCTGGCTTCAGATATTTGAAGGGCTATAGAAAGAGGCTCACCTCCTCTGAGCCTCAGAAGACAGAAACAAGACCATGGATGGATACCATAGGGAGAGAGATTTGAGTTCAACATGAAAAAGACCACTGTAACAACTGGAATCACCCAAAAAATGGAAGGAGTGGCCCATTGGTGGCACTGGAGTGATGAAAATGTTCTGAAATTAGATAGTAGTAATGGTTGCAAAACTCTGAATATATTAAAAATCACTGAATTGTACACTTTAAAAGGGTGAATTTTATGGTATGTGAATTATATCTCAATAAAGCTGTCATTAAAAAAAGAAAATGAATTAAATTCCCAACCAACTCAAAAACTAGAAAAACAACAACCAAAGTAAACCAAAAGAAAGCACAAAGGAGATAAAAGCAGAAATTATTGCATAAAGAATAAAAAGAGTAGACATAATCAAGATTCTGTTATTTTGAAAAATTTAACAAAACAGGGGCGCCTCGGTGGCTCAGTCAGTTAAATGTCTGACTCTTGATTTCCTCTCAGGTCATGATTCCAGGGTTGTAGGATGGAGCCCCATGTTGGCCGCCACGATGAGCAGCCTGCTTAAGATTCTCTCTCTTTCTCTCTCTCTCTCTCTCAAAAAAAAAAAGTTAACAGAAATAGAAAACTACCTAATTTAATTTTAAAAAGGAGAAAGGAACAGGGCACTTGGATGGCTCAGTCGGTTAACTGTCCGACTTTGGCTCAAGTCATGATCTCCCTGTTCGTGAGTTTGAGCCCCACATCGGGCTCTGTGCTGACAGCTCAGAGCCTGGAGCCTGCTTCAGATTCTGTGTCTTCCTCTCTCTCTCTGCCCCTCCCCTGCTCATACTCTGTCTCTCTCTCTCTCAAAAATAAATAAACATAAGAAATAACAAGAGGGAAACATCATTGAAATAGAAACAAATTGTAACATTGCAAAAGACTACTTTTCAGACCTTAATACAAAGATTTGGAAATCTAAATGAAATGGATAATTTCCTAGAAATACATACACTACCCAAAATAACCTTACTGAAGATAGAATATTTAAACATAAAGAAACCAAGAAAGTACCAAAAAGAAAAAAAGCAGGATCACGGAGTCTGAGGGGCTCGACCCTAGGATCAAGACCTAAGCCAAAATCAAGAGTCAGACATTCAACCAAATGAGCTACTGGTACCCCAGAAGAGAGCTTATCTTAAAGAGATTTTTAGGGGCGCCTGGGCGGCTCAGTCGATTAAGCTGCAGACTTCGGCTCAGGTCATGATCTCGCAGTTTATGGGTTTGAGCCCCACCTCGGGCTCTGTACTGAGAGTTCAGAGCCTGGAGCCTGTTTCAGATTCTGTGTGTCTCCCTCTATCTCTGCCCCTCCCCCATGAATGCTCTGTCTCTGTCTCTGTCTCTCTCTCTCAAAAATGAATAAATATTAAAAAAAAATTTGTTGGGGTAGCTTTTTGTCTAATGTAAGTGACCCAAGAAGATTCACAAGAGACCCACAAAATTCTTAAGATAAAAATAATTTACAGAGTATTCTTGGGTGCTAACATTCTATTTTTTATCTGTAGGTGGTTTCGGTCACAGTTATGAGCCTTGTGTGAATTCAGTAAGCTATACATTTTTTAAGTTTATTTATTTATTTTTGAGAGAGAGGGAGAGAGAGAGAGAATGAGCTGGAAAGGGGCAGAGAGAAGAAAGAGAAAGAATCCCAAGCAGGCTCCACACTCAACACATTGCCCAATTTGGGGCTTGATCTCACAACCGTGAGATTATGACCTGAGCCAAAATCAAGGGTCAGATGCTTAACCAACTGAGCCACCAGCCACCACCTGTATATTTATGTTTTGTGTACTTTCTGTATTGAGTTATAATACCCATCAATGACAAATTTTTGATTTTTAAAAAATGCTAGGTTCAACTAACTAACCTGATTCCATCATTTTTCTAGCAGGTCACAACCCACAGTTTGAAAATTCTAGTCTAGAGTTAAGACCTATGGTAATGAAAGGAACTGGAAGGAGTCTGGAGTCTTTGGTTTGGAGTCTTCAGGTAGAACTAATAGGACATAATGAGGGACTGGAATAGGGAGAAAGGAGGGAGAAGTATCAAAAATGACTCATGTTTCTCCTTTGAACATCTGAATGAATGAAAGTGCCACTTACTGAGATGAAGAAAACAAGGGAATGAACCAGTTTAAAATTATGGGAAAAGAGAATTAAGAGTTTGCATTTGAACATGTTAAATTGAGATGCCTATTAAATATACAAGCAGAGATCTAAGAAGCTAACTGGATATATAAGTATGGAGGCCATCACTGACTACCCTAAGTTTGCCCTCCTCACCCCACAAGTATATTTACCTTGTTTTTTTCTTCACAAGACTACTAATTTCCTGAAATTATGTTCATTTTCTTCATGTGTGATTATCTTGCCCATACTAGAAATTTAAGAAAAACTTCATATTTCATCTGCTTATTTATAGTTTATGAATGAATTCACTAATAAACTCAAATCTTTTTCCCTCTTAAATATCCTTTGAGACCTGACTTTGCAGTTTCCTACCACAAAAGAAGTGGAATATATTTCCCTATCCCTTGATTCCAAGCTTGCCATGTAACTTGCTTGGGCCAACAGCAGAAGTCTCAAAAGGGTTTACATGCTGCAGATTACTCTCTTGTCCTTCTGCTGTCACCATGAATAGGACATGCCAGGGCTGGCTCTCTGGTCCCAGGAGGAAGAAAGATATACGACCCAGACAAACAAGAGTAGAACCAGAGCCTCCAACCAACCTATAGTCATATGATTAATCCAAACAAAAAGAGCTGAGCTCAGCTTAGATGAGCTGATTCCTAGTCAATCTACTAACTTGTAAAAAAAATAAGCATTGTTTAAAATCACTGAGTTTTGGCATGGTTTATTACAAAGGAATAGCAAACTGATATACTGATGTATTCCAATCCCTAGAACAGTGTCTATAATATAATGAGAGTCCAAATAATGTTTTAAATGAATTATTTAATTGAAAAATAAAGGGAGGCAACAAGATGGTGGAGAAGTAAGAGGCTCCGTACTTTTTCACCAGCCCGCATCTCTAAATTCAGGAAGGATTGAAGCCATAAGACACTGAACTGCAAGAGTCAGGGAGGAAAAGAGACAGAGTCCACTAAGAAGACAGCCTCATAGGTGCGTGATTGCGAACTGGGGAAGATAAAAAGGAGCCGGGACCTGGAGGCGCAGAGCGGAGGGAGCCCCCTCCAAAGAGAGCCACGGAGAGACGAGGGGAAGAAAAGAGTGGCTGACACTGCTATAAACTGTCTCTGGAGAAGAGAAAAACCTCGGCCTGGGATGGAGAAGGATACTATCATCTCATCTGTAACCGCAGGGTGTTCGGAGAGAGATTTTTTTCTCTAGCGGTGGCGCTTTCTTTGGGCTAGACGCCCCGATCTCAGGCAGCTCCAGGAAGAAACTGCTCCCCTACTCCCTCTACTAGATACCCTGTTAAGAAGCCGCCAGGGGCGCCTGGGTGGCTCAGTCGGTTGAGCATCCAGCTTCGGCTCAGGTCATGATCTCCATTCGTGGGTTCAGGCCCCGCTTCAGGCTCTGTGCTGTCAGTTAGCTCAGAGCCTGGAGCCTGTCTTCAGATTCTGTGTCTCCCTCTCTCTCTGACCCTCCACTGCTCATGCTGTCCCTCTCCCTCAAAAAAAAAAAAAAAAAAAAAAGCCGCCCGGCCTCCAGGAGTACATTTAGGGTGGTATCATTAAAGAGCTCAGACTAAGATGTGGAAACGAGGTAGGGCTTAGGAAATACAACTCAGCCCACCTTGGCTACACCCGAGGCACAGGGAGATCAGACCCAAAAGAGTGAGTGAGTTGCAACCCATGGTTCGAGAAGGAATTGGGGTGCCACCATTTTTTCTCCCCACAACCACCAAGGCCTCAGGGAGCTCCCTGAGAGACCTGCAGTGGAGGTGAGATCTGCCTACACCAAACCACGCCTATCCACGCTGAAAAGCTGCTTTTTTTTTTTCTTTCTGGAACCTGGGCAGGACCAACATTCATGCATTGCTGTGATAAACCCTAGATCAATTCTTGCTATTCAGATATATTTTCCCTTATCTCATTCTTATCTCTCTCCTCTGCTGGACTGTCTCCAGTCTCTCTCCGCTGGACTGTTTATGCAGTCATTGGACTGCATAAACAGTCACATTTGATCCATTCTCTTGATGCATATTCTACACCTCTGTCATTACCTTCCTTTCTCTATCTCTCTGGAATAATCAGACTATATAGTTTCTTTGAGTAACATTATCTTCGTTTTTTTCCTCCTCGCCTCCTACCATATTCTCCTCCTTCTCTCTCTGAATTAAGCCTTTTAGTCTCTCTGCCTGGTCTATGTTCAATTTTGCTTCCTCCCCACCCCTGTCACTTCTCTCTTTGTATATGCTCTTCCATCAGCACTACCTCCACGCTGCTCTTTATTTGTAGCTGGGATTTCTGGTTTTATGCTTTTAGACTGTACCTTGACTTTTGTTGTTTTTGTCCCCCCCTTCCTCCCCTTCTGATTTCCTTGATTGTTTGACTTGTCTGTGCGTTTGTGGGTTTTTGTTGCATGCTTTGTCTATTTTCCTTTTCAAGGCTACCTCAAGAAACAAGCCAAAGTACACATGGTGGAGAGTCCCAAATTTCAATAAGAGTAGGAAAATAAAATAACCAAAGTCTCAACAAGAGAAACCACAGGACACCATTAAAAGAATATAGCCTGAACGGACAGGCCCTGGACAGTCAATGAGCTTCCATTAATATAGCAATACTCACAGGTGCAGAGTGCATAACAAGCTTTTAAAACTGACAAGAGAGAGAAAGCTAGCCAAAATGATGAAACGGAAGAACTCTACTCTAAAGAAATTACAGGAAGAAGTCACAGCTACAGAACTGCTCAAAACAGATATAAGCAACATAACTGATGAAGAATTTAGAACAACTGCCATAAAATTAATTGCTGGGCTTGAAAAAGGCATGGAAGACATCAGAGAATCTATTGCTACAAAGACCATGGACCTTAAAAATAGTTGTGATGAATTAAAAAAATGCTATAAATGAGGTGCATAATAAAACAGAGGTGGCCACTGCATGGATTGAAGGGGCAGAGGGGAGAATAGGTGAATTAGAAGATACAATTATAGAAAAGAGGAAGCCAAGAAAAAGAGAGGTAAATTGATCTAGGAGCACAAAAGGAGAATTTGAGAACGGAGTGATGCAAACGAACGGAACAATATCCGTATCATAGGAATTCCATAAGAAGAAGAGAGAGAGAAAGGGGCTGAAGGGGTACTTGAACAAATTATAGCCGAGCACTTCCCCAATCTGGGGGAGGAAACAGACATTGATCCAAGAGGCATAGAGAACTCCCCTCAGACGTAACATGAATCAATCTTTGGCACGACATATCATAGTGAAACTGGCAAAATATAAGGATAAAGAGAGAATTCTGAAAGCAGCTAGGGATAAAAGGGCCGTAACATACAAAGGGAGACCTATCAGAGTAGCTGCAGACCTATCTACTGAAACTTGGCAGGCCAGAAAGGAATGGCAGGAAATCTTCAATGTGATGAACACAAAAAATAGGCAGCCAAGAATCTTTACCAGGCAAGCCTGTCATTCAGAATAGAAGGAGAGATAAAGGTTTTCCAAAATAAACAAAAATTGAGAGAATTCATCACCACTAAACCAGCCCTACAAGAAATCCTAAGAGGGACTCTATGAGGGAAATGTTGCAAGGAATGCAAGGTACCAGAGACACCACTACAAGCATGAACCCTACAGAGAACACAATGACTCAAAACCCATATTTTTCAATAATAACACTGAATGTAAATGGACTAAATGCTCCAATCAAAAGATACAGGGTAGCAGAAAGGGTAAAAAAACAAAATCCATCTATTTTCTGTCTACAAGAGACTCATTTTAGACCTGAGGACACCTTCAGATTGAAAGTAAGGGGATGGAAAAATATCTATCATGCGACTGGAAGTAAAAGACAGCCGCAGTACCCATACTTATATTGGACAAACTGGACTTTAAAGTAAAGGCAGTAACAAGAGATGAAGAAGGGCATTATATAATAATTAAAGGGTCTATCCAGCAGGAGGAGCTAACAATTTAAACATCTACACACCGAATTCAGGAGCACCCAAATACATAAAACAGTTAATCACAACCAGAAACAATCTTATTGATAAGAATGTGCTAATTGCAGGGGATTTTAATACTCAACTTACAGCAATGGGTAGATCAACTAGACAGAAAATCACTAAGGAAACAATGGACCTGAACGACACATTGGAACAGATGGATTTGACAGATATATTTGGAACTCTACATCCTGAGGCTATGGAATTCACTTTCTTCTCCAGTGCACATGATACATTCTCCAAGATAGACCACATACAGGGTCATAAAGCAACCCTCAATGAATATAAAAGAATTGAGATCCTACCATGTATACTTTCAGATCACAATGCTATGAAACTTGAAATCAATCACAGGAAAAAGTCTGGAAAACCTCCAAAATCACGGAGGTTAAGGACGACCCTACTAAAGAACAAATGGGCCAACCAGACAATTAGAGAAGAAGTTAAAAAAAATGGAAACAAATAAAAATGAAAATACAACAATCCAAACTCCTTGGGATGCAGCAAAGGCAGTCCTAAGAGGAAAGTATATTGCAATCCAGGTCTGTTTCAAGAAACAAGAAAAAGCAAAAATACAAAATCTAACACTGCACCTAAAGGAACTAGAAGGAGAGAAGCAAGAGCACCCCAAACCCAACAGAAGAAGTGAAATAATAAAGATCAGGGCAGAAATAAACAATATAGAGTCCAAAAAAAACAGTTGAACACATCAATGAAACCAGAGACCCAGCAAAACTGATGAACCTCTAGCCAGGCTTCTCAAAAAGAAAAGAGAGAGCACCCAAATAGACAAAATCATGAATGAAAATGGATCTATTAAAACCAATCCCTCAGAAATACAAGCAATTATCAGGGAATACAATGAAAAATTATATGCCAACAAACTGGACAACCTAGAAGAAATGTACAAATTCCTAAACACACATGCACTACCAAAATTCAAACAGGAAGAGATAGAAAGCCTGAACAGACCCATAACTGAATCAGATATTCAGATTGAAGAAATTGAATCAATCTGAAATTGAATCAGATATCAAAAGTCTCCCAACGAATAAGAGCCCTGGGCCAGATGGCTTCCCTGGGAAATTCGACCAGACATTTAAAGCAGAGTTAATACCCATTCTCCTCAAGCTATTCCAAAAAATAGAAATAGAAGGAAAACCTTCAGACTCATTCTATGAAGCCAGCATCACTTTGATTCCCAAACTGGATAGAGACCCAGAAAAAAAGAGAACTATAGGCCAATATCCTTGAGGAATACAAATGCAAAAACCCTCAACCAGGTTTTTACAAATCGATACTAGCAAATCGAATTCAACAGCATATAAAAAGAATTATCCACCATGATCAAGGGGGATTCATTCCTGGGTTACAGGGCTGGTTCAATATTCGCAAATCAATCCA
>CM053570.1:60996760-61026135 GCA_028646485.1 Cryptoprocta ferox
TAAAAGAAAAAAAAATAGATAAGGAATAGCCAAAGAGGTAAGGAAAACCAGAAAAATGAGGTGTCATGAAAGCCAAGAGAACACTATGTTTCAAGAAGGAAGTAGTCAAAAGGGATTAATGGTGAAGTCTGTTAAATTAGGATTAAAAAGTATTTACTGGATATGGCAACATGGTGTTCAATGGTAACCTTGAGAAAGGAGGGAAGCCAGATTGGAATGGACTGAGTCTAAACAGTAGGAAATAGATATAAGAAAGAAAATTATCGGGGTGCCTGTGTGGCTCAGTCCATTTAGTGTCCACCTTCAACTCAGGTCATGATCTTGTGGTTTGTGAGTTTGAGCTCCATGTCAGGCTCTGTGCTGACAGCTCAGAGCCTCGAGCCTTTTTTGGATTCTGTGTCTCTCTTTCTCTCTGCCCCTCCCCTGCTCGTGCTGTCTCTCTGTCTCTCAAAAAAAATAAATATTTAAAAAAATTATTTAATAGAAAGAAAGAAAGAGAAAGAAAGAAAAAGAAAGAAAAGAAAGAAAAGAAAAGAAAAGAAAAGAAAAGAAAAGAAAAGAAGAAAGGAAAATACTCATGGCCCAAAACTGGCAATGTTCTTCCCACCATTCTTCCTTGACAATTTTTTTCCTTTATAATTATTTGATTCTGGCTATCAAACAACCTGGGATATTTTTCCTGCAAATAATAAGAAAGGTGAACTTTGAGGAATATTACTTTCTTTCTTATCTCATAGTACACAGCAAGGCACTGGTTCAGGGTCATACAATCAATCAATCAATCACAAAAATTTACCTGCATTATTCCATGCTTTAACTAACTGGCTAAGGCAAGGCAATCAATTTTTTGATTATCAGTCAAAAACTTAGGATGTTTACCTACAAAATACAAATCAACTATGAAATTTAAACCTCCTAAAACATTAGAAATGACCGATGATGGACTCTTGATGAATTCAAGCACTAAGAATAAAAGTTGGCTATATAAACCTAATACCAAGAGCAAGCTTTCAGTCTCATCATATTCAGAATTGATACACCTCAATTTATAATTCATGATTAAAGGGGTCAAGATTTGTTTTACTTTTCCTATTTCAATTTCTTGGTATGGAACATTCTAGGTACCTCCCATATGATGTTCTATATATAAATTCCTTCTCTACAATTAAATCCTACATGGACTATTTCTTCAATTTAGTTCAAAAACCACTTTATATTTTATGGTTCCTGATATCTTCCAAGATCCTAAATAAATTCTTGTTGTTTCTCATCACATGCATATAACTATCAATAGGCCTTAAAATGTTTTTAACATACCATATTTTTCCATGTGCTCTTTTCCAGCACACCCAAACATCTGAGGAGCAACTGGTTTGGCAGACAATCCATATTTTTTTACCAGGACCTCAAGATGCTTATCAGCTGGATGGGTCCTTTGTGAAGCCTAAGAGAGGGGGAGAGAAAGAAGTACATGATGTGATAAGTGTCTCTTTCAACTATTACAATGTTACTTAAGACATATACTTATTCTTTTTTAAAAATTTTTTTAATGTTTTATTTATTTTTGAAAGGGAGAGAGACAGAACACAAGTCGGGGAGGGGTAAGGAGAGAGGGAGACACAGAATAGAATCCGAAGCAGGCTCCAGGCTCTGAGCCGTCATCACAGAGCCCAACATGGGGCTCAAACTAATGGACTGCGAGATCATGACCTGAGCCAAAGTCGGACACTCAACCAACTGAGCAACCAACGCGCCCCAAGACATCTGCTTATTCTAAGCCACAGTAAACTAAAAATAAGCAATGTGAATAAAATCAGCCAGGAAATACTTTGCAGGGAAACATGGAAAGGAAAAATAATCAAGTGAGATATTAATTTTTTCATGAAATATTTATAAAGAATCCAATATGTACCCATACTACTTAAGGTAGTATGCTCTGCTCCTCTGGCATTTATAACTGAGGCAGGGAGGGGACACAAGGTGATGAAGATAAAAATGTAAATAATAATGCTATAAAGAAGAATAAATTCAAGTAAGGGAATAAAGATTGAAGGTAGGAAGTGCTATTTTATACACAATACTCAGGGAACATCTCATTGACAAAATGGTATTTAAGCAGGAATGTGAAGCAGTAAGGAATTATTTGGGTAACCTTGGGAAAGGAGCATTCTAGGCAGAGGGAACAGCAACCAAAAAGATCTTAAGGCAGAAGCATGCTTGGGTGTTTGAGAAAAGAAGCAAATTAGGACTAAGATAAAGTAATACTCAAAGAGTGTAGTCACCTTTGTTTCCTAGTTCTACAGTATAAGAACATAGTTACTACCAGAAATATTCCACAAAGGGAAAGTTAACAGTTTCTTCTCAGTTTCCCTGCTAGACCATGAACTCCCTGAAGGCAGGAGTTCTTTTTCATACATCTTTGCATTCATACACCTTTGTATACACACAACGCCTAGCTTATGGCCTGCTACACAGCAAACATTCTATAATGTTGAATGAATAAATTAGGATGATTTTTTGGTTCACAAGGGGTTCCAGAGGGAATACTGTTAACCCTTCTCTTTGATTAAGAAAATACAGGGGCATCTGGGTAGCTCAGCTGGTTAAGTGTCTGACTTCGACTCAGGTCACAATCTCGCAATCCGTGAGTTCGAGCCCCACGTTGGGCTCTGTGCTGACAGCTCAGAGCCTGAGGCCTGCTTCAGATTCTGTGTCTCCCTCTCTCTCTGCCCCTCCCTTGCTCATGCTCTGTCTCTGTCTAAGATAAATAAACATTTTAAAAAAAGAAAATACAGGCTTAAAGGAAGAAAATTATTTAGTTAGATATGATAAACAATTTGACAATCCAAATGATACTTGATATGAATGGGTCTTGTGAATCTCTGAACACAGAAATCTTAAAAGCAAGTATATATAATTAGGTGTTTGGATGGTCACAGATGTAATTTTTTATTGTCTAAACAGGTGCAAATGTAAATTTCAACCACTATGAAAAATAGTAGAGAAGTTCCTCAAAAAATTAAAAAGAGAACTACCATATGATTCAGCAATTCCACTGCTGGGTATTTATCTAGAGGAAACAAAAACACGAACTTCAAAAAATATATGCACCCCCATGCTTACTGTGGCATTATTTACAACAGCCAAGATATGGAAACAATCTAAATGCTAAGTGCCATCAATGGATAAATGGATAAAGAAAATTCAGGACATATAGATATATAGATATATAGATACACACACAGATATACATATATATACACATAGACATACACATAGACATAAACGAACATACATATAATGGAATATTATTCATCCATAAAAAAGAATGAAATCATGGGGCACCTGGCTAACTCAGTTGGTGGAGCATACAACTGTTCATCTCAGGCTTGTTTGAGTTTGAGCTCCATGTGGGGTATAGAGATTAATTTAAAAAAAAGAAGAAGAAGAAGAAGGAGAATGAAATCTTGCCATTTATGACAACATGGATGATGGACCTTGAGACACTATGTGAAACTTAAGTGCAATAAGTCAGAGAATCACAAATAACATATGATCTCACTTACATGCAGAATCTCAAAAAACAACAACAAGCTCACAGATACAGAGAACAGATTGGTAGTTGTCAGAGGGAGAGGTAGAAGGTAGGCAAAAGGTACAAACTTCCAGTTATAAAATTAAAAAAGTCATGGCCAGGGGGCGGTGGGGGGTGGGCGGGTGGCAGTGGAGACCTGGCTGGATCAGTTGGTAGAGCACCCAACTCTTGATCTCAGGGTTGTGAGTAGTTCAGGTCCCATGCTGCATGTAAGGATTACTTAAAAATAAAATCTATTAAAAAGTCATGGGGATATAATGTATAACATGGTGACTACAGTCAATAATACTTCACTGCATATTCAAAAGTTGCTAAGACTATAACTATGTTTGGGGACAAACATTAACCAGACTTATTGTGGTGATCATTTCACAATATATGAAAGTATCAAATCATTATATTGTATACCTGAAACTAATATAATTGTGTATGTCCAGTACACCTCAATTTTAAAAAACCTTTTTCAAACAAAGACAGAAATAGGAAAAAGGATGGGAAAAGATATACTATTCTAATTCTAATCAACAGAAAGCTGAAATGACTATGTTAATATCAGACAAAATAGAACTAAGATCAAGGAACACTTCAATAAAGAGGGTTATCTTACAATAATGAAAGGCTCAATTTATCAAGTACCTAACAATTCTAAATGTTACTATACCTAATATCAGAGCTTCAAAATACATGAAACAAAAACTGATAGAACTGAAAGGAATAGACAAATCCACAGATTTAGCAGATGATCTCAATACCTCCCCTCTGAAAAACTGATAAGTAGAGAGAAAAATCAGTAAGGATATAAAGATTTCATCAATATTAACAACCAATATGACTTAGCATTTACAGAACACTTCACCCAATAACATCAGAATACATATTCAAGTGCACAGACTTTATCAAAACAGACCATATCCTGAGCCAAAAAGTAAGTCTCAGTAATTAAAAAGTATTTACATCATACAAACTATATTCTCTGACCACAGAGATTTAAAATAGAAACAAATAGGGGCGCCTGAGTGGCCTGGACATCTGGGTGGCTGGATGGTTAAGCATCACACTTCTGCTTAGGTCATGATCTCACGGTTCGTGGTTCCAACCCTGCATCGGGCTCCTGCTGACAGCGCAGAACTTGCTTCAGATCCTCAGTCTCCCTCTCTCTCTTCCCCTCCCCTGACTGTGCTCTCTCTCCCTCCCTCAAAAGTTAATAAACATTAAAAAAATTTTAATATAAACAACAGAAAGATATCTGAAAAATGCTTAAATATTTAAAAATTAAACATGTTTCTAACACATGGATGAGAAGAAATCACAATGGAAATATTTTTTCAAGTTTTTATATAGATTGCAGTTA
This sequence comes from Cryptoprocta ferox, assembly GCA_028646485.1. NCBI lineage: Eukaryota > Metazoa > Chordata > Mammalia > Carnivora > Eupleridae > Cryptoprocta > Cryptoprocta ferox. The sequence continues at coordinate 61,001,707 of CM053570.1, forward strand.
GTTAACATACAGTGTAATATTAGTTTCACCTGCAGAATTTAGTGATTCATCACTTACATACAACATTTGTTATGCTGATTATAACATCCCCCCACCCCACCCACCTCCTCTCTGGTAACCATCAGTTTGTTCTCTACAGTTAAGAGTCTGTTTCCTGGTTTACCTCTTTTTTTTTTGAAATTTAAAAATAATTTGAAATAAATGAAAATGAAAGCATGACATAAACAAAAATTATGGTATGGGGGCCCGTGGGTGGCTCAGTCGGTTAAGCGTCCAACTTCAGCTCAGGTCATGCAGTTCTGAGTTCGAGCCCTGCATTGGGCTCTGTGCTGATAGCTTGTAGCCTGGAGCCTGCTTCAGATTGTGTCTCCCTCTCTCTCTACCCCTTGTCCACCCCCTCTCTCCTTCTCTCTCTCAAAAATAAATAAACATAAAAAAATTTTTAATTTATGGTATGCTTTTTAAGCAGTGTTTTAAAAGAATCTGTAGTACCAAATACCTACATTTGAAAAAAGGACAGATTTAAAAGCAACGACCTAAGCTTCCAACTTCATAGACTATGAAAATAAAGAGCAAGTTAAACCCAATGCAAGAAAAAGGAATATTAAGGATCAGAGTAGATCCAACTAGAAAGTGAGCAGAATTAAATAAATAGAAACTAACAGAATGGAATAGAAAAGAAAAAAAAATAGAGAAAAACCAATGAAAACAAAAGCTGGTATTCTGACAAGATCAATAAAATTGGTAAACACCTTTTACTTTATTGATCATAGGAAAAAAAGACATCAAAAAAATTAACAACATCAGAGGAAGAGAACGGATATGTCTAAAAATCCTATTTTAGGGTGCCTGGGTGGCTCAGTTGGTTAAGCGTCCGGCTTCAGCTCATGTCCTGATCTGCGGTTCATGGGTTTGAGCCCCACATCAGGCTCTATGCTGACAGCTCAGACCCTGAAGCCTGCTTCGGATTCTGTGTCTCCCTCTCTCCCTGCCCCTCCCCAGCTCTGTCTTTCAAACTCTGTCTCTCTCAAAAATAATGAAACATTAAAAAAAAAACCTAAAAATTAATAAATAAATATCCTGCTTCAAAGAGATATGGGAATAATATGTTCAACTTTTTGTCAATAAATTCAACAATGTAGATGAAATGGACAAATTCCTTAAAGGGCATTATCAAAGCTCACTCAAAAAAAGTAATAACCTAAATAGCAATATATTCACTAAATAAACTGAACTACTGAACTTAAAAGGTTAAAATCCTTCCCATAAAGAAAATTCCAGACCTAGATGTGGTTTTTAATAATTTTCAAATATAAGTTATCAAGATACTTATCATTCACTACTTAAGAAAAAAAGTCCATTTTTCATGTGTCATAAATATCAGGTACTCCGATTAGGCATCACCTAATAATCTTATTTCATACTATTCTCCAGCTGCCACCCTCCAATTCAGTTTTTCAAACTGTCCCCTGAACATATTAATTACTTTTTTTTGTAGGCTCCATGCCAACATTGGGCTTGTAGAGTCACATGCTCTACTGACTAAGCCAGCCAAGTGCCCCTGAACATATTATATTATGTTTATTTCAACATCCATGACTTGGCTCATGATGTTTTCTCCCATATCCAGAAAGATCTCATCTTTCCCTATCTTTAATTATCTTTATTATATTATTATAATTATCCACATTTATTATATAACAATTTCATATAATTATTATCTCTTATTGTCTTTAAGACCCAACCTAACATCTCCCACTTTCTTAAAACGTTCTCTAAATGAAAATGGGAAATAGCTCTTGTTGATTTTAATGCCTATTAGGTGCCAGACACTCTTATGGTTACTAAGAGATACTGTCACATGTATTTAACTTAATTTGACATAGAGGTCCTTTCATGTTTTGAACAGAAAGAACTGAATCAGATTGACCTCATAAGTCCTAGATGAATAGGCTAAAAGATATCTTCAACTCATTTTCTAACAATGATTCTAGTTTTAGGGGTGCCTGGCTGGCACGGTCGGCAGAGCATGCGACTCTATATCTCAAGATCATGAGTTAGATGTTGGGTGTAGAGACTACTTAAATAAAACTAAAATAAATAAATAAATAAATAAATAAAGCAAGCAAGGAATGACTCTAGTTTTTTTTTTTTTTAAGTTTATTTATTTATTTTGAAGGGGGTGAAAAGGGGCAGAGAGAGGAGGCAATCCCAAGCAGGGTCTGTGCTAACAGCACAAGCCACCCAGGCACCCTGGCAATTTCTAATATATATATATTTTTCAAGGGCAATTGCTTCTTAAATTACATACATGGGGCACCTGGGTGGCTCAGTCAGTTAAGTGTCCAACATTTGATTTTGGCTCAGATCATGATCTCCTGATTCCTGAGATCGAGCTCCACATTGGGCTCCATGCTGACAGCGTGAAGCCTGCTTAGCAGTCTCTTTCTCCCTCTCTCTCAGCCTCTCCCTCACTCACGTACACATGCTTGCACATGCTCACTCTCTCTCTCTCAAAATAAATAAACATTTTTTTTAAACTAAAGGGAGATTTCTGCCCATGGATGCCGCCAAGTAAACATTGTTAAAGTCTCCCTTCCCACTGCCATCATGTCTAAGTCAGAGTCTCCCAAAGAGCCTGAACAGCTGCGGAAGCTTTTCATTGGAGGTTTGAGCTTTGAAACAACCGATGAGAGTCTGTGGAGCCATTCTGAGCAATGGGAAACCCTTATGGACTGTGTGGTAATGACAGATCCAAACACCAAGCGCTCCAGAAGCTTTGGGTTTGTCACCTGTGCCACCTATGCCACCTATGCCACCTATGTGGAAGAGGTGGATGCAGCCATGAATGCAAGGCCACACAGGTGGATGGAAGAGTTGCAGAACCAAAGAGGGCTGTCTCGAGAGATTCTCAAAGACCTGGTGCCCACTTAACTGTGAAAAAGATTTTTGTTGGTGGCACTAAAGAAGACACTGAAGAACATCATCTAAGATTATTCTGAATAGTATGGGAAAATTAAAGTGATTGAAATCATGACTGACTGAGGCAGTGGCAAAAAGAGAGGTTTTGCTTTTGTAACATTTGACTTCCATGACTCTGTAGACAAGATTGTCATTCAAAAATACCATACTGTGAATGGCCACAATTGTGAAGTAAGTAAGGCTCTACCTAAGCAAGAGATGGCTAGTGCTTCCTCCAGCCAAAGAGGTCAAAGTGTTTCTAGAAACTTTGGTGGTGGTCGTAGAGGTGGTTTTCGTGAGAGTGACAATTTGGTCATGGAGGAAACTTCAGTGGGCCTGGTGGCTTTGGTGGCAGTCGAGGTGGTGGTGGATATGGTGGCAGTGGGGATGGCTATAACGGATTTGGTAATGATGGTGGTTATGGAGGAGGTGGCCCTGGTTACTCTGGAGGAAGCAGAGGCTATGGAAGTAGTGGACAGGATTATGGAAATCAGGGTAGTGGCTGTGACAGGAGTGGCAGTCATGACAGCTATAGCAATGGAGGAAACAAAGGTGGCTTTGGCGGTGGTAGTGAAAGCAACTTTGGAGGTGGTGGAAGCTATAATCATCTTGGCAACTACAATAATCAATTTTCAAATTCTGGACCCATGGAAGGAAGAAATTTTGGAGGCAGAAGCTCTGGCCCCTATGGTGGTGGAGGCCAATACTTTGCCAAACCAAGAAACCAAGGTGGCTATGGCGGTTCCAGAAGCAGCTGTAGCTATGGCAGTGGCTGAAGGTTTTAATTACTGCCAGAAACAAAGCTTAGCAGGAGAGAAAAGCCAGAGAAGTGACAGGGAAGCTACAGGTTACAACAGATTTGTGAACTCAGCCAAGCACAGTGGTGGCAGGGCCTCACTGCTACAAAGAAGACATGTTTTAGACAATACTCATGTGTATGGGCAAAAAACTCGAGGACTGTATTTGTGACTAACTGTATAACAGGTTATTTTAGTTTCTGTTCTGTGGAAAGTATAAAGCATTCCAACAAAGGGTTTTAATGTAGTTTTTTTTTGCACCCCTGCTGTTGTTTGCTAAATGTAATAGCCTGATCATGATGCTGAATAACTGCCTCTTTAAAAAAAAAAAAAAAAGTAAAGGGATGGAAAAAGATATTCTATTCAAATGAAAACCAAAAGAAAGCTGAGGTCGCTATACTTAGATAAAATAAACTTTAAGACAAAGACTATAATAAGAGACAAAGAAGGTCATTAAACTAAAATTACTTCTATTAATTACACATAAGATTCAAATATTCAATCTAAAGAAAAACACTTAATCATTTTGGCTCTCCTCTATATTCACATGTTGATATACTTATTAAAGTATAATTAAGTTTGGTCTTATTATTTTAAGTCAGGTTTAAACCTCAAAACCAACAATCCAATGACATAACGTTTGTAATTTTTCATGCACCCAACACATAACACCTAAATCTATAAACCAAATGTCAGCAGACCTAAAGGGAAAGATAGACGGCATGCAATAATAGTACAGAGAACTTTAATACCCTTTCATCAATAGATTATTCAGACAGAAAATCAATAAGGAAACATTGGACCAAATAGACTTAACAGACATATACAGAACATTCCATCCAAAAGCAAAAGAATACACATTCTTCTGTGATGCACATGGAACATTCTCCAGAATAAATCATGTGGTAGGTCACAAAACAAGTCTTAATAAATTTAACAAAACTGAAATCATCAAGCATCTTTTCCAACCATAAAGGTATGAACCTAGAAGAAAACTAGAAAATTCACAAATATGTGGTGATTAAACAACATGCTACTGAATAAATAGGTCAAAGAAATTTAAAAAAATCTTTTTTTAAGATGAATGAAAATGGAAATAAAACATATCAAAACTTATGGGATGCAGCAAAAGCAGTTCTAAGAGGGAAGTTCATAGTGATAAACGCCTATACTGAGAAATGAGAAAGATCTCCAAAAACAAAAATAAAAACACCCCACATAATAAAACCCGAACTTTACACCTCAAGGAACAAGAAAAAGAAGAACAAACTAAGCCCAAAGTTAGTAGAAAGAAGAATATAACAAAGATCACAGTGGAAATAAATGAGACAAAAAATCAAATAGAAAACATCAGTGAAACTAAACACTGGTTTTTGGAGAAGATAAACAAAATGCCCAATCCTTATTTTCTCTCACCACTTCTTCTCCATTATTCCAATTAAATATAATTACATCTTATCATACTATCACCTATGTTAACTTTGGCCATTTTTTCATCTTTTTTCCCTTTAGAGTGTATAGTAAATAATTATTTCTAATCTAGTCCAGTTTCACTAATTCTCTTTTTAGTCATGTGTAATCTGCTATAAAACCTATCTTCTGATTTCTTAATTTTAATTATTTTATTGTTCTTTTTTATAAACTCTTATTTTTTGTCATGCCTATCATGTCCCTTTTTGCAGTTTCCAATACTCTTACAATATTTCCAAGATTGTCTTTTATTTCTTTAAAATGGTAAAAGTGCCTAAATCTGTGTCCAATAAATCCAGTTTCTGAGGTCTTCAGAGATCACTTTTTACTCTGCCTTCTTTCTCCTGGTTCCAATTATGGTGCCTTATTTAATGCCTGGTTATCTTTGACTGCATGTCTTGGATAATTAGTTAAAGAGTTCTCAGAGCCTCTAAAAGAAAATTCACACTTGTGTCTGTTAAGTACCTAGGTAACTACCATTCTGGAAACAATTTAGACTCAACTCAAGAGTTGAGGTTTCTTTAACTGCCCTGTAATGAGAATTTTGGTAGCAATCTTACATGAGGAATATCAGAAAAAGGTTTTTCTGGGTTTGTTTTTTTCCTTCTTTTTTCTTCCCTGTTCTGCTCAGTGCCAAGACAACTCTCCCTGTAATCTCATAGGAAAGGAAGACAGTTTTTTGGGGAGGTTGCCCTTATCCAAAGGGTTTATCCCTGCAGGACCCCAGTTTAATGTGGGGAGTGGGTATTAAACTTCTGATCTTTGGAGGACTACTTTCCTCTTCACTCCAGGAGACCTTCAAAATTGCTCACAGCTTCCAGATCAAAGGCATTCAAGGCAAAATTGCTTCAAATACTGTTCTTAATTCTCTGGCATTCACCTGCAATTCCTCTCTTTAGCATTTCCATGCCTTTAGGATTTTTTTCTTTATATTTCAATACTTTAACTGTCATCAGTAGAACTGGTTTAAATAATCTGGCTTCCCATTTCCAGAATCAGAAGTCCCACACTTCATTAATCCTCTTCAATTTGTTAAGTGGAAATAGTTTTTGAATTAATGACTCTCATATTAAATAGGTAAGTCACTTCAAATTCAATCATTTAACCTCTCTGAACATCAGGTTTATCACTGACAAAGTAAAGAGGTTGAACCTAATTATCTCTATGATTCTTTACTGTTCTAAAATACCAGAATTTGTGCATACATATACAATGTCACTTTTCAGGTTGTGAATATATCAGCTCATTTAATAACTATGCCAAATTATGCTTTATGTTGTTTATTAACTGGTTCTATTTATAGTAGGCAGATGGGCAAGGTTTTCTCACAGTGCTAAAACAACTCCAGAATAACAGTAAGACTCACGTTTGTTAAAATGGGTCCCTTCTCCATCGTCTCAAACCCAAGAGCCAAGACACAATCTGCCACACCTTGAAAGAAAATGTAATCATTAGGAAAAATTAAATTTCAAGACACCTAACCAAATACCATTAAATACTTTAAGTAATTTATATAAAACTGAAAAAGATGCTATAATCTGACAAAATGTTTAATAAGTGAAAAATTAAATTCTTACATGATTCTAGGTAAAAGGATAAATTAGGAAAGTATTTAATTCTTCCTTTGATTATAAATAATTATTTGTATGCTAATAAAACTTTTTATTAATATGGAAATATGGTTCAATGAAAACAAATATAAACAACAAATTTTGGGGTTTTTTTAAGTTTATTTATTTATTTATTAATGTTTATTCATTTTTTGAGACACAGAGAGAGAGAGAGAGAGAGAGAGACAGAGAGACAGAGCATGAGTGGGGGAGGGGCAGAGAGAGAGGGAGACACAGAATATAAAGCAGGCTCCAGGCTCCCAGCTATCAGCACAGAGCCCTATGCAGGGCTCAAACTCTCAAACTTAGATCATGACCTGACCCCAAGTCAAGAGTCAGATGCTTAACCAACTGAGCCACCCAGGCACCCCTAAATAACTAATTTTGAATTTTAAAACAAATAAAATTTTAAAAACTTTTAAAGGATCCTGATCAAAATCTTAAAAGAATTATTTTTGGAGGGAGGGGATGCCTAAAAATGAAGTTAAAGTTCAACTGAACAGCAAAATAAGAATTACCAAAATTTTTCTTAAAAAAAAGAAGAAAATTAACAAGGTGAGGGGCACAAAGGACTCTAGCACTATCAAACAATAAGACTTTATAAAGCTCCAACAATTAAAACAATAGTGGAGGGGCACCTGGGTGGCTCAGTTGGTGGGACATCCAACTCTTGATTTTGCCTCAGGTTATGATCCCAAGGTTGTGCAATCAAGCCCCATGTAAGGCACTGAGTGCGGATCCCGCTTAAGACTCTCCCACTGCCCCTCTCTCCCACTCCCGCACTCTCTTTCTCTCTAAAAAACAAAACAAAACATGGGGCGCCTGGGTGGCTCGGTTGGTTAAGCATCCGACTCTTGACTTCAGCTCAGGTCATGATCTCATGTTCATGAGTTCAGGCCCCAAGTTGGACTCTGCACTGACAGCGCAGAGCCTGCTTGGGATTCTCTCTCTCTCCCCCTCTTTCTTCCCCTCCCCTGCTCTCGCTCTCTCACTGTCTCAAAATAAATAAATAAACTTAAAATTAAAAAATTAACAAAATAAAACAAAACAAACAAACAGAAACAATTATGGAATAGTAGAGCAATAATCAACAATCAATAGAACAGAATAGAGGGCCTAATAAAATACCCTGGAATATTTGAAAATATAGAATATGATATATACTCAAGAGAACTGAAAACATATGGCCACAAAAAATGTACATAAATATTTATAGAAGTATTCATAATAGGCAAAAAATAGAAACAATCCAATGCCCATTAATTGATAATTGGATAAACAAAATGTGCTCTATCCATACAATGGAACATTATTTGGTCATGAAATATAATGAAGTAGGGATATATGCCACAATATGGATGAACTGTGAAAACATTATGCTAAATGAAAGAAGCCACAAAAGGCTATATATTATATGATTTCATTCGCTTAATGTTCAGAATAGGTAAAAAAAATCCAGAGATAGAAAGTAGGTTAGTAGTTACCAGGAGTTTAGGAGAAGGGGAAATGAGGAGTGACTGCTGATAGGTTCAGGGTTTCTTTTTGGGGTAATAAAAATGTTCTAAAACACCAGATAGTAGTGATGGTTTCATGAAATCTGTGATTATACTAAAAAACACTTACTTGTATCATTTCAAAAGGTGAATCTTATGGTAAATAAATTAGATCTCAATAAAGTTATTTTTTAATTTTTTTTTAATTTTTTTTTTTGAGAAAGAGAGCGCGAGCAGGGGAGGGGCAGAGACGAGGGGGACAGAGGATCCAAAGCGGGCTCTGTGATGACAGCAGCAAGCCCAACAAGAAGCTCACACTCACAAACCATTAGATCTGACCTGAGCCAAAGTCAGACGCTCAACAGAGTGAGCCACTCAGGAGCCCCTACAGTTGTTATTTTTTAAAAAGATCTACACTATAGGGGCACTTGGGTGGCTTGGTCGGTTAAGCATCCAAACCTTGATTTCAGCTCAGGTCATAATCTCACAGTTCACAAGATATGCCCCAAGCTGGCCTCTGTGCTGACAGCGCAGAGCCTGCTTGGGATTCTCTCTCCCCCTCTCTCCCTGCCCCTGCCCCTGTGCATGCATGCACACACATGCACTCTCTCTCTCTCTTTTTCAAAATCAATAAATAAACTTAAAAAAATAATTTAAAAAAAGATTCACATCATAAAGCAATCCCTCTGGGGCACCTGGGTAGCTCAATTGGTTAATTGAGCATATGACTACTGATTTCAGCTCAGGTCATGATCTCATGGTTCGTGGGTTCAAGCCCCACATCTGGCTCTGTGCTGGTAGCCCGGAGCCTGTTTGGGATTGTCTCTCTCTCTCCCCTTCTCTGCCCCTGCCATGCTTGTATCTCTGTCTCTGTCTCTCTCTCTCTCAAAATAAATAAATAAACTTTAAAAATAAATAAATAAATAAATAAAGCAATCCCTCCGATGGTCATACGGAGAAATGATGAAAGGGGGGCAATAACCCCATATCTATTTAAGTATATTAGACAAATAAACAATCCTTACCACCCTGTATCAGCTGCCGGGCCATAAACAAAGCAGTAGATCCAGTAGCACAGTTATTGTTGACATTGATTATAGGAATTCCAGTCAGTCCCAAACTATGATAGATAGACCTCTGCCCACAGGTAGACTCACCTGTGTAGAAAAAGAAACAAAAACTATAATATCTACATGGGAATTTATGAAGCTGCAATGTAACATAATACCACAGTATGTTTTTTTTTCAGTAGTGTGCCTTTGCCAAGGATATAGGCAGAACAATAAATAAACTACTGACATCTTACTCAGAAAAAGTTTTTGCATTAAGGATCATTCACACTCGAAATATGAAAAATCCTCAAAACACAGTATGATATGTACTTTCTCTACATGTTACAGAGGTAGGAAGGTAGAGAAATGACCAAGTAATTGCAAACAATTCAATCTGGCTAGTGCTACATGATAAAGGAAGCAACATTTCATTAATACTTCAGATACAAATCTTTAAAACTATACCATCTGATTAAAAGGCTATGAGGGGTGCCTGGGTGGCTCAGTCGGTTGAGCGTCCGACTTCGGCTCAGGTCATGATCTCACAGTTTGTGGGTTCAAGCCCCGCGTTGGGCTCTGTGCTAACAGCTCAGAGCCTGGAGCCTGCTTCCGATTCTGTGTGTCCCTCTCTCTCTGCCCCTCCCCTGCTCATGATCTGTCTCTCTCTGTCTCCCAAAAATAAATGTTAAAAAAAAATTTTTAATAAAAATAAAATAAATAAAATAAAAGGCTATGATTTTCTCATAGCCTCACAGGCTTTGATGAGAAAAGTAGGTTACCAAAAGGTATGTATACTAGGACCTTATTTTTTTTCTTTTTTAAGTTCTATTTACTTAAATAATTTCTATACCTAGGGGCTCGAACTCACGATCCAGAGATCAAGAGTTGCACACACTTCTGACTGAGCCAGCCAGGTGCCCCAGGACCTAATTTTCTTTAGCAGAAAATTGTATATGCATGCATACTCACATGCATTCAAATTCACTGAAGGCTAACATCAAAAAGTTAATAGTAATGATTTCTGAACTGGACAGTGGATTATAGGTGATTTATTTTTTCTGGTATTTTTCTGTGTTTCCTTTTTTTTTTTTTTTTTACAATTAGTGTATATTCTCTTTCTAGTTAGAAAAAAGTTTAATAAAAAATTTTATTGGATACAAAAAAGTAAATGTATACAAATTTTAAGATAACAAAGAACAAAAATTTATCTTCTGAACAGTAATTATCTTTATATGGTAGAACTATGGGTAATTTTTTGTTTTTTAAAGATAAACAATGTTTTTTTTTTCATTTATCTCCTGTTTTGGCAATAAACAATGGCATAAACATATTAAACTAGGCTAACACATAAGGGAAATATAGGAATGACAGGAATAAGACACTGAATTCTGATTTTTGAGAGTTAAAGTTTTGAGAGTTAAAACTCACGAATGCCTCTGCATTGCTTATGAAGTTGCTGCTAGATTAGGTGAAACACTTTTAGAATATATAGTTTACCACATACCATAAACGTAGCCAACACATGCCTGTTCCACTACTGAATAAGGGATCTGTGCATCAGCTAAAGCCTTCTGGCCTATAAAACAAAAGTGTTTAGTCAAGTAGTGCTTTGAGTATTTGCTTTAGGTGAGTAAAGATTAAGTTCAGAGTTTTGCCAGAGTAGAGCTACCTCTATATAGTCTATGTTCAATTCAAATGACAAACCTTCATCAAATCCTCTCAGACCTCTCCATTCAGAAATAACCATTTCCTCCTCTAAGCTACTACATCACTTTTTCATATCTCCTTTCTGATACTTATATACTATCAATAATATTAAATCTCAAAATCTTAAACCTTCTTAGTGGCAAGTTCCTTGTCTTACTCATCTCTGTGGCTCCACTGCACATCCAAAGAATAAAATTGGAAAGAATACCATCATTGGGAGGGGTGGGGGAACTCCCTCAGAGCCCTCTGCTATCCCAGGAAACATGTTGGATAGTACATAAAATCAAAGGCCAGTGTTTGCCCTGGCTATCTAGTTAAGAATTACCCCAAGCTCTTTTCCCTTTGTCCTTTCTAATGAATCAGTAGACAATTGTCTGTATAGGTTCTTCTCCTTGACCCAGGCTTCCTTTGATGGTTGCAAGGCTGCTCCACAATCAAGATAAACTAAACAATAGCATCAATGTTCAAAGACCTAAATTTTCTATTTTACCTGCTTCTTTTGCCAACTCAGGATAGTCTCTTGAATTCTCAAGTCCAGGCTTCATGAACTAGAAATACAGGAGATAATAATAGAAGCAAATATAGTTAGAGTTTTCTTACAACAGAGCACTGTAGAAATTTATTCATATATTAACTTAAAAACATACTAAGCACCTATCATGTTCCTGGATTCTGACAATAAATAATATATAGTTTGCCCTCAGGGAGCTTCTAGTCCAATAGAAAACAGAAAATTATACTATAGTGTCCATAAGTACACAATAATTTGGAAGGGAAAACTACATAGGCTCAGAGGGAGGATTAGAAAGGCTTCCCAGAGGAACTGACATTTAAATTAAGTCTTTTAGGATGGAGTTTGCCAAGTGAAAGAAAACAAAACTTCTAGGGCAAAGGTCTAGAAGTGAGAGAATATGGTTCAATCCAGGTACTGTACTAACAAGTTTATATTGCAGAGGTTGAAGTGCAAGATAAGTTATAGCAAGTGATAGATAAAGAAGAGTAACTTAGGTCCAAATGATGATAACCACTAACATTTATTGGGTACCTACTGTATTATGCATTATGCTAAGCACTTCACATATATTAACTCATTTAATCCTCACAACAATCCTAAGAGGTAGTTACTATTATTATCATCACTTTACAGTAAGAAAACTAGGGTATAGAGAGATTAAGTAATTTGCCCAAGGTCACGCAGCTACTAAGCAATGAAACTGAAACTTCAGACAGTCTGGCTCTAGAGCCAACACAGGGGGCATTATATTCATTCCTTGGACGTCTGAGCTTTGTCCTGAGACAATGATTTTTTTTTTAAGAGACTGGAAAAAAAAACAATGAGATACTGCTACACACCTATTAGAATGGCCAAAATCCAAACACTGGCAATACCAAATGCTGACAAGGATGTAGAGCAACAGAAGTCTCATTGCTGGTGCGAATGCAAAATGATATAGCCACTTTGGAAGACAGTTTGGTGGTCTCTTATAAAACTAAACTTTCTCTTAATATATAATCCAGCAATTGTGTTCCTTGGTATTTATGCAAATGAGTTGAAAACATGTCCACAACAAAAGCCCACACAGACACATTTATAGTAATTTTAAATTATTGCCAAAACTTGTTAAGTACTCAAAATGTCTTTAGTAGGTGAACAGATAAATAAACTATGATACATGGAATACTATTCAGCACTAAAAAGATATGGACTATCAAGCCATGAAAAGATATGGAGGGTGATGCCTGGGTGCCTCAGTCAGTTAAGCAGCTAAATATTGGTTTTGGCTCAGGTCATAATCTCCTGGTTCATGAGATAGAGCCGAGCTCCTTGTTGGGTTTCTGCCCTGACAGTTCGGAGCCTGCTTGGAATTTTCTCTCCCCATTCTCTCTGCCCCTCCCCTGCTCATGCTCACTCGCATGCACATTCTCTCTTTCTCTCTCTCTCAAAATAAATAATAAACTTTAAAAAAACAAAGGAAAGACGTGGAGAAATTTTAAATGCATGTTACAAAGTGAAGAAGTCAATCTGCAAAGCCTACAGACTGTATGATTCCAACTATATGACATCCTGGAAAAGGCAAAACTATGAAGATAATAAAGAGATTAGTGGTTGTCATGGGTTGAGGGAAAGGAGGGATGAATAGGCAGAGCACAGAGGATTTTTAGAACAGTAAAACGATTCTGTATGATTTTTTTAATGTTTATTTTTTGAGAGAGAGAGAGAGAGAGAGAGAGAGAGAGTGAGGGAGGGGCAGAGAGAGAGGGAGACACAGAATCTGAAGCAGGCTCCAGGCTCTATGCTGTCAACACAGGGCTCAAACCCATGGACCACGAGATCATGACCTGAGCTGAAGTCAGATGCTTAACCAAGTGAGCCACCCAGTCACCTCATATTCTGTATGATATTATAATGGATACATGTCATTATACATTTGTGCAAACCTAGAATATACAACACCACAACTGAACCCTAATGTAAGCTACAGACTCTGAGTGATAATGATGTGTCAGTTTAGGTTTACTGATTTTAACAAATGCCCCATTCTGGTGCAGATTATTGATAGTGAGTGAGGCTGTGCATGTGTGGGGGCAGGCAACATATGGGAACTCTATACTTTCTGCTCAATTTTGATGTAAACCTAAAACTGCCTTGAAAAATAAAGCCTTATTTTTTTTTTAAAAAAGAGAGAGACTGGGGTGAGAAGACCTGTATTTTAGATTATTCTAGATGCAATGTGGAGAAACGAATGAAGGGAACAGGCTGGAGGCAGTGAGGACAAATGATCCTGAAACAGTCCAAGTGAGAGTTGACTAACAGCAGAAAAGATTAAAGAAGTACACAGATTTAAGAAACATAAAAGAAGAAAACCTACCAAACTAGGTAACCAATTAGATAAAGTGGAGGGGTTTGCTGGCCAGTGTGGGTGCTAACAAAAAAATTGGCTTTCAGAGCACCGGGGTGGCTCAGCTGGTTAAGCGTCTGACTTTGGCTCAGGTCGTGATCTCGCGGTTCATGGGTTCGAGCCCCGCGACAGGCTCTGTGCTGACAGCTCAGAGTCTGGATGGAGCCTGCTTCAGATTCTGTGTCTCCCTCTCTCTCTGCCCCTCCCCTGCTCATGCTCTCTCTCTCGCTCGCTCCCGCTCTCTCTCTCTCTCTCTCTCTCAAAAATAAATAAACATTAAAAAAAATTGGCTTTCAAAAAATTTTGATTGTTAGCCACAAAAGATACATATTACAACAAACCGAGTAGACACATATATACATATATAATTAATAAGTTTTCATGAAATACTTATCCTTATTATATTGATATAGGATTTCTATTGTATTTCGATCTTTTTCATGCTAGAAGCAACCTACCAAATTGATTTCATAGCCTCCCAGTGAGTCACAAAACCAGTCTGAAATTCTATATAGAGTCTTGACATAAATTAAATGCCACATTTCATTACAGTGTCTAAATACATGTTGAACTTGAACCAAAGGGAAACATTTAACATTTGTTCCCATAACTGTCCCATCCAATTTCTTCATAATTCTTGCACTGATTAGGGAATTCTTCATAATTCCCTAATTCAGTATCTAAAAATTACCTATTCTACCCCTACTTATTCTTCAATTCACTAGCTACAATCAGAGCATTTACAGACAGCATTTATTTAAAGAGAATAGTATGCTAGGTTCTAATTGGGAATACCAATTAATGATTAAATTATCACCCACTTAGTGAAATGGCTGCACTTTCCCACTTCTTACTCAAATCAAGGCAATTTTTTAATGACTGGTCAAGCAAATAAACACATACAACATTACTTCTTCAAAATTAAAAGCACAGTTAGGTGGAAATGACCGAATTCCATTAACCGCAGAATGGATCAACTGTGGTATGTTCACACAGTGGACTACATGACATCAAGTAGAATGAAAAATCTATAACTACACACAAAATTATGGATGAACCTCAAAAATATAATGCTGAATAAAAAAGCCAGAACTAATCTATAGCATTAAAGGTCTGAAGTCAGGATGATAGTAATCATTGCAGGTGAGGAGTCAGTGACTGAAAAAGAGCACAAAGGAGAGATTCCGAGGTGCTGGTAATGTTCTGGTTTTTTTAGTTTTTATTTTTTTCATCAAATAAATGCAAAATAAACAAAAAGCACCATAAGGCTTATAATAAAAACAGCAATTATGTCTCACTACTCTCCATGCACTAGTCTTACTTGTTCCCAAAACATCCACTTTTAATTCTCTTAGACATTTCTTTTTTATATAAATTGCCATATTTCTAAATGTTCTTATACTATCATTTCTTTATCAGTTTAAGAAATTATATCACAATCTCCAAAAAGGGCCAATGAAGATTAGGCCTCTTAGGCCCCCTCACATTTATACAAATGAATAATAATTTTTTATTAAATCAGTACTCGGTCAGTATTTACTTTATTAAGTTAATATGTCTTATTACTGGGCCAAGCTATGTGCTATAATTACATTTCCTTCATGGTATAATTTTTTTTCTAGAGTTATTTTTAAAATTTTTAACCTTTTGGGGGCACCTGGCTGGATCAGTCAATAGAGCATGCAACTCTTAATCTCGGAGTTATGAGTTTGAGCCCCAGACTAGGTGTAGAGATTATTTAAAAACAAACAAATAAATAAATAAACTGTTTTTTTAAATAATAAAAAAGGGGTGCCTGGGTGGCTCAGTAGGTTGAGCGTCCAACTCCAGCTCAGTTCATGATCTCACGGTTTGTGAGTTTGAGCCCCACGTCGGGCTCTGTGCTGACAGCTGTGAGCCTAGAACCTGCTTCAGATTCTGTGTGTGTGTGTGTGTGTGTGTGTGTGTGTGTCTCTCTCTCTGTCCATCCCCAGCTCATGGTCTGTCTCTCTCTCTCAAAAATAAACAAACATTTAAAAAATAAATAAATAATAAAATTAAAGTTTTAGCCTTTTTAAAAATTGTAAATAGCAGAGATACAGTATACCACACACCACACACAAGGCAAACACTCTTTCACCCACTGACAAAGATTCTCTCCTTCACCAAACTCTAGCCAGGCTCCTCTGAGCACTCTCCTCTATGCCACCGCCTTGGCTTATAAAGATCAAACACTAGCAGAGTTTCTAACAGCTCAAGTCCACATCCCCAGGATGACCCTAGCCCTACTTAAAGTGCCTCAAGGCTACCAAAAAGAAGTTACTGTTTGTTTCCACAAACGCCAGAAGTCAGGACCTCTGTCTCCAAGTCTCTGCAGGAGAGTGGGAGCCCAAATTTGGATAAGCACCAGTTAGCAAACCCAAATAGATTTCATATGGACCAAGCCCCCCTTCCTACTTTTTGTAAGCTTTCACTTCCCTAACACTACACTACTAAGCCCCAACTCACCATCCTCCCTATTCCATTTTCCCTTTAAAACACCCAGTCACCTCCGTATAAATCAAAATTGAGTGTACTTCACACTGGACTTACCCTTTCACAGTTGTATGCTACTGATTGAAATCTGTCCTAATGCTTTACCTAGTGTCTGCCTTTCCTTATCTTTCACACTACCACCCAGACCAAAAAATTGAACTCTGCTTCAATTGAACTTTGCTTCAATTTTTACTCCAGAAACTCCTCCACTGTCCCAATCTCAATCTCCTCTTACTATCATCCTCTTACCGCAAACACTTCTTTGTAGTATTTCATAATTTTATCATCCAAGTATATATCATCTGTAGACACTAGTTTAGCCTTGCCCTTTATCAAAATTCCACGGGTCTTTTAATTCTCTTTTAATCTACAGGTCTTCCTCCATTCTCAATATATCTGTTTAAGAATCTAGAACATTTCACCTAGAGCTGCCCAGATACCTGTTGCTTTAGCAAACTTGTTTCAGTTGTGTGTGTGTGTGTGTGTGTGTATGGGGTTGTGATGAAAAATGTATTTCTTCTGTGATCATGAAATTATCATACATAAAAGTATTAGAAAAATTAAGTGCTGGGCGCTTGGGTGGCTCACTTGGTTAGGCGTCCAACTTCAGCTCAGGTCATGATCTCACAGTCTATGAATTCGGGCCCTGTGTCAGGCTCTGTGCTGACAGCTCAGAACCTGGATCATGCTTCAGATTCTGTGTCTCCCTTTCTCTCTGCCCCTCCCCTGCTCACGCTCTCTCTCTCTCAAAAATAAACATTTTCTTTTAATGTAAAAAACAAAAACAAAAACATGGTAGCTTAATGCCGAGAGGCTGAGTGTAATTCCAGGAAAGAAGTCCGGCAGTCCCACTCTGGCTGCTGCTTCAGGTGCTCACTGCCTCTGTAACAACTCCCCGCAAAAAAACACGCTGAATGCTACTTTCACTTTTTGCCTTTTTCTAAGAGCGAAAATGCTCTTCGAATTTCAGCTGACACAATTAGGCACTAATACAGGTCTCTCCTGAAAATGAAGTGGTACAACTCGAACTTTCCAAAAGTGGGGGGATATCTGCACTGAAGCAAAGATTAAGTACAGGGCTCTGGGGGAAGGTCAGGAGGATCAGAAACTTCTTGGAGAAGGTAAGATCTGAACCAGTCTTCTAAAAATCCAAAGTCCACCAAGTACAAGCAGTAAGAACAAGAGAAGCAAAGCAAGAGAGGCATAAAAACAGAGTGCGGGGTGAAACTAATAAGCCCGTTGGGATTACTGGCACTTGGGAGTGGTGAGGATGTCAAGAAAGGAGACCTGGAGCCTCTGGACTCCTGAGAACCAAGCAGAGTACCACTTCAGGAACAGAACGGAGGTCGGAGCATCCAGAAAACCTGCCGCTTGTGCCAAGATACTGCACATCACTAACGTTTCTCCTCCTCATCCACACTTCTAACTGTGCCTGCAAAGGGATCCCACAGGGAGTATTTCTGGGTGTGTAGAGCTGGCGACATTCCCCGACCCATACCAGCTTCCCTTTCCAGTGTAAGGAGGGTCTTGCCTCGTCAAAGATCCACATACCTTGGGATTCCACCCAAAATCTAAGGAGGTGTGGGTTTTCGGATATGTTGTGTCCGTCACAAACTCTGATCGAGGGAGAACAAGGAAGGAGGAAGGGGAAAGAAATGGCCACAGGAACAACCCCCAGACAGCACCATACCTCAGAGACAACCCTACACCACAACCCATCCGAGTCGCCACTCTCATGCCTTAAGGGCCAAGAAGCCCGAACTGACTAGTGGGGTACCCGGGGCACCCTCCCGGTAAGAAGGACACCCGCCGGACAGCGCCAGGCCCCTGACTGCCCTCCGTGCTCCTGTCACCTCGGGGCTCCTCCCCTCGTCGGCCTCTCCCGGACAGTGCGAAGGGGTCCGCGGCTCTGTTTACCTTGGTCATCCCAATCCCCACCACGAACACCCGGCGCCCGGGCCAAGGCTTTGAGGCAGAGAGGAGCATGGCTTAGACTGTGCGGGGCGGAGGCCAACTGAGCAGGGCCTGACGCAGCTGACGCGGGCGCGTACACACTAAAGCGGCAGCGACGCCGGCGATCCCGGACCAAGCGCCCGGAGCGGGACCTGGGGCGGCGAGGGGGCGGGGCGGGGCACGCTCGGGCGACGCGAGGTGGGATGAGAGAAGCGCGCCTGCGCGTGCGCAGAGGCGCCGGTGAGAGAGTTCTCGGGTAGGGTTGTGTTAAGCAGTTCAATGTCGGCGAAGTTCTGGTCCCCGGCTCACGAGCGGCTGGGAATTTGAGTCCACATCACACATCGGAAAAAAGCTTTATAATCTAGTACAGCCATTCGGGTTTACGTTCTCTGTGATGATCTAGTGTAGTGTCTAGACGGAGAGCAGAGGGTGGCTGGAAACCCGACGTACAAAACCGTAGCCTGAGAAAAATTTTGGAAGTGTTCTAATTGTTCTGTATCCTGTTACTGTTGATACTTAGAAGAGTCTGTGCAAGTGCAAAAACTCATAGCCCTATACACCAACAAGAGTAAGGCGAGTATTTTACTGTATGTCTAAAACAACCAAACACTAGCTACGCGACCTTCCTTGTTAATCTATGAATCACACTCTTGTTTTGCTCCCGCAAATTATGCTCAGAAACTGAGCTTTGTCTTTGCCGATAGTTTATTTAGCACAGATTTGCTGTAGGGATTCTAACTTATAATAGTAATATTTCACAAGCCAGTAGCATACAGGTTAACGTCTCTTAATAAGCTCATGAAGAAATAACATACCCCAAACCAAAGATAGATTAATTACATTATAGTTCCAGGCAAAAGGGAGATGAAATAAAGTCCAAGTTTAGTTGTGATGTACTTTCTGTGAGTCGGTCCTTCCAACTAAGCTGGGAATCAGCTGCCAGCTTAGGTTCCTTACTGCTGGGGCACACAGCTAGCCGGCACCCTGTTGACCACTACCTAGAAAGAGTAGCCTTGCGAAGTCAGGAACAGAAGTCTTCCTCTCCCTGAGAACGCTGTGCCTTTGACACCACTCAGGACCAAGGGTAGCCTGGCCACCACAGGAGGAAGTGTCTCAAGATCTTCAGAGATCTGTTTTGATCAGCAAAGAGTAGCCGTGCCCAGATGGAACATTCTCAGTAAGTCCTCATAAATTCTTGGTATTCAAAGTTTAAATGTCCAGGGGCGCCTGGGTGGCTCAGACGGTTGAGCATCCGGCTTCGGCTCAGGTCATGATCTTGCGGTTCGTGGGTTCGAGCCCCGTGTCAGGCTCTGTGCTGACAGCTAGCTCAGAGCCTGCAGCGTGTCTTCAGATTCTGTGTCTCCCTCTCTCTCTGACCCTCCCCTGCTCACGCTGTTTCTCTCTCTCTCAAAAATAAATAAAACATTTTTTAAAAAGTTTAAATGTCCATATATGATAGTTGCCCCTCTGTATGTGCCTCTCTATAAGCACTCCGTAGCACAATTCTGCGGCTATCATCCTCGTATGGCCTCCCAAGTTTACCCTTAGATCCGAACAACTGCATTTAACTGCACTTAAGTCATAAGCAGATTTGAAATCTTAACAAACTGTTGGGAAATGGGACAAACTGTCAGTATCGACCTCTGTTCTCAGCACTGTCCTTGTGCATGAACTGTCCTTATCAGACTTCTCTTCTTAGTACGCTGGGAACATGGGACTTGATAAAGCCCCAGGAGGAAGTGCAGGACAGAGCCTCCCTGGTCATCAGCCAGGTGCGTCAAGAAACTATGGCACCAGAGATATATCCACGCACAGTTGCAAGCTGTTCCTGATCTGTCCTTTCCTTATCTGCACCTGTTGTTCTGGTTAAAACATTTACTGCTGACTAAACATTTACTGTGCTCTCCATGCTTGTAAGGAAGGTATAAAATAAGATGCTGTTCCTAATAAATTTTCATTAGCCCTCAGCTCTTGGTCCATCTCCGTGGCTTTCGGGGATGTTCACGGTGCCCTTGCTTTCCGGGACCGTTCACGTTTCCATTGAGAAACGTCCCTCATGTTCCCATCAGCAGTGTTTGGGAACGTCCCTGTTTCCATTGGCCCTCAGCCTTTGGGAACTGTCGTTGCGTCCTGCTCATCGTGTCCCCAGGACCCCTCCTCAAGAAGGAGAACCTACCACAACAAACCAACACACATTCTCATAAGGTGTTTTGTGAGGATGAAAGGAATGACAGCAACAAAACCTTTAGCACTTAATAGAAGAAATATATATAGACGTGTAGGGTGATTTTTATTTGCTAATTCTGAATTCACGAATCTGCCTACTTGCAAAAATTTATTTATAACCCCAAATCAATACATAAAGGGTTCTTCAGGTGGCAAAAAATTTGAGTTGCCCCACGCGTCTGTTCCCAGCTGAGGCTGAACAATACCAGGTCCTGTCTGCCTTCTTGTTTAACAGCTCTCATGCCACAAATGAGTGCCCATCTCATGATCTATATAGTGCTACATTTTTCATGGTTTTGTTCTTTCTTTCTTTCTTTTTTTTTTTTTTTTGGTGCTTTTGCTGTTTAAAATGGCACTCAAGCATAGTGCCTGAAGTGCTGTCTAATGTTCCTAAATGCAAGAAGGGTGTGATATGCCTTATAAAGAAAATAAGTGTTAAAAAAAATAGGTGTTAGATAAACTTAGTTCAAACATGAGTTAGAGTGCTATTGGCCTTGAGTTCAATGCTAATGAATCAATATATATTAAATAAGGTGCCTTTAAACAGAAACATAAAATATGGATTGTTATGTATTGATAGGTTGACAAAACCAGAGGCTTGCAGAAGCCTAATCCTATATTTTTCCTAGGAGCAATGGTTCACTAGTCACTAATCTAATGTTCACAGCAACTTTTAGAACTACCACAAAAAAATGAGACCCGTGTATGCGTATGTGTGTGTGTGTGTGTGTGTGTGTGTGTGTGTGTATAAAACTTGAGGCTCCTTCCTTTCCTAAGGGTCTGTGATAAGACCCACTTATAGGTCTCAGTGACATGAAGCATCAGAACAGCTGGAAGGTCACTCGCTCTAGGAAACCTCCTATAATTGTTCCTCAGACTGCAAGGCCAGGTGTTTACTGAGCAGAAACAACTGGGCTGAGGAGCCATTGGGCAGGAGGGGAAACGGGGTAGCTACAAGGAAAGACCAAAGGAAGAACCTGGGGCAAGCGAAGGTGTTCTGAGGCTAAACATGCACCTCTGTCAGGGCTGAGTCTCCTGTCTCTGGGAGAAGGGATATGTTCAAATTGATGTTGACCAGCCTCAGGGAGCAAAAAGTCACAGGGTCCAGATTAATTATTATGTAACAAATGCTAGCTGTCCACTGGATATTTGTTTCAAAATAGGAGTCCATGGAAGTGGAGAGGAACCAGTAAGATAATAAAAGTTGTTGTTAATGCTGAAAAGATTGGTAAAGAACATTTCCACTTCTAATGTGGAGGACTAGATAGTCAAAAAATTCTGCTGCCAAGAAACACCCAGAAATGCTGGATAAAATACAATAAACATTCTTTTACAGTATGGAGGAGGGGAGTTTTTCTTTTAATTTTATACCTTTATGTACTGTTTGAATATTTTGACTTTGTGTATTACTTTTTATTTTTACTGTATCATGTAATCTTTGTCATTGTGTTTGTTTTCATTTTAAAGGTGAAGGTGTGGACAATATCTACACAAAAATTAAAATTCAAAAAGTATAAAAATAAAAGTACAAAAGGTCAAAGTGTCAAAATTCTCCTTCTACCCTTCTATTCCCAGTTTCCCAGTTTCTCTCCCCATCCAAGAAATATTTTATGTAACTACAATCAAATACATACATACACACCTAAGTAGTATTTAGCTTTCTTTACACGCTATTTCACATCTTGAATTTTTCATACAATAATAGATTTTGAAGATTATATCAGTGCACAAGAAAGAGCTTTTTGTGTTTTTTTTTCATAGCTGCCTGTTCAGTTTATGGATGTACCATACTTTATTTAACCAATCCCCTATTGATGGATATTAAGATTGTTTTCAGTCTTTTGCTATCATATGCCACGAAGCAATGAATAACCTTGTGCATTTGTAATTGCACACCTGTGTGGGTCTGTCTATAGATTAAATTCCTAAATTTGGAATTTGTGGGTCAAACAGGAGATGATTTATAGTTGTAATATATATTGCCAGGAGCGCCTAGGTGGCTCAGTCGGTTAAGCGGTTAAGTGTTTGATCTGGTTATGATCTAGCACTTCGGGCTCTGTGCTGACAGCTTACAGCCTGGAGCCTGCTTCAGATTCTGTGTCTCTGCCCCACCCCCGCTTACGCTCTGTCTCTCTCTGTCTCTCAAAAATGAATACACGTTAATATGTATTGCCAAATGCTCTTCATTAAAGACACTCCCATCAGCAATGTGAGAGTGTTTTACATATATTCTTTTATAACTAAAACAATAATTTTAAAAACTTATATTTCAGAAGAGATTACTAAGGAATGATTTCTTCTTAAAGTCAGCAAGATTAAAAAGGAGAAGAAATGTGATCACTTATCTGTGGGGAATAAGTTTACGAATTTTCTGAGCTTGCACCAATGGGTTAACAAGGCTTAGGGCCGAAAGCCTTCACAGGGCAAAAGCACTCAGCATAGAACGAAGCATAGAGTGGAAAGCACCTTCCACAGGATGAAAGCATCTCAATGAGAACAGGTAGAGGCGGAAAACTGCTGCAGCAGGGCAAAAGCCCCAGGATTTATCATTATGCAAAACAAAGCATAGAGCAGAAAGCTGCTGCAGGGCAAAAGCACCCAGAGCTAATTAGCGAGAAAAATGCCTTGTTAACCTTGAGGTAGCATGCTCTATCTGACTTATCCCCTAGAAAAGTGAAGATAAACAGACACAGTACCTGGTGCCTGCAGTAAATGGCCATCTGCTCAGCATCAGGATTTTGATTTGTCATGACCTTAACCCCTAACACCACATACCTTGAAAACTCCCTTTCTCTCACACACATGAGTTAATGATCACTGTTTTATCATCTCTTTCTGCACGTCCATCACGTATGTAAGCCTTCTTCTGACCCTAATAAATATGGAGCAAGGACCCTTACTCAGGGCTCTTGTCTCCCCCCCCAGACGTTAGCCTCTCTCATAATCAATTCTGCATCTGCTCTCTTGCTGGACAAGAGAGAACTCCCAGACTCAAAGTCTGTGACACCTATGGTCATACTGTTATTACCACTTTGTCCTATGCCCATTGCTCCTCTGCTGATCTTCCTTGGAGACCCAGGAACAATAATAATGTAGAAGAAGGGGGCACTTTGTTATTTTAAAAACCAGACCAGATTTCCTCTTAACAAAAGGAATTCTTTTATTGGTGTATTAGTTTGCTAGTGCTTCTATAACAAAGGACTACAGGTTGGTTGGCTTAAACAGCAGAAATTTATTTTTCTACAGTTCTGGAAGCTGAAAGTCTGAGATGAAGGTGTCAGTAGGGTTGATTTTGTCTGAGGTCTCTCTCCTTGGCTTACAGATGGCTATCTTCTCCCTTTGTCTTCACATGGTCTGTCTTCAATACCTGTGTACAAATTTCCTCTTCTTATAAGGACACCAGTCTATTGGATTAAGATCTACCCTAATGAACTCATTTTGACTTAATTACTTTTTCAAACACCCTATCTCCAAACACAATCACATTGTGACATACTAGGGAATAGGACTTTGGCATACAAGTTCAGGGGGGCATAATTCAGTCCATAACAGTTAGCATTAACCTCATTAAGTAGGAGAATTGGGGTCCCACATTGCTCCCCAACCTTTCTTTCTCATGCATTCTTGAGTCTACTAATTTTTAAGGAGTGAAGGAGTTGGAGTTGTGTCCAGTAATATATAGAAAAGGGACACACAGTGCCAGATGACCCATAACCTGAATTAATTCTTTGGAATCAAAGGCGAGG
>CM053570.1:61026635-61087476 GCA_028646485.1 Cryptoprocta ferox
CCTCTTGGATTTCAATGTCTGTTTCCTTCCCCAGATTGGGGAATTTCTCGGCTATAATTTGTTCAAGTACCCCTTCAGCCCCTTTCACTCTCTCTTCTTCTTCAGGAATTCCTATTATACGGATATTGTTCCATTTGATTGCATCACTCAGTTCTCGAATTCTCCTTTTGTGCTCCTGGGTCAATTTATCTCTCTTTCTCTTGGCTTCCTCTTTTTCTATAATTTTATCTTCTAATTCACCTATTCTCCCCTCTGCCTCTTCAATCCGTGCAGTGGCTGCCTCCATTTTATTATGCACCTCATTTATAGCATTTTTTAATTCATCACAACTATTTTTAACATCCATAATCTTGGTAGCAATAGCGTCTCTGCTGTCCTCTATGCGTTTTTCAAGCCCAGCGATTAATTTTATGACTATTGTTCTAAATTCTTCGTCAGTTATGTTGCTTCTATCTGTTTTGACCAATTCTTTAGCTGTCACTCTTTCTGGAATTTCTTTAGAGGAGAGTTCTTCCGTTTCATCATTTTGGCTAGCTTTCTGTCTCTTCTCAGTTTTAAAAGCTTGTTATGTGCTCTGCACCTGCTAGTACTGCTATATTAAAGAGGTACGTTCGTTCAGGGCCTGTGCATTCAGGAAGTGTTCTTTTAACGGTGTCCATTGGTCTCTCTTGTTGTGACTTTGGTTATTTTATTTCCCTACTCTTAGTGATATTTGGGACTCTCCACCATGTGTACTTTGGTTTGTTTCCTGAGGTATCCCTGGAAAGGAAAACAGACAGACAAACAAACAGGGAACAAAAGCATGCAAACACACAAACAAATCAAACAAACACGCAGACCTGAAGAAAAAAAACACAAAACAAAAACAACAAAAGACAAAGGACAGTCTAAAAGCATAAAACAAGAAGTCCCAGCTACAAATAAAGAGCAGAGTGGAGGCAGTGCTGATGGAAGAGCATATACAAAGAGAGAAATGACAGGGGTAGAGAGAAAGAGAAATTAAACATTAACCAGGCAGAAAGACTAATAGGCTTAATTGAGAGAGAGATAAAGGAGAATAAGGCATGAGGTTAGGAGGAAAAAAACAAAACAAAAAACAAAGATAATGTTACCCTGAGAAACTATATAGTCTGATTATTTCAGAGAGAGAGAGAAAGGAAGGTAAAAAAGGAGGTGTAGAACACGCATCAAGAGAATGGATTAAATATGCCTGTTTAAGCAAACTATACCCTATAACCTGTAAGCTATAGCCAGAATAACCAGTCCAGAGGAGGGGAGAGATAAGAATGAGATAAGGGAGAATATATCTGTAGAGGAAAAATTGATCTAGAGTTAATCACGGCAATGCGTCAGTGCTGGTCTTGGGGAAGGGGCTGTTTGTTTCCATATTACCTATCCGAGCTCCAGTAAAAAAGCAACTAGCCAGTGCAGATGGGCGTGGTTTGGTGTAGGCGGTTCCCGCCTCCACTGTGGGTCCAGTGGGCAGCTCCCTGACGCCCCATCTTGGTGGTTGTGGGGAGAAAAATGGCGACCTCCCAGTACCTTCTCAAATCAGGTGTTCCATAACACTCCTTTGGGTCCTATCTCACTGTGCCGCGGGTGTAGCCAAGGTGGCCGTGTCCTGTGTCCCACACCCAGCCATGTTTCAATCTCTTACTCCCTGCGTTTTAATGATACCGCTTGAAATGTAATCCCACAACCCGGGGCACTTCCTAGCAGGGGACTGAGCAGGGACCGGTTCATCCTGATGCCAACTGTGACCTTGTATACCGTCTATCCCGGAGGGAATTTCTGGGACCGGGGCACCCAGCCCAAAGAAATCTCTGCAGTTAGAGATAGGATCTCTCTCCCAATGCCTTGCAATTAGAAATGGGATGATGGGATCCCTCTCCATCCCAGGCCGAGGTTTTTCTCTTCTCCAGGGACCATTCTAAGATTCCCCAGCCACTCTTTCTCTTCCTTTTGTCTCTCCACAGAGGGGGCTCCCTCACCTCCATGCCTCTGTTTTCTGGCCCGTTTTTATCTTCCACAGTTTGCAGTCGCGTACCTATGAGGTTGTCTTCTTAGTGGACTCCGTCTCTTTTCCTCCCAGTCTCTTGCAGTTCAGAGTCCTTTGGCTTCAGCCCTTCTTTGTTTGAGAGATGCAGGTGGGAAGTACAGAATTCCCTATTTCTCTGCCAATTTGCACCCCCTTTGCCATCTTGCTCCCCCTCCAATGACTTTATTTATTTTTATTTTTATTTATTTTTGAGAGAGAGAGAGAGAGAGACAGAGCACAAGAGGGGGAGGGGCAGAGAGAGAGGGAAACACAGAATCCGAAGCAGGCTTCAGGCTCTGGGCTGTCAGCACAGAGCCTGTGGCGGGGCTCGAACCCATGAGCTGTGAGATCATGACCTGAGCTGAAGTTGGATGCTCAACCAACTGAGCCACCCAGGCTCCAATGACTTTAAAAAGAGAGAATTTTAGGGGTGCCTGGGTGTCTCAGTTGGTTAAGCATCTAACGTTGGCTTAGGTCAATGTCTCACAGTAGTGAGTTCGAGCCCCACGTTGGGCTCTGTGATGACAGCTCAGAGCCTGTAGCCTGCTTTGAATTCTGTGTCTCCCTCTCTCTCTGCCCCTCCCCTGCCCATGCTTTCTCTCTCTCTCTCTCAAAAATAAATACACATTAAAAAAATTTTGAAAGCCATAGCTTTAAAAAAAAAAAGTAAAAAGAGAGAATTTTATTTCTAGATCACCTAACAGTCCAGCCATTGGTTGGAGGCATGGATTGTTAGTGACTTTGGGGTCATCAACAGTGGAAAGTGAGTGAGGGAGAGTGTTCACTGAACACTCTTTATTGATCCACCGAGAATGAACTCAACATGGCCACTGACGCCCTCTGCAAAAGCGTTTGGGTAGATAGTGGGGGCAGAGGCTAGGGATTCACATTCACAAATATTTTCACCATCTAATTATTGAGCATAACATTGGGATGATTGAAGAGTAACTGGGAGGTGAGGCAGTGAAGTCCATGAATGTAGACAATGTCAGACTCAATAAATGAAATGATATTTTTAAATTGGAATAACAAGCAAGGTTCACACATCCCCATTTAATCATCATAATACCACCATGACACAGTGACAAAGATTCTCTTCTTGACCAAACTCTAGCTATGGTCCTCTGAGCCCACTTCTCTACTAGACCTCAACCTTGGCCTATAATGACTTAAACACTAACATAGTTTGTAGCAGCTCAAGGCCACATTCCTGAAATGACCTTAGGCCCCTTTAGAGTGCCTGGAGGAGAAAACTTAAGCCAGCTGTAGAAATTAATAAAGGAAATCCTCACTAAAATGAAGTCCGGAGGCTAGAAGGAGGAGCTCTCATGCCATACCACTGGACATCAGTTACAGGAAGATTTGTCAATTATAGACCCACGAGGAGAGGATGTATACTGTATCTCCTACAAGAAATCCAGTAGGTCAGCAGCTCAGCCAATGAGAAACTGAGATCACTCAGACCACTTGCTTTTCTCCAATGGGTTTTGGTTTTAGAACAATCCATCCTTGGTTGCCTGGGTGGCTCAGTCAACTAAGCATCCAACTTCAGCTCAGGTCATGATCTCATGGTTTGTGAGTTCAAGCCCTGTGTCACGCTCCAGGGAGCCTGGAGCCTGCTTTGGGTTCTGTGTCTCCCTCTCTCTCTCTCTGCTCCTCCCTCACTCACACTCTGTCTCTCTCTCTTTCTCTCAAAAATAAACAAACATTAAGAAAAAAAAAAACAACCTCTCCCAACTTCTCCATAAAATAGGATTTCTCTCCCCTGTTGGACTAGCCTGTTTTTTTCTTGCGGCTTGTTTGTCCCAAATTGCGATTCTCTGCTATTTGCAAATAAAGCTATTTTTCCGGTAAAATAACTTTTATTTTTAAGGTCAGCACTGCCAAAAGAATTTACTGCTTGTTCCAGCCAACACCTGAAGACAGTACCCCCATCCCACCCCTGCCATCACCCCGAGTCTTTGTGGGAACCTAAGGTTGGATAAGCCTAAGGTTGGATAGCTAACCCAGATGGGTTTCAAGTGGGCAAATGCCTTTCCTGATTTTTGTTAATTTTTCACAAGCCCGGTTCACCCACCTCCCTATTTCTCTTTCTCCCTTTAAAATTCTCAGGCTCCTCTGTACAAATGGAAGTTCAGTTCAGTTCACACCCGACACTTCCCATTTGCAGTAGTACATTATCTGTTCTCACTATTTTAACTAGCCTCCCCCTTTATCTCTGACAGTAGTCACTATTATTATCCCCGCTTTACGGATTAAAACACTGGCACTTAAAGAGGTTGACATCCTCGCCCCAAATCACACAGCAGAGCTGGGCTTTACCTAGCCAGGGCTCCCGGTCTCTACGAGGCAAGAGGCACAAAGAACCGCGTTGTGCTCTCCGCCCATAGGTGGAGCAGTTTGCGGAAACCTGGGGGCGCGGCTGCAAGCTCAGCGAGAGAGGAGGGAGCCGTGCAGGAGCCCTTGGTACCTTCCCAGCGTGCGCCCAGATGCTGCGAGCCCTGACCAGTGTCCTGCGCCTTCCACGCCCCTGGAGACCCCTTCAGACCCGCAGCTGCTGTTCCGATGGGGCGGCTGCGGACCCGGAGATCCAAGTGCGCGCCCTGGCGGGTCCCGACCAAGGTAAGTGCGCTGTCGCGGGAGCGCCCAGGAGGCGACGGGACGGGTCCGAGCCGGGGTCCTGGCGCTGTTGCCAGGGCCGAAGCCATGGCCAGAGCGCCCACTACATGCAGAAACGCAGACCAGTAAGGGGAAGGCGGGTCCCTCCTTGCGTTTAAGGATTTGATCCCGAATGTGCGGTTTCCCAGTCAAGGCTCCCCAAGCCTTCCTAGGGCCCGGGAGGTGGGTGACCGCGTTACTAGCTGCCCGGACCCTAATTGAGGTGGAACTCTAGGGGCGGGGACTCGCTCAGTGATAGGACTAAGCACCAGCACCCCCCACCCCACACCGTTTCCACACCAGTAACTTTAAAAGGCCTGCTGTCCCTTTGGCCAAGAGTCCTGGCTAGTTTCCAGGGGCCCGAGGCGGCGGGGCCAATCGGGCTCGCCATGCGCGGACTAGAAGGGAGGAGAGCAGAGGAGGAGCAAAGAGCTGGGCAAGTCTCCACGCGCTCTGCCCCTGCTGTGGCTGGCCGACTTTTGCGCCCTTTTGAGTCAAAGGAGACAGTTCGTGCTGGTCACTGGCAGACAACTTTTTTTTTTTCCCCCCTAAGTAGGCTTCACGCCCAGCCCTAAGCTCAAAATGGGGCTTCAACTCACGAAACGGGCGATCATGACCTGAACCGAAGTCGGCCGCTTAAGCGACTGAGCACCCAGGCGCCCCCCTTTTTATTATTTCTATTTATGAATTAGGAAATTGAAGACCAGAGGGTAAAGCAACTTGGTCAAGGCCAATGGAACTAGTATATGACTAAACTGTGACATGAGCCAAGCACCCCATTTGTAATCTGAAAGAAAGAGATAAAGAGGGAGAGAGGTAAAGATGCAACATGGGAGAGTGTCAGCCAGAAAGAAAGGAAAGACAGAACAGGAAAGTGAAGAGGAGAGAGGAAAGTTTCTATCAATCTCATGAAATTGCCACACAACAAATTACCACAACCTTTATTGCTTAAAATGACACACATTTATTATAGTTTCTGTACATCAAAAGTCCAAGCACAATGTAGCTGGGTTTTCTACTTCAGGGTTTTACCAGGCCGCAATCCAGGAATTGGCCAGGGGTATGGTCTCATCATAGGCTTGACTAGGGAGAGATCTGCTTCCAAGCTCCTCCCGTTGGTAGAAATCACCTCCTGTGGTTGTAGGACTGAAGTCCTCTTTTCTTCCTGTTGGCCTGGGGGGGCCTCTCTCAGCTCCTGGGGGCAGCCTATAGTTCCTTGCCAAATGGCCCTCTCCGTAGGTCCACTGGTGCCTCTACTGTGCCCTAGCAAGGCAGAGCCTTATATACATTGTAACCTAATTATGGAACTAACATCTCATCACCTCTGCGGTATCATTAAGCCTTAATCTTGGAAGTGACATTTTATGAGTTTAGCTGTATTCTGTTGGTTAGAAGCAATTCACATGGCCCTGCCCACTCTCCAGGCAAGGAGATTATTGAGGATATGAAGATAGGACCCACTCTAGGGTCTGTCTGCCACAAAGATGTTGGACCTCTAGACTATTTTCCTCAATCCCTCTGACGTGGTTTCTTTGTATATACCAGAGTTTCCCTTCCCTAAAGTTGCAGCATTTTCTTTCATGGAGCACTAGAGCTGGAGACCTTGGGGACATCTGAGTTCTGTGGGACTTCCAGACCTGTTGGGCTCAAAGAACTCTTTGAAGGTTTCTGGGGAGGCTAAGGAAGCCCACCTACTCTGAATGTTACAGATTTCTGTTCTGAACTACAGTTCTCTAACTCCTGACTGGACACCCTGTCCCTTGAGAGCCCCAAAACTTTTATTGTCCCTTCTCTGTGTCTCAGATTAATTCACACTGAGAATGCCATCTTAATAAATACTGCTTATTTCACAGACAAGGCTCAGGGAAAATAATAAAGGGTCTTTAAAGGCCAAAGGATGGGTAAACACAGAAGGGGATACAGCCAAGAAGGTACAAGAAGAGTATTTGAGCCCTTGCCCAGAACTGGTCTCTCTTCCCTACAACTGGCCCAGATTGTGGGGGTGAGTTGAGGCCAGAGTGGGATGGGATGACCATATTAGGGACAGGGGGGCATCTTTTGGGTGGTATTAAGGAATTTGACTTAATTTTGGTGAAAAGGGAGAGAGAGGGACATGGTTGGATTTGGGTTAGAAAGAGAACTCTGACCCAAATAAGGGAATGAATGCAGAGTGGGGAGGGGGAGTAAGACCGAAAGTAGGCGGGCCAATTTTGGGTGATCCAGAAAATAGAGGAAAGAGCCCATACCAGGTTCCTGGTTGCAAGGAGGGATATTAGCTGAAAGATCTGAGATGTATTTAAGAGGTTGAACTGCCATTGGAGACTGAGTCAATTCCATGGGTGAGGAAGAGGGACCTACAGGACCGACTTCCGAGTTGATAGATCATTTGCTTACAAAGGGAACAGGAGAAAAGATTGATCTTTTTTTTGACAGGTTGGTCAAGATGTCAAGTGGGCAATTGTATATTCAGGCTTAGAGCTCAGGGGAGAGTTCTGGGCTAGCCAAATATGCAGGACAGCTCCGGGTATACCGGAGGCAGGCTCACAGGAGGTGTGGAAGGTGGAGAACGGGCAGATGAGCATGTGAAAGCCCTCATGACTCACCTGTGTGTGCACGCGTATAATAATGGCAGAAGCAGCAGGAACCAGTGCACTGGTCATTGTTGTCCCTCTCTCCATGTTGCTCCATGAGGTTGACAAGCCCTTCTACTTCTTCTGTGAGGCAGAAAGAGCAAGGGGTTATTCTCTCCATTTTATGGTCAGGGAAACTGAAGCCTCGATATCTGTGACTTGCCCTAAGTCACACTGCTCATCAAGGGTAGAGGCCATCAAGAAGCCAGGCTGCTGCCTCCAGGCCCCAGCCTGGGGGTGAGCAGGCCAGCTGGCTCACCCAAGGCTGCCCTGTCACCTGCAGGAATCACGGAGATTCTGATGAACAGACCAAGTGCCCGAAATGCCCTGGGGAATGTCTTGGTCCGTGAGGTAAGAAAGGGCGACACCAGGGTGCTCGGGGGCTGGGCTAGGGCTGGGCTGGGAGATATCTGACAAGGTCTTCTCTGCAGCTTCTGGAAGCTCTGGCCCGGCTGCGGGAGGACCAGCAAGTGCGTGTTCTGCTATTCAGAAGTGGAGTGAAGGGTGTGTTCTGTGCAGGTGGGTTTCCTCCCCTGCCTCAACCCCAGGGCTCAGCAGGGTTCCTACCAGCCTACAGGGGGTCGGGGGCTTAGGTCATCTCTAGCATAGGACTTATTATTCCCATTTTTATAGATGTGAACTCAATACTCAGGGGTAAAATGCCTTGCCTAGTGTTACACAGCTAGTAAGAGGTAGAATAGAATAGAATTCAATTTTAACTTGGCCCCTCTGACCTCAAATCCTTATTCTTTCTGCTACACCACGCTCTGTTCTGACGGTTCACTGAGGAAATGAGGAAACTGAGTCCTGTGACATTCACAAGGTCTGTGGCCAAGACAGGACTCTGTGCCCCTTTGCCCACCTACAAGATCTCAGTTCCTGTCACCAAAACTCTCCACTGCCCCTGGACACTTGGTCCTCACAATAGCGCAAGCATCACGAACTTCTGTTTCAAAGACATGGAACACTGACTCACATCCCCACAAGAAGCAAGTGAGTGAGAGATGCACTGAGCTGCGCTAAGAACCCCTCTGGGGTGACTGGGGAAGGGATAGCAGGAGTCACTGGGGAGGCGAGAAGAGGCCATAGATGGGTAGGATGGAAAGAGCATGGAATTTCAAAGTGATATGGCTCGGTCTCTAGGTCTGAACTGTCAGGATCACAGGGCCCATTTTGGGGGTCTTCCCTGGCAGGATAAGTATGCAAGTCTGCCTGCCCCAGCTGCCCTGGATGAGGGTCTCACTCTACTCTGGCTTCATCCTTCAGCTCTATCCCTGTCTGACCTTCTCTATCAAGGTCCCAGGAGTCCCACTATCCCAGCTAAGCACAGGGAAGTGGAGGAGGGCGCTGCAGGAGGTCTGGGTCTGTCCCTAACTTGCTCTGGAATCCTGGGATAGTCCCTAACCCTCTCTGGCCTCTGTCTCTATCTGTCTTTGAGGGGCTGGAACTAATCAAAGACATGCAAGGGCTCTCAGCTCTGAATTCTATAGTTTCAAACATGAAGAGAATATATACACTCCCTACTCCCACCTCAGCCCCCTGCTATCTGGCCCTCGATTACTCCACCATGGTACCACCCTCCCCAAAGTCCTTGCCCACCTCCATCCCACTGTGTCCTGCACTTGCTGGTCAGTTCTCTCATCTCGACTACATAGTCTTCTTGAACCACACTGACCCGTCCTATTAGAAAGTAATATGTCAGGGCACCTGGGTGGCTCAGTTGGTTAAGCGTCCAACTCTTGATTTCGGCTTGGGTTATGATCTCAGGGTTGTGGGACTGAGTCTCACATTGGGCTCTGGGCTGACAGCACAGAGCCTGCTTGGGATTCTCTCTCCCCTTCTCTCTTTGCCCCTCCCCCGCCCTCATGCACTCTCTCTCAAAATAAATAAACTTAAAAAAAAATCAATACGTCAATTATTTCTCAATAAAACTGGGAAGAAATAATACATTTTTAATGTTTTTTGTTATTTATTTATTTATTTATTTTGAGAGAGAGAGAGAGAGAGCGAGGGAGAAAAAGCACGGGTGGGGGAGGGACAGAGAGAGAAGGAGAGAGAATCCCGAGCAGGCTCCATACTATCAGTGTGGGAGCCCGATATGGGGCTTGAATCCACGAACTGTGAGATCATGACTTGAACCAAAGTTGGATGCCCACTGACCGAGCCACCCAGGTGTCCTAAGATATAATACATTTTAAGTACTATCGTATATAGTTACAATTATGGTAAATAAATATTTTACAGACTTTACATTTTAAGTATAAAATAAAGTGACACTGAGTACATTCACATGGCCATGCAACTATCACCACTGTCCAATTCCAGAAATTTTTCATCATCCCAAATTCTGTACCTATTAAGCAATCCCTCTCCATTCCTCCTCCCCCCACCGGCCCCTGATAATCTCTGTTGTACTTTCCATCTCTATGAATTTGCCTATTCTAGATACCTCAAACAAGTGGAATCATACATTTGTCCTTTTGTATCTGACTTTTTTTACTTAGCATAATATCCTCAAGGTTCACCCATAGTGTAGCGTGTCATAACTTCATTCCTTTTTATGGCTGAATCATATTCCATTGTATTTATACTACGCTTCATCTATCTTGATGGGCCCTGCGTTGTTTACACCTTTTGGCTATTGTGAATAATGCTGCTATGAAAATTGGTACGCAAGTCTTTGTTTGAGTCTTTGCTTTTAAATCTTTGAAGGATGGAACTGCTGGGTCATATAGTAATTCTCTGAATAACTTTTGGAGGAACTGCCTACGCGTTTTCCACAGCAGCTCTATCATTTCACATTCCCACCAGCAAGGCAGGGTTCTCCACATCTACGCCAACACTTGTTTTTCTGTTTCTGTGTTGTTGTTTTTTTATAATAACCATCCTAAATGGTGTAAAGTTGGTTTCTCATTGTGGATTCCATTTACATTTCCCTAATGACTAATGATGCTGAACATCTTTTCTTGTGCTTATTGCCCATCTGTATATGTCTTCTTTGGAGAAATGTCTGTTTAGGTCCTTTGTCCTTTGTGGTTTTTGATGTTGATTTCTAGGGGTTCCTTATGTATCCTAGATATTAATGCCTTATCAGATACGTAATTTACTAGTATATTCTTCATTTCATGGGGTGTCTTTTCACTCTCTTGATAGTGTCCTTTGGTGCACAAAAGTTTTTAATTCTAATGAAACCCAACTTATCTTTTTGTTGTTGTTGTACCTATCCTTTTTTGACATACCACCCCGCCCTTTCTTCCCTGGCTTTCAAGGCCCATGCCTTCCTCTCTGATGTTTTGCCCTCCTCTCTGTCTGTTTCTCAAGTGTCCTTTGCTGGATCCTTTAACAGCCTGGGATTCAGTAATAGGTCATTTCCCAAGGGCG
Organism: Cryptoprocta ferox; assembly: GCA_028646485.1. NCBI lineage: Eukaryota > Metazoa > Chordata > Mammalia > Carnivora > Eupleridae > Cryptoprocta > Cryptoprocta ferox. Next base: position 61,037,343 of record CM053570.1, read on the forward strand.
GTCACCAACCCCTCACTATCTGCAGGTGCAGACCTGAAGGAGCGGGAACAGATGAGTGAAGCGGAAGTGGGGATCTTTGTCCAGAGGCTCCGAGGCCTGATGAATGAGATCGGTGAGGGCCTTGGAGTGGGTTGGAGGAGGGCATTCAGGGGCCCTGCTGATCCCAGCCCCACCCCACCCACCATCCTCTACTGTAAAGAGAGGACAGTTTCTGTTGTAAGCTCTGTGGAAAGACAGATGGCTCTCCCAGGAGGAATGGCCAAGGAATTCTACCAGGAGGAAAGGGACAAGAGGGTTCAGAGGGCATTTCTCCCAGAGGAAGCTCTGGCTCTCAGCCTTTGTGTCCTGCTAGTTGTGACCCCATCACCTCTCTACCCTCAGGGTTCAAGCCCAGCTATTCCAGTTGTCAGATTCCAGGCTGCATGCCTTCAGGCTTTGACAACTACTGTTCCTTTTGCCTGGAATATCCCTCCTTGGCCACCTGAACTTTTTACTCATCCTTTAAATCCACCAGGAAGCCGTCCCTGACCTGTTCTCCAAGTTTTCTTTATCAGAGCACTGATTACCACGGGTCATCATTGCCTGTTTACAAGTCTGCCTTCCCCATATCTATTCAATTCTGTTTTCAGCACCCAGCACAGGGCTTGGCACACAGAACTTGGAGAGCAGAAAAGCTGGGCTCGGGGAGGCCAGCAGGAGAGTGGGCCTGAGCAGAGATCATTCGGCCCATCTCTCCACCCCAGTAGCCCAGCTAATTTCCCAACTTTTCCCAATAGAAAAACCAACTTCTAAGATAACCTGGCTGAGGTACCAGGTAACGTTCTAAACCTGGGACCCATGAGGCCCTCCGTCCCAACCAGCTAGCCCCTCTCCAACCTTGAGTCCCTGTTCTGGTCCTGCTAGGGCCTCACAGGCTGAGCCCTTCTTCATCTCCACAGCAGCCTTTCCTGCGCCCACTATTGCAGCTATGGACGGGTTTGCCTTGGGTGGAGGCTTGGAACTTGCCCTGGCCTGTGACCTCCGAGTAGCAGGTACTGGGCAGAAGAGGTGGGACAGGGTGAGAAGGGAAGTAGAAGTAAAACAGGGTAAATCTGGGGATTCTGCAAAGTTAGCCACTGCTCTGAGCTTTCCAGTCAACAGCAAAACTAAAGGTAACGTGAGGGATACAGAGTGAGTTTGGGAGGAAGCTGGTTCCCCTCCTGGCCTGGCCACTGACTGCTGTAGTACCTGTTACCCCTCAGAACCAGCCTCCTTCATCTCAGGAATGCTTCTACCAACCCCACAGCAGGTGGCAAGAGAACAATCAACAAAAAGAGCGCAGGGAGGGGAGACTGGGGACAAAGATTAATTGTTCAACTTTCTGGTTCTATGCAAGCCACCTTTATTTGTCATGTTTTGCACAACGAACCATGGGGGCAGCTTGTCACTGACCCAGCTAATCATAAACGTGCCTGGGCAGAAACATTGCCCTCTGGTTCACTGGTACCAGGCAAGGTTTGCAATACTTGTTCAGAGCAGTTGAGCTTTGAAGAGTGGAGGGAGGGGATAAAAAGGATAATTGATGGCCTTTAAGCTTACTCACTTGTTGGTTAGTGTGCCCTTCTTGGAGGCAGAAACTCTGAGTGCTATCTGGTGCTACTCTCTTCCCTTCACTGCTTTCTCCTGCCACTCCAGGTAGAACATTTAGAAATGTGTAACTCCAGGCACAGAGGTAGCTTATATCTACATGATGCATATCAGAGAGAAGGTATCAAAATACCAAGTCAGGTCATAGCTCCAACTCTGCTTCTCATGTGCCCATGTTTAGGGCTACTAACTTGCAGGGTTTGGGTAGATGGCTGAGAGTGACTATAAAACCCCTCATAGGCAGGAGTATTGGCCATTCCCTACTGCCAGACTGCATGGTTAGATGGCCTGTCAGGGAATTCAGGAGAAGCCTGTGGCGTAGGACACTCAAGGGAGCTCCTTAGAGGAAGTAGAACTCAGAAGGAGAAGGGGACTGAAACAGGGAATTTTCAGGCTGATGAAAAGCTGGGAAGAATAACTGTGGTGTGAGCGTGAGTCATGATACTCTAGGCCAGGCCAGAGCTAAGGGTCCATGAGACAGAGAATCCATTAACCCACAAATAGGCACTGGGTACCTTCCAAGAACCCCTTCCTTGTTACAAGCACCATTACCTCATTTGCTCCTTAGCAGCTCTCTGATGATGGCAGAAGAAGGGTAACCATATTTTTTCCACCCATGAATGAGGCTCAGAAAGCGGGAGATTTGCTTGGATGCATACCTTCACCACCGGGGGGGAGGTAGGATGAGGGCCTGGGCCTCCTGACTTCAGGCTAGGGCTCCTCCCAAGGCAGAGTCTGGAGAGGTCTGCTGTGGCCAGCCCACGACAGAAGTGGTTGGCTGGAGGGGTGAGCAGAGTCTAAGCGCAGACGACTCTTCTCTCTGGGGATTGGCACTGCAGGACAGCGTGGGTGCTTCACTCTGTTCTGTTTAAGCAGCTTCCTCGGCTGTCATGGGGCTGATTGAGACCACTCGAGGGCTCCTCCCAGGAGCAGGTAACTGTATCCACAGCACCCATCATTCCCTACTTACTCATTCCCACTCTATCCAAGTTACTCTCCTGCTTCCCTCTTTTGCCTTGTGCTCTGGGCTCTACCCTTCCGTCCGAACTCAGAACCTGCTCCTCTGAGAAGTCTTGGCTGACTCCCAGACTGGGCTTCTCTGGCCTCCCACTTCCCATGTTGACTCACCACCCCTACTCTATCCCGGCAGGAGGGACTCAGAGGCTGCCTCGATGTCTGGGGGTGGCCCTGGCAAAGGAGCTCATCTTCACAGGCCGAAGACTGAGTGGTGCACAGGCCCAAGCCCTGGGGCTGGTGAACCACGCTGTTCCCCAGAATGAGGAGGGCAACGCTGCCTACCACCGGGCAAGAGCACTGGCCCAGGAGATCCTGCCCCAGGTGAGGTAGCAGCCCAGCACAGGAGGGCCTGTGCTACAGAGGGGGTGTGTATGTGTACACCTGTGGGGAGGCCAGGGGGTGTGTCCCGACGCCACACAAGATCCACTTAACTAGACTTATACTTAAATTTAATGAAAAATTTAGTTTCTCAGTTAGACTTCTCCCATTTCAAATGCTAATAGCTACATGTGGTTAGTGGCCACTATATCAGACAGTACTACCATAAAATGTCCCCAAAACTAAAAGCAGATAAAGAACTACCAGCTTATCTTTCCAAACATACTGCATGGAGGAATTCCCATGTATCATGTAGGACATGTGTTAAGACTCCAGCTAGGTGGGGGCACCTGGTGGCTCAGTCAGTTAAGCATCCGACTTTGGCTCAGGTCATGGTTTCACGGTTTGAGTTCAAGCCCTGCGTCGGGGTCTGTGCTGACAACTCACCCTGGAGCCTGTTCCAGATTCTGTGTCTCATTCTCTCAAAAAATAAATATATGTTGAAAAAAAAAAAAAAGACTCCAGCTAGGTGTAATCTTACCAACTGGCAGGCCCAAAGGCTTTAGCAGGACAGACAGAATCTAGCTGATGGGGTCTCCAAAGACCAGAGAGCCTGTCACTGCTGGCTTCTCGCTACTCTCAGGGGACCTGGAGGGAAGTCCCAAGTTTCCATATGAAAGAAGCTTGACATGGAGCTAGGTTTTATAATGACTTGGCCCATATGGAGGACTTCTATCCATCAGACACAATCCTAGGTATTTTAAGAGTCTCTCAATCACTAGTACAATCCAGCTAAGTTGATTATCCCTGTTGTATTTGTAATATAACAGACCCAGAAAGGTTAAGTGACTTGATCATCAAGGTCACAAAAAGTGATTGCAATACCAGGGAAAAAAAGACAATACTGGTATTTGGGCTTTTATTTTGCATAATACAAAATATAAAAACTGGTATTCTAAAAGAGTGCAGAATATATACACAATTTTTAAAACTTAAATACTTAATGCATTTCCAACACAAAAAATTTACAAACATTTATAAAACAAAGATAAGCTTATAAAACTGTTAACCATATATTATCATTTTAATAGTAACAGAAAAAGTATTTGGATTAATCACAAAAATAAGTATTTTAGTTTGGAAAAAAATACTTTGTCTCCCTCAAATTTGAATAATCCTCCCTCTTGTTGTAACTTTGAGGTCTTCTTTGAGGGCAAGGACTACAACTTTAAAAAATGAATAGTGAGTTGGTTTAAAAGAGAGCATTTGTTTCGTCTTCATTTCTTTTTTTCTTCATCACATACAAATGGAGTCTGATGATGATACTTGGGCCATTCTAATGCTAACAGGTTTCACTTGAGGAAAATCTGAACCAACACAGAAAAAACTCAAGGTAGTGCATGGCTCACTGCACTTCCACAGAGGGGGCCTATCTAGCAAGACATATGGACTGTAGGGTTGTCTTTTTGCATAAACTGAATAATTGGGTCTTTGAGCTCATCTCCTGAGGATTCGGATTTCAGATTTTTGAATACACTGAAACAATGGTACCCTAATATAATTACTTATATTTCATTACTTAAAATCAGCTTTGTATACCAAGACACTGGCTTACCGAAAATTAGTTCTACAATCGCTAATCCCAATCTTCAACTTCTAGGCAAGTTATTGGGTGCCCAGAATGAGAAGGTTCCCAGATGGGGTGAGTGTAAGGATGGTGAGATAAATGGCTGCTGTCTAGTGGATAAAATACCAAGACTAGGGGGCCAAATGGCATATATATCCATACACTCAGGGAAAAATTACATTTTCAACACACACAACACACATCATATCTATACAGATTTTCCTTTTCTTTGGTAAGAAATCAGTTTATTAGGTAGTTTCCTAAATAATAATGCATATTCATGACAGGCAAATCAAATAGAAGAATAAGGGCATAAGGTAAAAAATCCAAAGAAGGGTGACCCAGGTGACCCTGTCTACGTAGGGCTGTTTCAGTTAAAAGTGAAAGTCCCATGTCCTGATAACCCTTCAGTCACTGGCAAACCAGGATAGGTGGTCACCCAAACAGCTCTCAATTCCCCAAGCCCTCCCCAGAGACGACCACTGTTAACAATTTACATATTCTTCCAGAAATTTTCATTGTATATATAGGAATATATATTATGCACATGTATTCACATATCTAGAGAACTCTGAATTCCTTTTAAGATGGTTTGGGAGGCAAGGAACACACTTGCAGAGGCTAAAACAGTTCTAACAGGCATTTAAAAAACATGAAAATATGCATGGTAGAGAATTCAAACAGTACGGAAAAGTATAAAACAAAAAGTGAAGTTCTCCATTCTTCTGACTCTTCTCCCTAAAGGCAACGTCATGCCAACATCTTTTACACAAATGAGTAACAATATACGTACTAGTATAGCTCTTGATTTTTTTACTCAGTATTTTGGAGAGTTTCCCATTTCAGCATATACTTATCAATCTCAGTCTTTTAAAACAACTGCACACTTTTTCATTCATGGTATGGATGTGCCATCATTACTCAACTAGTACTCTAATGATGAGCACTTATGTTGCTTTTTGCCACTGAAAAATAGCTGGAGTGCGTAACTGAACATCTTCATATACTTCTAGAAGTATGTCTATCTTAAGGTGGATTCCTACATGGACCTGCAACATCAAAGAGTTTGTGCATCCATCTAACGTTCTGTCCTTGGTACAGAAGTACTGTACCAATTCACTCTATCAATAATGTATGCAAATCCCTGTTTCCTGAATCTCAGCAACAGTGGGAATCACCAATATCTTCCTACTTACCTAGTTTAAGGGAAAAGGAACACCTCAGAGTTTTAAGCTGCATTTCTTTAACAGTAAAACTGAATAACCCTTGTGTTCATATTGCCTTTGCTGTGAACTTTCATACCCTTGTGAATATTTGTTAAAAATTATACCAGCTCTTTGTAAACCAAGGACATTTGCCTGTCAGAACTATCACAAATGTATCTTCCCAGTTTTTCACTTTTGCCTTGTATTTTTCCCCAATATGAAGTCATTCATGTTTATGGAGCTAGCTTTTTCATTTATGGCTTCTATGTTAACAGACTTTACAAATGTTTTTCTGATTAAGTTGTACTTACAAAAACTTCAAATAATGTAATAGGAGCAATATAGGGAGTAAGTACATTCTTTGCCTGAAGTGAAGCCAGGGATGGAGTGTCAGGCCTGAGGTGGCACAAGTTAATTGGAAGCAAGACCAGTGAAACGCAGGTGGCTGCTGTGATGCACCTGTTTCCAGTGGCTATGTAAACTGCCCCTTGGGATTTCAACCCAGGCCTGTCAGACCCCAAAGCCCAAGTTCCTAATCTTGACCTTTTTTTCATCCTGCTGGGGTGAAACCTGCTTGCAGGAGAGGCTTGCATTTGCCAGGATGGGTAGGGGAACAGAGCAGAGTAGTGAGAAAGTTGACTGGGAATCATATCCAAGCTTTACCACTCTCTGGACAAACATGGCCAACTGCTTCACCTCACTGAACCTCAAAGATGGCACCATCCTTGAAGGGTGGGTAGCACCATTAGGTTAAGTCTGTAGGTGGGAAAACACTTTGTAAACTGTAGCATGTTATACACACTGGAGGGATGGGTTAAATGACAAGAACCCCAGATAGACTTGGGAGGGTCAGGGATCAGTCAGGCTTCCTTCATTATAGGTAAGAGTATCAAACTGAGAAGTAGAAAGTACTAATAACACTAACAAAATGGAAGAGTCAGCAGAACAGTTGGAACTTGATACAGACTTGTCTCCCTTTGCATGACTCTTGCCCCACCATGAAGATAGGTCCCTCTCTTTATTCCAACCCTCCTCCTCAACTATCAGCATTGATCCTCTCACCTAAGCCTTTTTTCTTTTCTTTTCCCTAGGCACCCATTGCTGTGCGGTTGGGCAAAGTAGCCATTGACAGAGGAATGGAGGTAAGCAGGTTCTGGGTCAGGACTTGGGTCCACTAAAGTCAGTGGTATGTCTGGGAAGCAGTGCTTTCATGGCTCATGCAAACTGAGCACAGCTGGAAACTCAGGAACTGGACTCTTCTAACAGACATGGAGTCTGACCTCTCTGTGCTTTAGTTTACCCACCTGCAAAATGCAAAGTTTAGCCCGGTGATACTCTGAATTACATTTTATCCTCATCTCTTTCCATTGGAGAGAAAGTAATTTGAGGTTCAGAAAGGGTAAATGACTTGTCTAGGATCACAGAGCAAGTGAGTAATAAGGACACAGATCTGTGTGGCTCCCAGTCCATGTTCTTGGGTTTATGCTGGTGGTCAGTAAGGTACACCCTATCAGACTCAGCGTGGTGCCTTGGATGCAACTAATCCATCCTCAGACATCAACTTACTCATCAACTCATTCATTACACACTGAATCTAGACCTGAGCTGAGAACTAGAACACAGAGATAAGTCAAATATGGTCACTCCCTTCATGGTAGGGAAAGAGGACAGATACAGACACAATCACTAGTACAAAGTTAAAGATACCAAGCAGGTATCTGGCTGGCTTAAAGTATGTGACTCTTAATCCCCACGTTGGGTGTAGACATTACTAAAAAAAGGCGGGGGGAGGAGGGGATCCCAAGCAGACACAGCTACTGCTGAGTACTGCTGGATTAGGTAATGTTTTGTAGAGTTGGGCCTTGGGTAGGATGAGGGTTCAAAAAAAAAAAAAAAAAAAAGGAAGAATATGAGCAAAAGCATAGAGGTGTATAAATAAATAATAAATAACTGAATGGCAGTAAGGGGGTAGTGAGACTACAGAGCACCTAAGTTAGGGGCATGGGCTCTGATGCAGGACTGTCTGGGTTCAAAGACCTGCTTCTCCATATATAGTTGTGACTTTCACCTTTCTATGCCCGATTTGTTATACAGTAGGGATAATAAACCTTGCTGTGAAAAGTAAATGAGTTTATACACATGCAGTATTTCTCTTAGAGCGGTGCTCGTAAGTGGTAGTAACAGTAAGCACAGGGCAGTAGAGCCTGGAAAGCTGCCAGGGGCCCAGCCATAAAGGCCCAGGGCCTTATTCCTCAGGGCAATGGAAAGCCTGTGAAGTTCACTTACCAGGAGTGACAGGAGGTGTGGAGAGGCAGCCAGATGGGAAGGAAGGAACACTGGCTGTGCACAGCTTCCACACACTCCGTCAGCTCCCCAGGCCAAGTGCAATCCTCTCCACTGTTCTCACAGCCCTGCTTTGTCCCAACATTGTTTTATCACTGTTACAAATGGTGTTCCGGGTAGGGAATTCCTTATCGTATTCATCTCTGTTCTCTGTTCATATGGACTAGCATACAGTAAGCCTCAGTAAACTTTGCTGGAGGAATCCATGAATAGTAGGAAATGGTATAGGCAGTAAGGTGGGCTGGCACTCCGTGCAGACAGAGGGGGAGAAGGTCAGACTGATCCAGGCACCACTTCTTTCTCACAGGTGGACATCGCATCAGGGATGGCCATTGAAGGGATATGCTATGCCCAGGTACGTGACTGCTATCAGTTGGCACATAGTTGGCCAGAGTGGAGAGACTTGTGTAATTCATGGCCAATTTAGTAGGTTCCTCCACCCTGAAGGGTTAAACTCTGTGCCACTCCCTCTCAGTTAGCCTGGGATGGTCCTAGGGAAACCACACCGCTTCTCTCTGGGTCTGTTTCCTCAGCCATCTAATGGTGGTACATCCTGCCCCACTTAGTGGACAGAGTCACAGAGCACACAGGTAGAGGTAACTGACAAAGAACCACTTCTACTCTCTCTGTACCAGGGGCTGTTGTAGAGGCCAGGTTGGCATTGCCATGTCAAGGCCTTGGTTATAGCCTGTGGGCTGTGTGTGTTTAATTGTGTGTTGGGGGGGGGAGGATATTTAAGGGTGATTTATTTAGCCCTTGACTCCTGCGTGAGTCAAAACTATTAATCTCCAGGTTAACAAATATCTAAAATACTCTGAAAACAAGGGGTCTGGGGACTTGTAGAACCTGGTGTAAACTGGCTACACACCAGGATTCAAAGCCAGATTTTGCAAAACTTAATCATTCTCTACTGATCAGCCTCATATCTGACTCCTGCAGACTATCAGTTCCCTGGAGGCATGTAAGTAGTGTGCAAGAGGCTAGTGTGACAGGCCACAGAGGCTAGAGAGGTGGGCTGCCTTCCCTAGGTGAATGAGGAGCCAATGAGGCTCATAGCTCTGCCTGCCCAAAGTTCCGAAACAATGAAAAGACTTGGGCTCTGACCTTACCATAGGCTGGACAAGCTTCAGCAAGTCTTTATTGGCCCCTGACCCTGTTCCTCCCCCCACGCCCAAATTAACACTCTGTATTGTTGTTTCAGAACATCCCCACCCAGGACCGGCTAGAGGGCATGGCAGCCTTCAGGGAGAAGCGGCCCCCCAGATTTGTTGGCAAGTGACTCCCATTTAACTTTAAGTATGGGAGATGGAAGCCTTCAAGGGCAAGATCCACACGGACAATGACAGATATAAAGCAACTGGCATGGTATCTGATACCAAGGTACTAACCATGCCGCCTACTGCTACCTTCATTATTCCTCATCCTGGCTAGATAATCACTGGGGTCAAGTTAGCTTTGGAGAATATCTGTCTCTCCCTATTTGAATGGTAAACTAAGGATTAAAATAGACCACTCTGGGTCTTTATATTATTGACTCTCAGGCCTGACCTCTGCCTCTCAATTATTGGGTACTCACCAGAGACGGCAAAAGGTTGTAAGAACCCTCCAGTTTCTTCCTCCAGACAATAGAGATAATACAGAAACCCTGGTAATGGTTGAACAGGCATCAGAAATCAGCCTGCAGATCCAGCTCTACTAGTTATTGTGTGCCTCAGCTTGTCTGCAAAATGAAACTGTTAAAGAAAAAAAAAAAGCCTATGCCTCATGTTCAATAAATGTGAGTTATTATTAATGTACAGTGCTCTTGTGAGAACCAAATGAAATCATCACTATGAAAACTTTTTGTAAACTATAGGGTGGCAGGCAATCTTTGATGGCTGTAGTACACAGGCTTCAGGAGCACTAAGGGAGCAGTTAAGTCTGAAGGTGAGAACAGAGGGTCAGGAAATGGTCTGGTAACACTGGAGTGAAGCCTGAAGGTTCAACAGGCATTTGAGACAAGGAAAGGAAGGGTAAGGGAAACAGCATGAGGGAAGGTGAGCAAGAGGATGACACACTTAGAAATGACGGTGGCTGATAAACACATTTGCACACTAAGCCTCACCACCCTCCTTCTGTAGCAAGGTAGGAAAATTGAAGGCTGCATCTTAAGCGGTGGCTTTATGATCATTCTTTAACTCAGCTTCCCCAGCCTAGGGCTGGCCTAGAGACACTAAGCCAAGGGCATGGATACATACCAGTAACACTGTTGATTTGCTGCTAAATACAAGTGTGCCCAAGGCTGTGCTCATTTCCTGGAAGGAAAAGTAACAGAGGAGCCCAGGCCTTAGAATCAGAATGAACCACATTAGCTGGAGCCATGCATTAGCTGTAACTACTCAGGAAAGTAACAGTGTTATTACTGAACTTCCTTTTTCTCATCTGTTAAATGGAGAGAATACAACTTACCTATACCAAAGGACTATTATGAATGAAATAAAACTTCGAGGGGTGCCTCAACAGGCAATAGTTCCTACCACATCCTCCTATTAGTAAGAGTTAGTGTCTGATAAGAGAATGTTCTAAAATACTAGAACCCAGGTCAGGAACTGAAGACAGCCTTTTTGGAATCATGCAAAAGAGTGAATAAGAGAAAATACAGTGCAGTTTCAGAACTGTGGAAGGAAACAGATTACAAATTCTCCTTATCCTGTGGGACACTGATGAATAAGAATTTGGAATATGATTTAGAGTAAGGATAAGCCTCACTTGATTCCAAAAGATGGTACACTGAACTCCAGTTAAGAGTCGGGCCAGCTTGGGGTGCTGAGCAACCAGCTCTTGATATGGGCTCAGGTCATAATCTCGTGGTTCATGGGTTCAAGCCCCATATCAGGATCTGCACCGACAGCGAGGAATCTGCTTGGGATTCTCTCTCCCTCTCTCAAAAAAATAAAAAATAAACTTAAAAAAAAAAAAGTCTGGCCAGCTAAAGCACAAACATCTAATATGAAAATATGCCACTAATCAAAAAGGAATATACTTTTGTTCTTTGGAAAATTTAAACAGATGAATGGCAAAACACAATTCCTTGGTTGTCAACAATAAGGAAGGAATTCATACTCTGTTCCGCAGAGGAGGTTTGCAAAGGACACAAACAGAAGTCTCTGATAGTTTATACTGCAGTTGAGGCTGGTTCTCAAAAGCCCATTATATTTCTTGTCTTCATACTAGGTAAGAGCCCTCTTGAAATCTATAGCAAAGTCTTTTTTCTGGCCCATCCTCTCAGTTTTGGTCACAATCCCACTTAAATCAAAACCTTGAGGGATGAAGATTTACAATCCCCATATAATTATCATCATCTAAACACTCGACTCACAGTCCTCATGTCCCACTATTTTCCACCAGCGCACCTGCTTACATGGAATGTTATGTTCAGTCTGTGTAAAGTTGGAGCAAAAAAGGCCAAAGGCAGAATATCCAAAATTGTAAAAAATATATTTTTTTCTTCCCTCTACCCCACAAGTGAAAGGTACTTTGGTATTTATTCAAAAAAATTTTTCCCCTTTTTACTCCCCTCCATCCAAACAACACATTTATAAGCATGTATTTTCCAAAGCTTTTTCATGTACTTCTTTTCTACTAACCTCACTAGGAATAACAATTCAGGATAGTCTTTCAAACATGAAATTTAACCTAAATACCAAGGTCTCCCTTAGGTCTTTTGATTCCCCTTTCTCTCCCAAACTCCCAGAGTTAAGAAACTGGCCAGCGCTCAGAAAAGTAACTGGCATAGCTGTTCCAACACAAGCTCACAGGTCTCCCCACAAAGTCCGAGGCTTGATTTTTCAAAGCTGTTGAAGGGGTGTTCCCAGAATGATTCCAACTTGATTTGGGATTATGGCTATCATTCAAATCCAACCTTTTTGTAGCCTATAGAAAATCAACAACAAAAGGCCAGTGAGGCAGCCAACTCAGAAACTCCAATGACAACTTGTTTCAACACTGAACTGCTCACAAGGCAGAAGCGCTGACAGTGAGGAACAGACAGCACCCCAGGGGCTGAGGAGAGCATTCAACACAGAGAAGGTCTCTGATAATTCATGAAATGCATTCTGAAGTCATCTAGAATGGAAGTTGCAATCTTCTGTGCTTGGGGGTCTGCCTCACTGTGTTCCTGGATGTCACACAAAAGCTGCAATCCTTCTTCTTCGACTAACATTCTGCAGTATTTGCTGGCTAAAAGAAAATCAGACAAAGAAAACTGATGGACAAATTGGCATTTTAAATATTCCCAAGTCACCACATTCACCTTTTTGAAGAAAGGGTACCAAGGTTTAAGTCCTTTGACATAGGAATTAACAGATAAAATTAGTCAATTCAAAAGAAATATGTCAAAGGTGGCTGGGTGGCTCAGTTGGTTAAGCATCCAACTTCAGCTTAGGTCATGATCTCATGGTTTGTACATTTGAGCCCCATGTCAGGCTCTGTGCTGACAGGTGGGAGCCTGGAGCCTGCTTTGGATTCTGTGTCTCCCTCTCTCTCTGCCCCTTTCCTGTTCACGCATTAAAAAAAAATTAAAAGAAATCATCACATCTTAAATAACGCTTGGATTGTGTAGTGCAATTAGAAATGATTGTTTTAGTATGTTTATTTCCAGACAACTGTATGCCTCAAAATCTCTAATCCTAGCTAAAAGGATAGGAACTTCTTTTATTATAAATATAATACACATTTCAAGTTCAGGCATTATGCTGAGCTACATAACCTGATAACACTAGATGCTGGATAAAACAGAACAAAAATTTTTAAATGTATACTCATGTGTACAAAGTAAAGAACTTGTCCAGGAGCCAGACACAGAGAGCAGAAAGCACCTAAGCTCATGTAACTTTACCTGCTATCTTGGGGAAGAAAGGGACTGTCAGTTTCAGTAATCTAGGAATTTAGGTTTACAAGTTAGAAGCAATCTACATATAATAAAATATGTATCAGTGCACAAAGCTGGTCCCTCAAAGGACTATAGGAGAGAAGTGATAAGACAATGAAACACTTGGCCTCTAGGTGGGTATACAGGAGTAGGTGGGTATAGGATTTGAATTTACACTACCTAAATATTCTTGGAACCCTTGAGCCAAGAAGTTAACATGAAAATTGGTTCAATCCCAGGAACACCTCTAGAGCACCTGACAGAAGCAAATATAAAACTGCTGAAGGAATGTGTCCACAATGCAGTCTAAAAAGATACAGAGAGAAATAATGATCTAAAAACATGTGCAATTACCAAGAATGTAGCACAAAGGAACAAAGACATGGAAATTATTTTTTTTTAAGGATAGGATAGGATAGGATAGGATAAAGTGAGAGAAGGTACAAGATGCTTCTGATAGACACCCCATAAGAAAAGTATAGGGGAAGAGTAATATCTTTAAACAGCTGAGAATTTTCATTGATTTTGGAAAGTGTAACTGTGACCTGAAATCCAGAGGCTGTGTAACAAAAGGCTGATGAAACACAACAAAGTCAAGACCATAAACTGTGGAAAAAATATTTGCAAGCGTTCCTTCAAATTAAAAAGACCAACAAACAGTAGACAAAAGGTGAATAAAGAATATCAGTGGACAATTCAAAGAAATGAAAATGACTCTTCAATAAAAGATGGTTAACTTCACTTAAATGTTAAGCGAGACCATCGCTTTCACTTTAAATTGGCAAAGATCAAAAAGTTCAATTAAACATGTTTTTGTAAGAATAGCAAGTTTTCATACATTGCTGACAGGAATGAAAACTGATTGTCAGCTAACTAGAAAACAGTTTAGCAATGCCTATCAAAATCACAACGTTCCTAATATTTTGACTCAGCAATTCTAAATATTCTGCAGATTAACTGACACACCTGCAAAAGATACATTTAACAAATGCTGTGTACTGTGCATGAACTAACACTATGCTATGTACAAATGCTAATACTATGAGCCTAGCAACGTTTTAAATGCTTAATGAATTTTAACCCACTTAATTCTTTTTTTTTTTTCAAAAAAATATTTTTTTTTGAGAGAGAGAGACAGCGTGTGAGTAGGGGAGGGGCAGAGAGAGAGGGAGTCACAGAATCCAAAGCAGGCTCCAGGCTCTGAGCTGTTAGCACAGAGCCCCATGCAGGGCTCAAACTCATGGACATGACCTGAGCTGAAATTGGACGCTCAACCAACTGAGCCACCCAGGCGCCCCAACCCACTTAATTCTCATAGCTCTATGAAGTAAGTATTTTCATCCCCATTTTATAGATAAGGAGACTGGGGCACAGTGAGGTCAGGGAACTTACTCAAGTTCCCACTGTTAGTAACTGGCAGAGACTGGGAACAGAGCACCAACTGGGTAGTCGGTCTGGTTCTAGCATCTGTCCCCTTAATTACCCACATGTGCATCTTCAGTTCATAGATAGAGATAGTGTGTTTGTCATTATTCATTGTATATTAATCCATATTCATTGTATATGTTAATATTCAATACACTAGTGCTTGTAATAGAAAAGACTAGAAACAATGTCCATTTAAAGTAGACTGGTTAAATATTTTATTATATCTATATAGTGAAAAATACTGAGCAGTCTAATTAATAGTGGTAATCGGGAGCTCTGCCAGTTGCTAGCTATTTTAACTTTAGCAAGTTACTTAAGTTCTCTGTGCCTTGTTTTCTCATCTGTAATAGATGAATAATAAAAATAATGCTACCCTTTTCTCGTTGTTGTGAAGATTAATTGAGTGAACTCATCAAGAGCTTGCAATACTGCCTGGCACAGAGTAAGCACTCAACTTAATTCTAGTTGCTATAAACCAAAGAGCTATTCTGAAGATTTGCCTGTAGCTGTTCATATGCCAACATCATTCACAATACTTATCTATAATTTAAAGAGAAGCATTAAGGCAAGCTCCTAAAAACCATTTTTCTTGGTCAGTTCTTTCTTGTTTATTCTGCCAGGTTAACTCTAGAATAATTTTCAGATCCCTCTTCTCACTCATTCACTTGAATCACAGCATATCCATAAGCTGAAAAGATTTGACATTTCTCTTAAAAAGTCTTTCCATCTAGGAATATAGTATGTCTCATAATTACTTCAGGTTTCTCAATTATTTCTCAATTTTCTGTATATAACTCTCATTATTTGTTAAAATGATTCTGGGAATTTTATACTTTTGCTAATCCTTTAATTCTAAAAGCTATTTCTTGAATTTTTTAGTATAAAATTAGTCTGTATTTTAAAGCATATATTTTTACAATAATCCTTAGCAAAGAATGTTAACTCCCCCAATTCTCCAAACAGCCAAGCATGTAAAAACATTTAACCTGGCTGGGAAATAACCCCTGACCCCTGGCCTCCCCAGGAGGCCTCCAGCCTCCCCGAGATCATTACGGAAAGGCAGATGTATGTATTACTATAGGAAGAGTATTCATATTAAACTGCTGAGTGAAAAGAACAAGCTATAGGACAGCATGCACAGAATGAGCCCATTCTATTTAAAAATATCCATATTTATATATAGTATATACTAACTACAGTATGTGTATAGACAAGTATTTGGAAGGATAGTTATAATTATCAAATTACTAATAGTACCTACCTGTGGGGAATAGGAGTGGGAGCCAACATTCACTTTTTATACTGCTTGACATCCACCCCCAAATATATTATAATTCTGTAGCATTTTTTAAATTAATAAAAACATTTTTCAATTTCTTTTTTAAAATAAGTTAAATTCAGTACACAGGTGAACAAACTTTCAAAATCCCATCTTGAACTTAACCTTTATACAGAAAAATAGCTGGAAAATTATTATGTTTTGAATACATACGGTTTTTACTGCAGACATGATACATTGCCCATAGTGCCCAGAGCTGAACTGCTGGTTGAGAGAAGTTGCCAAGGAGTGGGAAAAATGCCTTGAAGGATCTAAAAAGGCAAAGAAGTTCATTTAGAACTCAGGCTAGTGTCCGTGATATAAGAATTATTTTTAACCTTCTCCCCACAGGATCATTTCCTCATTGAGACAGATGTATTTGTTGAGCACATATCAGAAGCTAACATTTAAGAAATTGCATTCTAAGACACTCTTTATATTCAGTATGTCATTTTATCCTCAATCTTGCACACAATAAGCCTCATTTACTCATTTGAGTAAAACTGAGTCCCAGATATCTTCTAAAAGTGATTTTCCCAAAATCACAAAGAAATAGGATTTGAACATAAGGCTATTTGACTATATTTTAACACTGTACCATGGTATCTACATAGTAGTACAATGAGGACAAGCTTTAAGAAAAGTACTGCTCCATCATGAGATTACCTGTAGGTCACCAATGCTGTCATCTTACAACTTGAACTTGGCCAATTCTGGATGGTTTCATACTATACAAAAAGAGAAACCAGGATTCTAGTATGATATTCCATAATTTTTAAAAGGTCAATAGGCTGTTTCATGCCATTTATAATTATATATGAAAAAATAAATCTTCAAAATATGGGAATGATCACCCAAATTAAAGTATACCTACCTGCCAAAGTATCAAGTAGATAACCATTATATATGTAGAAAAGAAGCAAAGTCATGTGGAAAACAGTACAATAAAAAGGGGCTTCAGTTTACAAAGATGCAGGAGTTGGCATGCATCCATTCCTTTCCTAAATCCCATGACCAGAAACAGTAGAAATGGTTTAAAATAAAAGAAGGCAACCATACGAGAACCAAGCAGAAGGGAAAATGGTAACTGATTTAATAGATCTAGCACTGGAGAAGATTAAAAAATGAACCACTTTGAACAGAACTCCCAAAGAGACTTAAAAAAAATTTGGCACACCAAGCACTTCAGGAAATGAGATTAGAGGTGGGGTTAAAAACAAGAGGAGTGATTGAAAGTACCAAAGAATCAAGATTCCTAGATCTTCTTTCCATATCTAACAAAAATTTCTGGACTGGGCAACCTTCTGAACAATTAAGGGTTGGAGTACCATGTTAAAATCATGGATGAAATGAAAATCTAGACGATAAATGCTCAAAGTCCCGTGCCCTCAACTCGGGCATGAGTTGATAAACCAAGCTTATCAATTTCAGCCAGGAGAACAGAAGATTTTTATTGAGGAAAATTCCAACAGTTCAGGACAGAAGATCTAATGATAACAACAGTGACTAATACAGATCACTCTAGGTGAGGCCCACAGTTGACAAGTACCACCCATCTGCACCTAGCTTCCAAACAACTCCACTCTTAAATGTGACTGGACAGCTGAGGATCTCCATATACTTTCTGTAACATAAAGGAAGAAAATAGGGGAAAAAAGCAATTTGCAGAAAACAGGAACCCTAAGGAAGAGGAAATTAAGAAAACCAACAAAAAAAGCCAAATTAATAATTACTACCTTTAAAGAGATAATAGATACAACAGCCATGGGAAAAGAGTTAGATATGGTATGAAAAAGAAGCACTCAAGAGAACGAAAGAGAGTTCTTGAAAATTAAAAATATAAATATGTAAGTATACATAATATATAAAAACATATTAAAAGCTATAAAAAATAAATATACTGAGGCACCTGGGTGGCTCAGTCGGTTGAGCGTCCAACTTTAGCTTAGGTCATGATCTTGTGGTTTGTGGGTTCGAGCCCCACATTGGGCTCTGTGCTGACAGCTCAGAGCCTGGAGCCTGCTTCTGATTCTGGATCTCCCTCACTCTGTGCCCCTCCCCTGCTCACTCTCTCTCTCTCTCAAAAATAAAATAAACATTAAAAAATAAAAATAGGTAAACATATTAAAAGTGTATGTTAGGGGCACCTGAGTAGCTCAGTCACTTTTGATTTTGGCTCTTGATTTTGGCTCAGGTCATGATCTCAACAGATTGTGAGGTCGAGCCCCACATTGGGGTCTGCACCGACAGTGCAGAGCCTGCTTGGGATTTTCTCTCTCCCTCTCTCTGCCCCTCCCCTGCTTGCATGTGTGTGCATGCTCTCTCCCTCTCAAAAAAAAAAAAAAAAAATTAAGGGGCATCTGGATGGCTCAGTTGGTTAAGCATCTGACTTCAGCTCAGGTCATGATCTCACAGCTCCTGAATTCAAACCTGGCATCGGGCTCTGTGGTCACAGCTCAGAGCCTGGAGCCTGCCTTGGATTTTGTTTCCTCCTCTCTCTCTGCCCCTCCCCTGCTTGTGGTCTCTCTCAAAAATTTATATTTATATAATAAAAATAAATACAAAATCCAATAGGAGTGGAGATTTTTAAAGTTTGTTTATTTTGGACAGAGTAAGAGAGTACAAGTGGGGAAGGGGCAGAAGGGGGTGGGGAGAGAGAATCCCAAGCAGGCTCCACACCACCAGTGCAGAACCTGATGTGAGGCTTGAACTTAGAACCTCAAGATCATGACCTGAGCCAAAGTTAGACGCTTAACTGTCTGTGCCACCCAGGTGCCCCAGCAGTGGAGATTTTTAAACAGTTTTTTAAAGAGGACAAACAGGACAAACAGAGGACAAATAGATAAGAAAAACTGAGACATGGGAGGCCAACATCCTAAGGGGGGGAAAAAAAAAGAGGAGAGGGAGGGACTAAGGAGGAGAGAAGAGGGGGAGAAAGGAATTTCCCAGAACTGAAGGAAACAGCTTCTAGAGCAATGAGGAGCCAACATAATGATGAAAATAAACCTACATCCAGGCACACCACTGCGTGATTTTTGAGAACAAAAATCTTAACGGTTCCTAAGGAAAATGGCTTCTCAAAAGTGATACTGAGAAAATGAAGACAAAGAAGTAATGACTTAAAAATTCTGAAGGAAAAATATTCCAAAACTAAAATTCTACATCCAGTCATGTGACTAAGTAAATATGAAGGTAAATTAATGGCCTTTTCAAACAGACAAGGTCTGAATTTTTTATTTATTTATTTTTGAGAGAGAGAGAGAGAGAGAGAGAATGGGGGTGGGGAGGTTGGGAGGAGAGAGGGAAAGAGAGAATCTTAAGCAGAATCCAAGCCCAGCACAGAGCCTGAAGCCCAGCATGGGGTCTGACGCCCACTGCAGAGCCCGATGTGGGGCTCAATCTCATGACTCTGAGATCATGTAAAGTCTGAAATTTTCTATTTCATGCATTTCTTCTTAGAAAGCTACTAGGTAAGATCCAACAGAATGAGGGAATACACCAAAAAACCAGGAAGGCATGCAATCCAGGAAACAGGGAATCCAACACTAGAGAGGTAAGGAGAATCCCCAGGATGACAGTAAAGGAATATCCTGGAATGACAGCAGTATAGCAGACAGACAAATAAGCAGACCAGATGGAAGAAAAACAAGAAAGTTCTAGGAAAGAAGTCTCAAGAAGCTGAAGTAGAAGGAATATATTTGAGTATACTGAAAGGATATATATATACTTGGGGAGTACAGGAAAGGGTGCACATAGGAAAAATGAGAAAAAGAATCTTCTTTTTCCAGAGTGGGAAAATGAATGAACAGATAATGCCTAAAACTGCCAAGTGAAGAAGAAGCAACAGATTTTATTTAGATATGGAGATAAGTATCAAAAGAAATGGCTTGAAAAAAAGCTGAAAGTGGAAGAGAGAACTGGTAAAGCCACATTCAACTGTTTGCATGTGTAATTTTTATAAACGAAAAATATCAGGAGGAATGCAACAAAGTGTTAACAGAGGTTAGGGTTGGATTAGGTAGGGTAAGAGTGATTTAGAATATTTCCTTTTTTTAAATTTATTTATTTTTGAGAGAGAGAGACAGACAGAGTAAGCAGGGGAGGGTCAGAGTGAGAGGGAGACACAGAATCTGAAGGCAGGCTCCAGGCTCTGAGCTAGCTGTCAGCACAGAGCCCGATGCAGGGCTTGAACCCACGAACCGTGAGATCATGACCCAAGCTGAAGTTGGACGCTCAACCAACTGAGCCACCCAGGCGCCCCTAGAATATTTTCTTTATACTTTTTTTATGTTTCCCATTTTCTACAAGTAATACATATTTCTAAAATTCTTGGGGTGCCTGGGTGGCTCAGTCCGTTGAGCGTCCGACTTAGGCTCAGTTCATGATCTCACAGTCTGTGAGTTTGAGCCTTGTGTTAGGCTCTGTGCTGACAGCTCAGAACCTGGAGCCTGCTTCAGATTCTGTGTCTCCCTCTCTCTCTGCCCCTCCCCTGTTCACACTCTGTGTGTGTCTCTCTCTCTGAAAAATAAACATTAAAAAAATAATAAAATAAAATTCTTATAAACTAGAAAAGTAAGTTTCATGCAAGAAGAGATTACAACAGAGTTTGTAAAGAGCGGTACTTGTACCAAATCCTGGAGAAGAGCACTTCTCTGAAGGTCATGTGACATCCAGGGCTGTTTGTCAGATGTCAGGTGGGCTATGATGCCTGCAGCAAAATAGCTGACTTCCATTTCTTTGCTATGGAGCAAGCTGCTAATATGTTTCACCACATCTTCAGTCACCAGTTTGGAAGAGAGTTCTCTAACTTCAGCTATGTTATTCTATAGGTAAAATGGAGCAGAAAGTATCAGGGATAGGAAAGGAACAGAGAACCAGACAACAGTTCCTCACCTTTTCCTACTGCTTAGCTTAGATACAGTCAGAATACTTCGTCCCATCCTCCTCCCTCTCAATTTAGCCTAATACCCACAATCCCACCCCTTGATGATGAGGATATTAGTAATGACAAATCACTGAGTGAGCACTTACTAAGTGCCAGGCACTGTACTAGACATACAAAAAGGTCCTTTTTATGCTGCCTTATCTCATTTAATCTTTAATATAGTTTTACAAAGAAATAAGTCACTCAGCAAGATATAACTTGTCAGTCAGAACTTGTCAGGTTTACACTGCTAATAACTGGTTGAACTCGAGTAAAATCCAGGCCTGATTTAAATACTTAAGATTGCTCAGGGCCTACTATCTGTTACATTAGCTTGAAATTTTACAGCAACGATGAAAGGCAGGTAGTATTTTATTTTATATATTAGTTTTCTATGCTGTTTAACAAACTACCACAAACTTGGTGGCTTAAAACAACACACATTTTTCGCTCTCTCAGTTTCTGTGGGCCAGGAGTTCATTCATGGCTTAGCTGGCTCTTCTACTCTGAGGTCTCAAAAAGCCACAATCAAAGTGCTGGCTAGGCTGCATTCTCATCTGGGGGCTCTACTGGAGGGAAACCTACTTCCAAGCTTACGGAATGTTGGCAACATTCATTAAGACTGAGGGTTGCATTTTCTTGCTGGAGGCCACCCTTAGCTCCTAGAGCTGCCCACAGTTACTTCCCAAGGGGGCTTCTTTCTCCAACCACTTATTTCTTGGCAGCTTGCTTTTCCAAATACATGGAAGATGAGTCCCTCTAGCAGGTCTACTACCAAGAGGGATTAACACAATAGTCCCCCTAAATCTGAGAGGGATATGTTCTAAGACCCCCAATGAATATGCCTGAAATCACAGACAGTACCAAATCCTATATATACTGTTTTTTTTCTATGCATACATACCTATGATAAAGTTTAATGTATAAATTAGGCACAGTAAGAGATTAACAATAATAAAATAATTATAACTATATATACAATATATAACTATATATGATATGTATATATCATATATGTATATCTATAAACACTCTCTCAGCAGAGAGAAATCATGGGCAGAGGAGGGGCAAAAAGAGAGGGAAAGAGAGAAAATCCCAAACAGGCTCCATGCTATCAGCGCAGAGCCCAACCCAGGGCTCCAACTCACAAACCATGAGATCATGACCTGAGCCGAGATCAAGAGTCGGGTGCTTAACTGACTGAGCCACCTAGGTGCCCCTCATGTAACTTTTATTACAATACATTATAGGGGCACCTGGGTGACTCAGTCAGTGTCCGACTCTTGGTTTTGGCTCAGGTCATGATGTCACGATTTGTGAGTTCAAGGCCCACCCTGGGCATTGCACTGATGGTGCAGAGCCTGATTGGGATTCTGTCTCTCCGCCCCTCACCTGCTTGTGCTCTCTCTCACTCTCTAAAAAGAAAAAAGTTACATGAATGAATGTGGTTTCTCTCTCAAAGTATCGAGAATCATGTCAGTACAGAGCCTGATGTGGAGCTCAAACTCACAAACCGTGAGATAATGACCTGAACTGAAATCAAGAGCCGGATGCTTAACCGACTGAGCGACCCAGGCGCCCTCTCTCAAATATCTTATTTCATTGTACTCACTCTTTTTCTGCTTGTGAGGAGATAATAAAATGCTTATACGCATTTTATCCTATAAAAAGGTGGATGATGTAGGCATGTGACATAGCATTAGGCTACTACTGACCTTTGGACCATTCCTCAGAAGGAGGATCACCTGCTTCTAGACCGTGAGTAACAAACTATGGATAAGGGGGAGGGGTCTACTGTATATACACTGTAACAAAATCACAGGACTGATATCCTATCATCTTTGCTATATTCTGTTGGTTAGAAACAAGTCACGGTTCCTGCGCACATTTGAGAGGAGGGCTTTTACAAAGACATGAACACCAAGAAGAGATGAGAATCACTGGGAGTCACCTTAGGGTCTGTCCACCACAGAAGTGAAACATTTATTAGTCAAACTGAACATAGCAGTTACTGTTCCTTCTGAAGCAGTTTTCAGAAAAGCATACCTAGAGCCTAGTATGTTCAAAATAGCATCATATAGCACTATGCAGAAAACTATATTGTTTGAGATCACTTAACCCAGTTTTTTTACAAGACCAGCTATACCCTATTGATTTCAGCAGAAACTGCACTACTTTGAGATTCACCCCAGTTTTTCCCAAAGCTAGCTGTATTTATCCTCATCAATAGCAGGATTTCAGCATTAAGTTGATCAGATGGAAGCTCCAGACAAGGAGAGACATGACAGCCTCCTTACTGTAACTGAGAACACCTGAGATGAATCTCAGTTTCTCCTACAAGCTTGGCAGAGGCTACTTTTCTAGTATCTTTTTCATTTCAATAGTCTAGGAACAAAATGTTGAGAAGATGGAAGATACAGGAGAATGTGGGTCTTCTTCATTCAGAAAAAAGAAGGAAAGAAGGCAACCTCCAAAACTCTCCGCATTCTGAGAGGCTCTCAGAGAAAGTAAAAGATCTTTTAGAAATCTAATAGTAGGACACTTAGCTTTATATAGCATATATGAGGCTTCAATCCACCTTTCTGGCCTTATTTCCTATTGCTTTTCCTATCTTCTGCCAAAATTCCAGCTATTCTTTATTACAGTGTCCCTTAAATGATTACATTTTCTCATCCTCCCTAGGTAAGAGACCTTTGTCTCCTACTTCTTTTGTCCTATCTTTCTACTTTTTTGTACCTTCCAGATTTCCAATACTAATCATTTAATCCCCCCTACTCTGTTCCAAGTCCTATATGTGCTAAGGACACTAAAGTAAAGACACAATCCCTGCTTTTGAGGACTGCACGCTCTAAAATCAAAAGCTTCCACACTTTGTGCTTTCCTAGAACTTAACACAATCCATCTTAAATCAGAAAATTATTCATATACCTGTCTAACACCACCTCCCCAACACTGAAGGACCATCAGCTTGATGTATTTCATGGATGGCAAACTGCAGGGATTTACAGTTATGTCTTCATTACTTTTTTTAAATCTTCACCTTTATTTTTTGGAAATAAAGAAATTTCTCAATTATAGATATCATGATTAAGAGGCAGTATAACAGTATAATCAAAGAAATTTCTAAAAAATTTATTGCCTCGATAAAAAAGAAGTATGGTTAAGTGGTTACTATCAGAGGATCTAGAGCTAGACTGCTTGAGTTTGATATTTGATTCTGCCTCCTGCTACTTAGGTAGCAAGATAAACAGAACATAACACAATTTTTTCCGAATCCTGTGTGACTTAGCCATGTGACTTCACTGCTCCTCCCATCAAGGGGTGGCCACCTTTAATGTGGGTTTAACCATGGACATATAATAATGAATATATATTTGGTCTTTGTTGCCAGTTCTTGAAAGAGAAGTCTTAAATCCCTTCGAATTTCCCAAGTGATAAGATTAATCAGAGCATCTTTGTTCTAATGAGGGAACTCTTTGCAGGCACCTAAATAAATAGCTTCAGGATGGGGACTGGTTGCCAGAAAAACCAAACCTTAATTAGAAGCTGGGATTTTCAGCCCCACCCCACAACATCTGGAGGAGGGGAAAGGAACTGAAGATTGAATTAATAATCAATCACGCCTATGTGACGGAACCTCCATAAAAAATCCTAAACGATGGGTTTAGAGAACTTCTGGGTTGGTAAACACATCAAGGTGCTGCGAGGGTGGTGGCCAGAGAGAGTATGGAAGCTGTGCATACACCCATCCTTCCTAGCCCTATACATTTCTTCCATTTCACTGTTTCTGAGTTGTATCCTTTATAATAAAGTGACAATACCAAGCAAAGTGAATTTCAGAGTTCTGTGAGTCATTCTAGCAAATTATCAACCTGAGGAAGGGGTCATGGAAACTCCCAATTTATAGCCAGATGGTCAGAGGTATGGGTGGCCCAAGACTTACAACTGGCAACTGAAGTGAGGCAGTCTTATGGGCCTGAGCCCTTTAACTTATCTGATAATAATTGCAGGTAGATAGTGTAAGAAAGGAATTGAACTGAATTGGAGCATACCCAGTTGTTACTGAGAGTTGGAGAAGTAATTACTGGGAAACACCCCAAGCCATCTAGTGTACTTTACCCAATGAGACATTAGAGAATGTGACATAAACGGAGGCTTAAGAAGCACTTGCACAGTGGGACTTGCCTTCTAGTGCTACCCTGAAACTGCCAAGTAAAACAAGTCCATGGTGAGAGGGGTGCCTGGCTGGCTCAGTCAGAAGTAGGGCATGCAACTTGTGATCTCAGGGTCATGAGTTCAAGCCCCACATTGATCATAGAACTCCCTGGGTGGGGGGGGGGGGGGGGGAGAAGAGAAGAAGAGGAAGGGAAGGGGGAGGAGGAGGAGGAGAAGGAAGAGAAGAAGCCATCACTGAGAGAGATACAAGGCCCAACTAACAACCTGTACCAACTGTCACAGTGAGAGGCCATCTTGGCACATCTAGCCTTAGTTGAGCCACCAGATGACTACAGTAACATGAATAACTCCACCAGAATTATTGAGACCAGAAGAACTGTACAGCTGAGCTGAGTTCAAACTGTTGACTCACAGATTGAAAAGTTAATAAAATGGCTGTTGTTTTAAGCTGTAGTTTGTTCGCAGCAATAGAGGACTGATGTGGTATCACTTGATAGGGAATCACGTGAACATTAAATGAGTTCATACATAGAAATTGCTTACAAAAGTGCCTAGCATATAGTAGGTGCTACATAAGTATTAGTTTTCTTATTTATTTTTTAGTAGTCAGAATTAATTGAAAACAATTAACCTTACCCAAAGACCAAGTACTTTGCTTTGTATTGCTGACTCTGAAAAAGTCTGTCAAAAGAATATACAGGTTACTTTACCATAAAAAAAAGAACTTTACATATAAAACTAATCCTGTCTTCCCACCTCCAAGACTTGGATGAAGATTGACAATCCTTGATTTTCTATAAAGTGATTGCAGGCAGCTGGAGACTCATCTGTAAGATTCCAAAGTGCTTTCAAAGTAAACAAGAGGGTGACATCATCTAAATTTTCAGTAGTCTTTTGTTTCACTATTGCTAGAAGTTCCTAAAAACCAAAGAGACAAAGAGTTAGATGCCCCAGTGACTGACTCAATTACAATATAAGAAAAGCAATGGTTGTTCTACCACTTAATAGCTCTGTGATCCATTCTTTCTCTATCTAATGAGTTACACCTAACTCCTAAGGTTTTTATGAAGAGTAAATGAAAAAAAATTAAACTTTAATGAACACTTAATCTAGTTCTTAGTCCTTGTTAATAAGACTCATAATCAAGTACATATTAGCTATTCCATTATTCATTTATTGAGAATGTTTAGTCAACATCTCCTGGAAATCAAGCACTTATTCAGGTAAGAGAGACAGATTTTTTAAAAAACTGTTGGTTTTTCTCAACTAAATAAAGGAATTTTAAGTTTTGGTAAATGTTGTAAAGGAAACACATAAAAGCCTAAGAATTTATTTTAGAAAAGGCAGAGAAAGGAAGCCTCCATGCAAAGGTAGTAGGTACACTGAAACAAATGAGACCAGAAAGGAAAGAATAATAATGAATTAAACAAGGAATGGAGACACAGAGGGGGAAGGAGTATGCCAGGCAGAGAAAAAGTATGCTGTTCTAGGTCACTTGAGCAGATCAGTATGGCTAGAGGTTAACACAAGTACTACAACCATATGTCATAATAGATTAAAGAAATCATTTAACAGAGGTTTCAAAACACCATTTCATATCAGAATATCTTGGGACACAAGTTAAGCTAGTATTCTCGTTTTCCTGCAAGTGTATTAGACTGTTGTGAGAGAGGGGAAAGAGAGCTGTTTTCACTTAACCACCTAATGAAAACATACATAAAATATAATATAGCACTGAACAAATCAGAGTATGTTTGTTTTCAGGAAAATGAGACCACCTCAAAAATGTTACCCAAGCAGGAGGGAATGTATTGAGAAGAGTTTAGCACAAAAATAAAGCTGTGAGAGCCAAGACGGAAGTCTAAGAGTGACACACAGCACTGGTGGCAATCATCTAGACAACCAATGGGGTGAGTGGCAGCAAGGCAAGGGAGGGAGCAGGGGAAGTGAGGCTGACCCTGACAATAATGACTGGCCAGACCCATGGTTAGATGCTTTATATATTTTTACCTTAATGGACATTCAAAATAACTGCAAAATATTACTCCTATGACAGATGCCTGTTTTTCAGATGATGCCAGTTTTCAGATGAAGAATCTGAGGCACAGAGAAGATAAGTAAATTATCTAAGGTCTTGTGACTAGTGGCTGAACATGGCTTGTTTTCACCTAAAGCCTGAATGTTTGGTAATATTATCTAAATTGTTTCTCCAAGAAACTTAACAGAGGGTCATGGGGAGGGGAAGGGGGGGGAAAGAGTTAGGGAGAGGGAGGGAGGCAAATCATGAGAGACTCTTGAATACTGAAAACAAACTGAGGCCTGAAGGGGGAGGGGGAAAGGGGAAGGGGGGTGATGGGCATGGAGGAGGGCACTTGCGGGGAAGAGCACTGGGTGTTATAGGGAAACCAACTTGATAATAAACTATAAAAAAAATTAAAAAATAAATTGTTTCTCCAAGAACTACAGGGTTGCTCTTCCCTCCGTGTTACTTCAGTACTTGCTCTCTATCTCACTCTATTCTGTATCTCTGCCTATTCCTATTAACCATTCCCAGCAATTCTATCACATCATCTTGATAAAACTGCTGCCTCAAACACCCTACTTTATGCCCTTGAATACTGAAACAGACTGCCCGAGTCTCACCTTCAATATCTGCCAGCACACTTGGAGAAGGTATTCAACTATATCTGGGAATTCTACTGAATTTCTCAATGAATTTGCTCCCAAGACCACTGTTCTTTCATCATCCTCTCTCTCCTCTGACTTTAATCACCATCTTTTTATACCTCTCATTTGATCACCTCATCTAGTTTTTCATGAACTCTTGCTGTTCTTCCTGACAAAATCTACCAGCCTACTGGCACTCCACTCTCCCTTCTGCTCTAGTCTAAAGCCAACATCTTTACTCCTGCTCTATATACAAGTCCTACACACACACACACACAAAGATCTGGCACCAAATTACTTCCCTCTGTCTTGCCTTTGCCATCAATTTCTCCTTTTTTTTCCAGAATTTTTTTCAAGGATGTAGAATACATCCTAATGTAATTGATTTTGGAAAAAACCAACTGCTGGCCCCATGTAGTATCTTCCTTTCTCTTTTTTTTCTCATTTAAGTATATCAAAAAATTGCTTCCATGTTGCACCTCCCATTTGTTCATCATTGTAGTCCAAACAGGCTCTGTCCCACTATTCCACTGAAATTATGCAAATGAGATGACTAATGACTTCCATCTTGCCAAATCCAACTGGAACCTCTCTGTTCTTCTCACTCAACCACTCAATAGCATCTGACTACTCAATTTTTTCTGGAAATAATTCTCTTGCATTCTAAGACATCATTCTTTCTTAGTTTTCTAACTCATTTTTGACACTCCTCCTCGCTATCCTTCCCCGGCTCGTCCTTCTCTTTCTAACACACTCATTCCAGTCCTTCTTTTTTGCTCTATATGTACTCCACACTCTCCAGGTGATGACAGAGGAGAACAGAGGACTCAGATTATTCTCACCCAATCCTCTGAGCTATGCCCCATATCAAACTGCCTCCGTGACATCTCAAGCCATTGTAGAAATTAACATGTCTAAAATCACTCTTGATTTTTATCCCTCAAACCAAATGACTACACATCAAATACTTGTAAGATTCTACTTATGACAGCAATGCAAAAAAAGGTAAAAACTTCAGGAATAAATTTAAGAAATACAGAATATCAACATTAAGACAACACCCATATACATCTGGGGGACAGAGAAGACCAAATAAATTGAGTAACATCTCCTGTTCTCAGAAGGAAAAATCAGTATCACAGAGATGTCAATTCTTCTAAGTAAATCTATAAATTTAACATAATCCCAAAGAAAACAAAGCTTTTTTAAAATGAGAAAAGTCAATTCTGGTATTCACATTAAAAAAACAAAGAGGGACACCTGGGTGATTCAGTTGGTTAAGTGTTCGACTCTTTGTTTTGGTTCAGGCCATGATCTCACAGTTCATGGGATTGAGCCCCGCATCGAGCTCTGTGCTGACAGCTCAGAGCCTGGAGCCTGCTTCGAATTGTCTGTGTCCCTCTCTCTCTGCCCCTCCTCTGAGCTCTCTGCCCGCCCCCCTCAAAATAAATAAATAAATATATAAAAAGAAACCCAAGAAAAGATCTTAACTATTAAGGAATTTATAAAGCTAGTAAATAAAAAGTGTGGTATCAGCATATAAACAGACATACAAACTAACTCAACACAGCACAAAGTCCAGAAATAGATGCAAATAGATAAGAGATTTTAATATATGATAGAGGTAGCAATGCATAACAGTGGAGAAAAGATAATTTATTCAATAAAAGGTGCAGAGGCAGACATTGAGAAGAAACACAGACTCTTAGATCATACAAAAAAAAAAGGTACAAGTAAATCAAGTATTTATATGTTAAAAGAAAGGAAACCACAGATAAAAATGAGAAATTTTTAAAAGATACTCTGTGGAGTATGGAAATACTTTCAAACTGTGCCATCAATGCCAGAGAAATAAAATGATAAACTTAACCCCATAAACATTTTTAAATTACTGCATGGCAAAACATGTCAAAAATAAAGTAAAAATAATCCAACAGCCAAGTGGGGAAAATACATGTGTCTCACATCAAAGGCTCAATTCCTTAAAATATAGTGAAGTCTTATCAATCATAAGAAAGCCAGCAACCCAAAGGAAAACAGGGGCGTCTTTCTGGGTGGCTGGGGTCATTGTCTCATGGTTCCCGAGTTCAAACCCTGCATCAGGCTCTCCACTGTCAGCACAAGCCCACTTTGGATCCTGTCCCCCCTCTCTCTCTGCCCCTCCTCCAATGGTTCTCTCTCTCAAAATTAATTAACTTAAAAAAAAAAAAAAGAAAGAAAGAAAACCTATCAAGGCCATGAATAAATAGTTCACAGGAAACACAAATGTTCTGGGGGTAGGGGGCAGGGGAGGAAGGTATAGCAAGGCTCATCTCGAAACAAGTGCAAAATAAAAAAACGATGTACATTTTTTAGTTAGCAATATTAGCATAATCATAAGGTAAATACTCAGTACTGAATTAAAATCAGGATATTAATTTATTGGAAAAGGAGACAATTTATAGAAATACATGTGGGAGAGGGGCACCTGGGTGCCTCAGTTGGTTAAGTGTCCACCTCTTGATTTTGACTCAGATCATGAACTCATAGTTCAGGGGATCGAGCCCTGCACCGGAAAATATGTGCATCTGTCAACACAGAGTCAGCTTGGGATTCTCTTTACCTCCCTCTCTGCAGCTCCCTCCCTCCCTTGCTCTCTAACCTAAATAAATAAATAAATAAATAAATAAATAAATAAATAAATGTAAAAAATTTTATTTAAAGATACATGTGAGAGAGCTAAGCTCTTATTTACTATAGCACCAGAATTGCTAGAAAACATCAAAAATGATAAATCAAGTTAAAAGCATTTTATTTAGAGATGTGGAGGTAAATCCCAGAATAGCTCTAAGAGTAGAAAGTAGTTTCTTTTGGGGAGCATGTCTTTAGAGATTTTTCATTTATAAGTCTTTTAGAATGACTGTACTTTTAAAATTATGTTCATAAAATCTTTATTGGAAAATAAAAGGTTATAAAAGTGACAATCAACTTACTTTAACTGCCATGAAAAGCTCTTCCTTAAGCTGTGCAGTTTGCTCAGATGAAAGCTGTAAGAAGACAAAAAGCCAAAAGTGAAACACTGGACATCTATCAGAGCTCTATCAAGACTCAGGAGAGAAATCTGGACACTAGCAATCACATACCTGTAGGGCTAAAATAGAGGTGATGCTCACTGCCATTGTTTGCATCTTGGGGTTCTCATGCTTACACAGCCATCTCATAACAAACTTGGCAGCATCAAATCTGAAAAACAGTATTTTTCTCACAATAAAGTTTTAAACTGTACATAAGGAGAGAAGAAATCACTTAACCTCCCCAACAAATCCTGTATCTTGGATTTCTAAGCCCTCAGCCATGAAAATCAAGAGCATCTGGCAAAAAGAAGAGAAGGTCAGAAGAGGAAGAGGAGAGTAGGCAAATTAAGAATGTAAGCAAAATGCAAAGAATTCAAGGTAATGATTAGCAAGGGCTCCTGGGTGGCTCAGTTGGTTAAGCGTCCGACTTCAGCTCAGGTAAGATAACCTCACGGCTCTTGAGTTTGAGCCCCACATCAGGCTCTGAGCTGTCAGCACAGACAGCTTCAGATTCTGTGTCTCCCTCTCTGCCCCTCCCGTGCTCAAGCTGTCTCTCTCCTTCAAAATAAATAAACATTTTAAAAAATTTTAAAAAACAAAGTAAGGGGGCGCCTGGGTGGCTCAGTCGGTTAAGCGTCCGACTTCAGCTCAGGTCATGATCTCACGGTTCGTGGGTTCGAGCCCCGCGTTGGGCTCTGTGCAGACCGCTAGCTCAGAGCCTGGAGCCTGCTTCGGATTCTGTGTTTCTTTCTCTCTCTGCCCCTCCCCTATTCACGCTCTGTCTCTCTCTGTCTCTCAAAAACAAATAAATATAAAAAAATTAAATATAAGCAAATAAAAAAAAACAAAAACAAAGTAAGATTAGCAGACCTAAGAAAAACTTATTTCTAGCATTCAATTCCTACTTGCATGGGTCTGAAAAAAGTTAAGAAGTTCCCCAACAGGTAGTAATTTGTAATCTGAATTGTAGACAGTGCTAAAATGCCACAGCAAACGAATCACACAGCTAAAGAGAAATCATGCCCTTTTATAGAGGCAGCTCCTATTGACTGCAATTGTAGGAACAAAGACTGAGTTGAGAAAGATCTTCTAACTTTCAAGAGAAGGTAGAAATCAAATTTTTTTAAGTGCGGAAGATCACCTTTCCTATTATATCTTTCAAAGTCAACTCCCATTTTAAGTACACCTTTCGATTAGATTTGTGAATGGCATAGCCTCACAACCCTGCACACACATACTACAGGCTTTGTTCATGCCAGCCTGTGCTTAATTTTTCTGCTGTTAGCAGCAACTATTATAAATGTTTTTGAGCTCACAAAACTGGAAGATTATAAAGGCCTCAAGAGTCCCTTTGGAGTAAAGGATGATGATTTTGTTTATTATTTCAATAAAATAATAACAAAAAGAATGACTATACTTAGAACAGACTTTTTTTTTTTTTTTTTTTTTTTAAGAGAAAGCACAAGCCCGGGAGAGGGGCAGAGGCAGGGAAAAGAGAAAGAGAGGGTGAAAATCTTAAGCAGGCTCTGAGCTCAGCACAGAGCCTGACGCAGGGCTCAATCCCATGATCCTGGCATCATGACCTGAGCCGAAATCAAGAGTCAGGCGCTCAACTGAGTCACCCAGGCACCCCTAAAAGGGCTCTACTTCATAAGCTAGGCACCCTGATAAGTACTTTTCAAACATTATCAAGTCTAACCCTCATAAGAGTCACTATTTTACAAATGAGGAAATTAATGCAAAAATAATGGAAGGGTAGAACTTGAATCCAAGTATGTTTGACTCTCTGGAGCCCATGTTCCTGCCACTCACGACCCTGAACTGGAATCACTTTGCGAGACAACATTTGCACAGAGAGACACAGTTGACCCTGGAACAACACAGGTTTGAACTGTTCTGGTCCCCTTACACACAGATTTTTTTCAATAAACATACTGGAAAATATTTTGGAGATTTGCAACAATTTGAAAAAACTCACCAACAAACCTAGAAATATCAAAAAATGCAGATAAAGTTAGGGATTTATAAATATACAAAACGTACGTAGATACTTGTTACTAGTTTCTTTTACGATTTACGACCATAAAATGTACACACATCTACCATAAAATGTTAATAAAATTTACTGACACTTATATAAACACTTATAAACAATACACAGTCAACAAAAATGTAAACAAACCTAAAAATAGACAGTATTTTCTTTAAATTTTTTAAAAACACTTACTTAATTTTGAGAGACAGAGGGACAGAGTGCAAGCAGGGGAGGGGCAGAGAGAGAGAGGGAGACACAGAATCCAAAACAGGCTCCAGCCTCCAAGTTGTCAGCGCAGAGCCTGACATGGGGCTCGAACCCACGAACTGTGAGATCATGACCTGAGCTGAAGTCAGACGCTCAACCAACTGAGGCACCCAGGTGCCCTGATACAGTATTAAGTAACTATATAAAATTAACTGTACTACACGCTGTACTACTGTTTTATTTCACAGCCACCTCCTGTTAGTATTACAGTGAGCTCAGGTGTGCGCATGCATATCCACTTAAGATGCCCTGCAACACTAATCACTCCACATGATCAGTTTGTCTCTCCAGTAAATTGCATACGGTCTTAAAAAGTAATCTCTTGGAGTGCTCACGTATTTCTCACTGTGTTTAGTAAAATACTGTAAATTCTGAATAACACCATGGGACCCATATAAAATGCCATTAATGATACTGGAAGTGCTCCCCAGAAATAAAGAAAAATCATGCCATTACAAGAAAAAGTTGAACTGCCTGCTATCTACCATAGACTTAAGACCACAGCTGGGGTGCCCATCATTTCCAGATAAATGAATCCAGAATAAATACACCACGGTAACAAATAAAATAAAATTAAATAAAATTAAATAAAATTAAATTAAATTAAAAAAAAGGAAATTGGTGAAGGTGTTGCTGCAGCTATGCCAGCTGGCATGAAACCTCGCACCTTTTGCAAAACACCTTTTTATCTTATTAAAAATGCAGCTTTTATGTGGGCAAGGATTGCTGTAAGAAAAGCATACTTATAGACTAATATAACTTGAGAAAAAGTGATTATATGATAAATTAAAGAAAAAGGAAGGTAAAGGATCTAAAACTGCAAAATTTTTTTAAGTTTATTTATTGTTTGTAATTTCTACAACCAATGGGCTCAAACTCCCAATCCCGAGATCAAGAGTCACTTGTTCTTCTGGGGTGCCTGAGTGGCTCAGTCTGTTGAGCATCCGACTCCTGACTTTGGCTCAGGTCATGATCTCATGGTTTATGAGTTTGAG
This sequence comes from Cryptoprocta ferox, assembly GCA_028646485.1. Lineage (NCBI taxonomy): Eukaryota > Metazoa > Chordata > Mammalia > Carnivora > Eupleridae > Cryptoprocta > Cryptoprocta ferox. The sequence goes on from CM053570.1 coordinate 61,071,251, forward strand.
CCCCACATCAGGCTCTGCACTGGCTCTCTCTCTAGCCCCTCCCCATTGGCGTGTGTGCTCTTGCTCTCTCTAAAAAAAAAGAAAAAAAAAGAGCCTCATGTTCTTCTGACTGAGCCAGTCAGGTAACCCTAAAACTACAAAACTTAATGCCAGCAAAGGATGGTTTGCTTTTTAGAAAGAGGTTTGACTTAAGGCAGGAAGGGATAGGTTAACTCTACTGTTTTATGCAAATGCAGTCAATTTTATGTAAGAACTGCTCTTATCCATAAAGCTGCTAACCCCAAGCCTTGAAGGGAAAAGATAAACAGAGACTGCTAGTCTTTTGGTTGTAGAACAAGAAGGCCTGGACAAGAATCCTTTTTATGGATTGGTTCCATACTTTGTCCCTGAAGTCAGGAATTACCTTGCCAATAAAGGATTGCCTTTAAAATCCTTTTCATATTGGGGCACCTGGGCGGCTCAGTCGGTTGAGCATCCAACTTTGGCTCAGGTCATGATCTCACAGCTCGTGGGTTTGTGCCCCATGTTGGGCTCTGTGTTGACAGCTCAGAGCCTGGAGCCTGTTTCAGATTGTGGGTCTCCCTCTCTCTGTCCCTACCCTGCTTGCATTGTCTCTCTCTCTCTCTCAAAAAATAAACAAACATTAAAAAACATTTTTTTAAATTCTTTTCATATTGGATAATGCCCCTGGTGGCCCAGAACCCCATGAGTTCAACACTGAAGGCATTAAAATGGTCTCTTTGCCCCCAAACACAGGGTCTCTAATTCAGCCTCTAGATCAGGAGGTGACAGGGCCTTTAAGGCTCATCACACAATACTTTATGGAAGGACTGTCAACATTTGAGAAGAGAATCCCGATAGAACATCATGAAAATCTGGAAGAATTACACCATCAAAGATGCCACTACTGTCATAGGAAAAGCCATAAAGCCATCAAGGCTGAAACAAATTTCTGCTGGAGAAAACTGTATCCATTTTCTGTGTATGACCTCACAGAATTTATAACAGCCAATCAAGGAAATCATGAGGGACTGTAGATATGGCCAAAAAAAAAGTGGGGGGGGGGTGAAGATTCAAGATATGGATCTTGGAGAAATTCAAGAGTTAATAGACATCACACCAGACGAATTAACAGATGTTGATTTGATAGAGATGAGTGCTTCCAAACCAGTGCTGGACAGCAAGGAAAAAGATGTAGAAAAAGCAGTGCCAGATAATAAATTGACATTAGACAATCTGGCAGAAGGAGCCCAATTATTCAAGACTGCATTTGACTTATTTTGTAACGTGGACCCTTCTATAATACAGGCAATGAAACTAAAGCAAATGGTGGAAGAAGGATTGGTACTGTATAGAAACATCTTTAGAGAAATGAAAAAGCAAAGAAGTCAGACAGAAATTATGATGTATTTCTGTAAAGTTACACCAAGTGTGTCTGCCTCCCCTTCCATGTCCTCCACCTTTCACCCCCAAGACAGCAAGACTACCCCTCCTCTTCCTCCTCAGCCTAGTCAACATGAACACGATAAGGATGAAGACCTTTATGATGATCCACTTCCACTTAATGAGCAGTAAATAATCATCATGCCTACGGTTAATAAACATCTCTGTTGTGTATGTATCTTCATGTGAACATCTAGTAACTGTACAGCAAGAACTGTATGAGAGGTTTCTGTGTCCTTATTATCGCCTAAGTATTCATGATGTACAACATCACATGCAAGACTTACATGGACGTGGACAGCCTATCCTTACAGGGCATAAGGTAAGTGATATTTAATATAAAATTAAAAACATGTTAGTTTTCTTATCATTCTGTAACTGTGCTTTCCAAGAATTACGTTACCATATAGTATGCCTCTGCCATAATCGGAGAAACTGCATAAGCCTGTTATCAGAGGCAAGTAGTTTTTTTTAAAATAACAATGTTTCCAATACTGTATGATAAATATGACTGTTTTACTCTATGCCACGAAAATTTTATAACAATTCATTCATTAGTGTAAGGCTAGGTTACCATGAAGCAATTCACTGATTATACTATACTACCATAAAGCAATCATATTGCTGCTTTTTCATTATCAATGCATGAATATACTTGTAAATAAATATTTTTCACATTATCTTTCCTTCTTTCCTTCGTTCCTAAGTAAACTCTACCGCCAACGTAGGGCTTGAACTCAGTGACCCTGAGATTGAGTCACACTAAGACAGCCAGACACCCATTATCTTTTCATTTTTGTCTAGTGTTAGTAATACATAAAACATCTACAGTGTTTGGTAGAAGATGATATTGATGTAGGTACTGACAGAAGATTCACCTTATAAGTAGAAGTACAAACTTTTGTTATCAATAAATACAGTACAGTACTAAATATGTATTGTGTTTTCTACTTATGATTTTTTATTTTTTTAAAAATTATTTATTTTGGGGGAGGGAGCATGACTGGAGGAGGGGCAGAGAGAGAGGGAGAGGGAGAATCCCAAGCAGACTCTGCCTGTCAGAGTGCAGAGCCCGATGTGGGGTTCAATCCCACAGTGAGATCATGACCAGAGCCTAGATCAAAAGTCAGATGCTTAACTGACTGAGCTACCTAGGTGCCCCTTCTTCATGACTTTTTTAAGAACATTTCTTTTCTCTAGCTTGCTTTAATGTAGAATATAATATATAATATTTAACATACAAAATACATGTTAATCGACTATTTCATCACTAAGGCTCTCCAGTAAACAGCAGGCTATTAGTAGTTAAGTTCTGGTTGAGTGAAAAGTTATACATGCATTTTGCCTGGGGGGGGGATGTGTGTGGTGTGTGTCAGTGTCCCTAATCCCTGTATTTTTCAAGGGTCATCTGTAGGGTACTCCAATCACCTCTGTGGAAGAGGCTCAACAGAACACTCTCCTCAAACACCTTAGCCCAGCCTTAATTAAACCCTTGCTAATAAGCTAATAACCAAAAGCCAACAATGTTCAGAGTAACACTAGTCAAGGCCCCAAAATCATATGACCAAGTTTTATACTTACCTGTCAAATGGAACATCCACAAGAATCCTGGAATTGGTTAAGGAGAGAAGACAATTCTTCTGTAACTTTAAGGGAATAAAGAAAAATAATTTTGAGCAAAGGTACACTCCATTCTAAATAAAGATTCTAGGCATTTAGAAGGTGCTACCAATGAACTTTTCTTACTAAGAGCTCACTGTGCACCTGGCTCTGTGTACCTCCAAGTTCTTCATTTAATCTTACTCTGTCACATTCACCTCTACCTAAAGAACAATCAATCCTCCCCTGACCCTTTTTTTTTTTTCTGACAAAGTGGGTCTCTTCCCCTGAACCCCAATGGCCTGCCTATGGGTCAGTCTAAATCAACTACCTGAAGCCTGGCCCATCTACAAATGTCCTTACCAGATCTCTCATAACTGTGATAGAGCTATACCTACTACCTAAGACCAGTAGAGATAAAATGGGGCCTTTAGAGATAGGAAAGAAGAAAAAGCCTCTTGGGAAAGCTGTGGGAATAGAAAAATATACCATTTCTTTGAAAGGCCATAAGTAGGCCAGTATGACTGAAATACAGTATATGAGGCAGGGTCAGCAAGCCTGAAATGCAACAGGAACCGGGCAGTAATATACAAATGAAGTGGGATGAGTGTGACACAGCAGAACAGTGGTAGGAATTATGGCAAACTAGGGAATTCATGCCCTTTTATAGGGGCAGTTCTATAGGGGCAGTTCTTACTCCAACTGATGACTTCCATGCAGGAATTAACACTAAACTGTGAAGGCAATTCCAACTTCTCAACAGAAAGTAGAAATACAGATTTTTTTTTAATGAGGAAAGACCACCTCCCTTAATGTATTTTTTAAAATTTCCATTTTAAGTACACACTTCAATGAGATTTGACAAATTGATACAGCTGTGTAACTACCATCCACCATCACCATAGTTAAGATAAAAAATATTTCCATCACCCCAAAGAGTTGCACTGCACCCACCTTCCAGCCAATCTCAATCTCACAAACTTCAACTCCAGAAAATTACACTGTCCTAACAGATTAATCTTTTCTTACATTTCACATAAATGGAATCGTATGGTACCTACTCTTCTGTGTCTGCCTTATTTTGCTCAGCATATACTGTTTTTGAGATTCATCCATACTGCACATATGAGTACTTTATTCCTTTTTATTGCCAAATAGTGTTTTTTTGCATAAATATACCACAATTTATTCACCTTTTGTTGGACAACTGAAAAGTTTTCAGTTTTAGGAGATACATTATGAATAAAGATATTATAAACATTCATGTATAAGTCTTTGTATGAATATACGATTTCATTTTTCTAGGAGTGGAATGACTGGTGTAGAAGGTATATGTCTAACTTTGAAAGGAGCCAGCAGACTGTTGAACTGGTAGTTGCATCATTTTACATTCTTAACATCAATATATGAGAATTTCAGTTGCTTCAGACCCCTGCCAACACTTTTCATTTCAACCAATCTAGAGGGTGTGTAGTAGCACTAGGCATGCAGTGGTCTCTCAGTGTGGTTTACACTGAGCATCTTTTCACACACTCATTTAAATGTCATCTGCATGTCTTCTTTGGTCAAGTGCTGAACTCTTTTGCCTTTTTAAAAAATTGGTTTATCTTGTGTTACTAAGAATTTTTTATTTTCTATAAAAGTCCTTTCTCATATATACAAAATAAACGTTTTTCCAAGCCCACAGCTTACCCTTTTCAATTTGTGTATGTGTGTGAAAAGCTTTGATTTTGATGAATTCTAAATTTATTATTTTTCTTTCATGATGTGTGCTTTTTTGTATCCTAAGAAAACTTTGCATACTTCAAGGTTACATATATTTTCTCCTGTTTTCCTCTAGAAGTTTTATGGTTTTAGCTTTTATATTTAGATCTATGATTCAGTTCAAGTTAATTTTCACACATGATGTTAAGCCTATAAGGATGTACTAAGGTGTTAATAGTACATGGGTTTCTGGGTAACCAGTTTCTGAGAAATTTAAAAAAATTTAAACCCAATCACTTATCCAAATGTGCTATTTTTTTCTATAACAAATATAAATTCCGTATCTATTCTCTCTCATTCTTTCAGGTAGGATGAAAAATTAAAACAAAATAATGTTAAAACTAATAACTAATACAAATGATTTTTTTCATGTATTAGTCCTAAGTAAGAAGCACAGTCAAGTATTCAATTCAAATTACCTGCTGGTAATGGGGGAAATTTTTCAGAGCCTTGAAAAGCAGACAGGTGACTTCTGACAACAGGCGAACAGGCATCCCCCTGGCCAGGCCCTGGCGTGTTAAGTTGAGGGCGCAAGCACTGGCTGTGAACTGCACTGGCAAATCCAATGGATGATTCCTCATTCCGACAGCCACAAGCTGAAGATGAACTTGTTTTTAGTGGCATATGACAACATTAGCATTCTTTATACTGTCTTGTTTTTGTATTAATTGGCAAAAATATCTGCTCACTGGGCCAGAAAGTAACAGATTTTGCCTATCCTCAGCATTAATTTTTTTAGGACACCAGCAATACCTTCTAATCCAAATGCAGCCATTAACTAGCTCTGTGACTATAAGCAAGTCACATCCCTTCTTTGGACTTCCGTTTCCTCAGTAATTTCATAATCATTTATTGAACATCACTCCATACAAGGCATTGTGTGATAAGCACTACAGGGGAGACAACTGTGAGTCACTTATACCTTATTCCTTAACATAAAGCCTTGTGAGAAAAATAAGGTGTGTAAACAAAGAACACCGTGAGAGATATAAAACATGAAACTGGAAAAAAGAAAAGTACCATAAAAGAAGTATATATAAAGTGCTGCCTAAGGTCTTTGTGGAGGGAGCAATCATTTCTGATATGGAATCAGAAGACTTCATTCAGAGAGCACATTTAAGCAGGGCTGCAGCTAAGATTTGAACAGAATTAAGATGGAGGTAGGGATGAAATGTACTGGGGATTTCCAAGGAAGGGAAAGGTGATAAAAAAATACACAAAATAAACAAAAGGATGGGTTGAATCCAGCAATGGTGGAGGGGAAATTTTGAATTGAACAGAATTTTGAAAGCGTTTGAAAAGTGATAAAACATAACATTAGAAAGGTAACTGGAGGGGCGCCTGGGTGGCTCAGTCGGTTGAGCGTCCGGCTTCGGCTCAGGTCATGATCTCACAGTTCGTGGGTTCGAGCCCCGCGTCGGGCTCTGTGATGACAGCTAGCTCAGAGCCTGGAGCCTGCTTCGGATTCTGTGTCTCCCTCTCTCTCTGACCCTCCCCTGCTCGCGCTGTCTCTCTCTGTCTCTCAAAAATAAAAAAAAATAAATAAAAAAAAACATTTAAAGAAAGGTAACTGGAAGATAGACTGTGAAAGACCTACAACTTTCATGTAAAATGGAGATGCCATTCTAACCTTAGACCACTCCTGCTCTAACATTCAAGGACAAGGCGATCTGTTTTGTCTATCCAACAGAGATAAATAATCATCCTTATCTACCTCAGAAACCAGTCTGCTGATACTTGCATGAACCATGATTTTAAGAGATTAGGGCCCCTCACTCTGACAGCTGCATGAAGTAATGGAGCCTAGAGACAGACACAGACCTCGGACACATTCTACTATAGAAAAAAAAGACTATTGTCTATATTGCTAAACTGTTCCTAGGATTTCATTGGATAGCCATTATCTGCAAATTAAATATGTAGAAATGATTAACAAAGCATAATTTTTAAAAATCACAGAGTATTTGATATGAAATGGACTTTTAGAACATCTAATTCAGTATCATTACAAATAGGAAAAATCCAGAGTTTTTTCTCTTTATACAGTGCTGCTTTTAAGTTATGAATAAATCTAATCTCCCATGATGTAGAAATATCCATATTTTTAAGGAAATGCAAAGAATTACAAATAATCAAGAAAAGGTGACTTTAAGACTCTTCATTTTCATGTTACATTTCACTCTAAATAACTGCAGGTTTTTTTTGTCCCAACCACTTAATACTTCCAATAATATTTAAAATAAATTCATTCTATAGGGGTGCCTGGGCAGCTCAGTCAGTTAGGCATCCAGCTTTGGCTCAGGTTATGATCTCACAGACCTTGAGTTCGAGCCCCACATTGGGCTCTCTGCTCTCAGCACAGAGCCCACTTCAGATCCTGTGTCTTCCTCTCTCTCTTGCAAAGATAAATAAACATTAAAAAAAAATTCATTCTTCTGTAAACCAAAGTCTAGCCCTACCAATACTGGTAATTTTACTTTACTCACAAAATACTTTAAATGGTAGGTACGGCCACCTCCAATTATTATATTTTGCTCTGTTCTTGTTGGAAATACTGTTGTTTTCTTTTGAAAACCAGAGGTTAGATTTTAAAGAGTACACGAATGAATAAATAAGAAACAACATTTAGGACAAAGTGACTTCGTGTTTATAAATTCTATCTCCTATTTTAGGCAAAATAGTGCAGTGCTCCTACAGTCCCTTCTCAAGCGAAATCAAAACACTAGATGATTCTAATTGATTCAGATGCTCAAATGAGAAATGGTCTAGCAGTTAAGGCTACCACTATTTTCCTTTCGCTGTGAGGGTACTGTGGCTCACTATAGAATAAGGTATATAATTCATTGTACTCGGTGTGTTTTGTGAACAGCTTTAATGAACTAAGTAAAAAGTAGTAACAAAAACCTTTCTGAGGTGTAGTTACCTTTAAAATAGCAGGCATGGTTACCTGCATTGAAAACGTCTCTGTGAAGAGCCTGTAAAGAGCTTCCTTCATAAAACATGACCTATTCCTGTATCGACTTAGTGCTTCTGAAATCTGACTCATATTGGCTCCTCCAGCAACCTGAAAAACAAAAATATTACCAATAGGTTTCACTGTTCAGGCTTTTTGGGGTTTTGAGTGTTTGAAACAATGATAGGTATTCAATTAAATGCTCCAGGTGCTTTACAAAGTTGTTCTTATTGAATTCTAAGTCTAACGGATAAACAGTCTCCTCAATCTCATTTTTACATATGGGCCAGAGAGATGGAAGTATGGTGCTAATTTTAATAAAGCAATTCCACGGTGGAGCCAAACTGAAATGGCATCTCCTTACAACTATATTACAGTTAAGACTTCACCCAAAAACAAAAGAAAAAAAAAGATTTCAAATGAATAATGGGTGGCATATAAATTTTTAAACAATAACTATGATTGCATATGTTTTCTAAGTACTCATTTAGAATAAATTAGGTAATAAGAGAAAGGTAAAAGGCCACATAAAATAACTAAAATGGAAGAGAAAATGACTTTTCTGTAGTAATATTATTTTTTATTTATTAAACATTAACATAATTCTTGCTACCAGTTAAACAACTTTTAAAAATCTATATATAGACTTTGGGTCTGGAGGATAATGGTACCCCCATGATCCAAAACATAAAATTAACAAGGAATGCAAATAAATATGACGCAATTTTCAACATCCAGGGTAGTGGAGAAGAAGAAAATAAAGGGGAAAATTCAGAATCTTGCAAAATGAAAAGAAGACAATCCCTTCTCCGCTCTACCATGACCACTAACATCATTATCACTGAAGAAACCTCACATCACTGATTGACATCACTAATGGACAATGCTTCCGAATTATCAACTATCAATTAAATAACAAAAAATAAAAAATTCAAACCAATTCCATATAAAGCTATTTAAGAAATTTTTAAGCAGCATATTTATACATTTCATCTGAGCAAAATTCTTTCTATAAACCAACAACAAATCAGATTAAACTCAGGAGAGAAAAAGAAAAAATCATATCAAATATAAAAACTAAGTTACAAGGTACCCAAGGAAGAGTGGATTTGAATAAAAATTTAGTAATGGAAAGAAATACATGAAAACAAATTTTTTTAAAAAGAAAAAAGTACAGGGGTGCCTGGGTGGCTCAGGTGGTTAGGGGTCCAGCTCTTGACTTTGGCTCAAGTCATGTTCTCATTGTTCATAGGTTCGAGCCCCACGTTGTGCTCTGTGCTGGCGGTGCAGAGCCTACTTGGGATTTTCTCTCTCCCTCTCTTCTGCCCCTGCTCCACCCTCCACTCATGTGCTCTGTCTCTCTCTCAAAATAAATAAACTAAAAAAAAAAAAAAAAGAAAGAAAAAAGTACAAATGATCTAAGATTGAGTGTTGTTATAGAAAAAAGACAAAGATCGAAGATGCATATATTTGAAGATCCTAAAAGGAAAACAAACTAATATTTAAAACTATTATCTAGAAAAACTTTGCAGAAGTAATTTTTAAAAAGACCTAAATCAATACACTGAAAGGATCCACCAAGTACTAGGGACAACTAACTGAGATCATCCGAGACATATCTTGGTACAAGGATTAAATTTGAAGATAAAATAATCTTTAGGGCTTCCAGATAAAAAGATCAAATAAATAACACAGAATTAGACTGTCATGGGATGTAACAAGCAACATACAAAGCAAGTCAACAGTGGAGAATTTTCAAGAAACCAGGAAAGAAAAGGGTAAAAAAGGAGTTTATATCCAGCCAACCTTTATTTCAAATATCAAGACTATAAAAATATAAAAGACTGAATAACAAGAACTCAAAGAATAGGACACAAATCTCCTTCCTGGAAAATCTGCTAGAGAATAAGTTTCATAGAGTAACCAAGGGAGAGCTGAGAAAACTCTAGCAAAAGGACACATGGTGAGCATTTAATATATTTAATCATAGATCTGTCTCCCGACATATTCAACAAGTGCATTGGGAAATTATCTGTCTGATGGAACTATGTTGGAACTCGGGAGTTTATTAAAGGGTTGCAATTTCCAGGAGAAGCCTTGGACAATAAATTATGATTCATTTCCATCTATTTCAGCTCTTACCACAGTAACAGCTGTCCACCTCCCACCCATCAGCCACCAGAAGTACATCCAGGGCAACATACAGATTGTGGGAGCCAAGATAGGAAAAAAGATCATGATTCCCAATTATCAGGGATATGTGCTCTGATCACAGACTGCTGCTTCTGATAATAGGTACAGAACACAGGTGAGCAGCCACTGTTGTGCCTGTTCATTGCCCCTCTCCCTCCAGCCAAAGTGACTTCAAGGGAAGTTAAAGGGCCAGTGTTCTTTATATCCCCCTTGTCTTCATTTTACTCTTTTTCCAATTTGGGGAGCCAGACATTAAAGACCAAGACATTCAAAACAAATGCATATATTGAGAAAATTCCAAAGTGACTGCACATACCCAAGAAAGGTTCAGAGAAGACCTAAAAAGACCTTAAAGATTGTACCTCAGGTTGATACTTGGCACAGATCAGATACCTGGCACACTTAGCAAACCCTAAGGAAAGGAGACAATCTGTTTTCCAGAGCTACCATAATGTAAGTTTCCAATGTCCAATTTTCAACAACAACAAAAAAATCACAAGGCATACAAAGAAACAGGAAAGTATGGCTCATTCAAAAGAAAAAGGAATGAACAGAAACTGTTCCTGTAAAAAAACCTGATGGCACATCTATTAGGAAAGACTTCTAGACAACTGTCTTGCAGATGTTCAAAGAACTAAAGAAAGATATACATAAAGTCAAGGAAATGATGCATGAACAAAAGAGAAAAAAATCAACAGAGACAGAAATCATAAAAAAAAAAAAAAAAAAAGACGGGGTACCTGGGTGGCTCAGTCAGTTAAGTATCCAACTTCAGCTCAGGCCATGATCTCATGGTTCGTGGGTTTGAGCCCCACATCAGGCTCTGTTCTGACAGGCTCTGGAGCCTGCTTTGGAGTCTGGGTTTCCCTCTCTCTCTGCCCCTCCCCTGTCTTACTCTGTCTCTGTCTCTGTCTGTCTGTCTGTCTGTCTCTCTCTCTCTTTCTCTCAAAAACAAACAAATATTTAAAAGAATTAAAAAAAAAAAAAAGGAAAAAGAGAAAAGAAATTCAGGAGCTGAAAAGTGCAGTAACTGAAATGAAAACTTCACTAGAGGGATTCAATGTCAGATTTCACCAGACAGAAGAATCAACCAGCTCGAAAACAGAACAATGGAAATGACTGAGTCAGAGGAACAGAAAGTCAGAAAGACCCCCCTATCCCAAAAATGTGAAGAGACACTCAGGAACCTATGAAATACCAATGAGCAGACCAAACTACACATTGTGGGCATTCCAGAAAAAGAGAGAGGGGCTGAGAGAATATCTGAAGAAAATATGACTGAAAATTTCCCAAATTTGATGAAAGAAATTGATATAAATATCCTAGGAAATCTAAAGTAAGATGAACTCAAGAATACTCACACCAAGACACGTTATAATCAAAATTGTTAAGGCTAAAGGCAAAGAGAAAATCTTGGAAACAGCAAGAGAGAAGCAAAGCATCACACATAAGGGATGCTTGATATGATTATCTGCAGATTTCTCATCAGAAACTTTAAAGGGGAGAAGACAGTGGGCAAACAGATATATTTGGATTGTTAAAAGAAAAAAATAACATGAACCAAGAATCCTATATCCAGCAAAACTGTCCTTCAAATGTAAGGAAGAAATCAAGACATTCCCAGATAAACAAAAGCTGAAGAAATTCATTATCACTAGGCCCACCCTGTAAGAAATGCTCAAAGGACTCCTACAGAGTAAAACAAAGTAACACTAGACAGTAATAGAAAGCCATCTGAAGTAATAAAGATCTCAATAAAGGTAAATACATGGGCAATTTAAGAAACTACTTTTATATTAAAACTGGTTTGGGGCGCCCAGCTGGCTCAGTCAGGTTACACATGCGACTTTCTGCTCAGGTTATGATCTCACGGTTACTGAGTTCAAACCCCGCATCGGGCTCTGTGCTGACAGCTAGCTCAGAGCTTGGAGCCGGTCTTCGGATTCTGTGTCTCCCTCCCTCTCTGACTCTCCCCTGCTCACGATGTCTCTCTCTAAAAAATAAATAAAATATTTTAAAAAATAAATTTAAAAAAAAAACTGGTTTGTAGGAGCACCTGGCTAAGATGGTAAAGTATGCAACTCTTGATCTCAGGGTCATGAGTTCAAGCCGCATGTTCGGTGTAGAGATTACTCAAAAAAACAAAAACAAAAAACACACACACACAAAAAAACAAAAAAACTGGGTGTAACTCTACTTTTTGTTTTCTACATGATTTAAGAAATGAATACATTTGTTTAAAAAAATTATTACACTAAAAGCTAGGGTTATTATAACTTGAATTATCTTTTTTTATACTTTGGGGGAAAATGTATAATGATGTAATTTAGGGATATCATTGATTAAAAGGGGTGAGGTTGGAGATGTAAATGAGTAGTTTTTTAGTCACTGAAGTGAAGCTGGTATAAATTCAAATTGGAGTATTATAACTTTAGGATATTAAATGTAATCTCCATGCTAACCACAAAGAAAACAGTTACAGAAAATACACAAAGGGAAATGAGAAAGGAGTTTAAACATTTCATTATAAAAAAATCCGCTGAACAAAAAAGGAAATAGTAATGCAGGAAATGAGGAGCAAAAAAGCTACAAAACATATAGAAACCAAAGAGCAAATGATAAAGTCCCTCCTTATCACTAATTACTTTAAATGTAGATGGACTAAATGCTACAATCAAATGACAAAGATTGGAAGAATAAATAAAAAAAACATGTGATCCAACTATACACTATCTACAAGAGACTCATTTCAGATCCAAAGACATAGCTAGATGGAAAATGAAAGGATGGAAAAAGATATTCCATGTAAATATAACCAAAAGACAGCAGGGGTGACTATACTACTGTCAAACAAAATAGACTTTAAAATGAGAAGAGGTTACAAGAGACAAAGCAAGACATTATATATTAATAAAAGGTGCAGTACAGCAAGAAGATATAATAAGTATAAACATTTATGTATCTAATGACAGACTATCAAAACCTATGACACAAAGGGGCACCTGGATGGCTTAGGCATCCAACTCTTGATTTCAGCTTAGGTCATGATCTCATGGTGGTGGTATCAGGCCCTGCATTAGGCACTGCGCTGAGCATGGAGCCTGCTTAACATTCTCTTTCTACTTCTCCCTCTGTCCCTCCCCTCTGCCAGCTAGTGCTCTCTCTCTCTCAATAAACAAAACAAAATTTAAAAAAACATGACAAAACATGACAAAATTAGAGAAAAACAGACATTTCTGCAATAATGGAGACTTCAATAACCCACTCCATAATGGACAGAACTATACAGAAGTAAGGAAACAAAGGACTTAACACAATAAACCAACTAGATCTAACAGACATATGCAAAACACTCTACCCAACAGTAGCAGCATCCACAGCCTTTCAGGTGCATATGGGACTGTTCCAGGATAGACCATTTGTTAGAGCACAAATTTGGGCTCTACAGATTAAAACCTAGGCATCAACTCTGGAAAACAGTATGGAGATTCCTCAAAAAATTAAAAACAGAACTACCCTACACCCAGCAATTGCATTACTAGGTATTTATCCAAGGGATACAGGTATGCTGTTTTGAAAGGGCACATGCACCCCAATGTTTATAGCAGCACTATCAACAATAGCCAAAGTATGGAAAGACCCCAAATGTCCATTGATAGATGAATGGATAAAGAAGATGTAGTGTACACACACACACACACACACACACACACACACACACACACAATGGATTATTACTCAGCAATCAAAAGAATGAAATCTTGCCATTTGCAACTACATGGATGGAACTAGAGGGTATCATGCTAAGCGAAATTAGTCAGAGAAAGACAAATATATGACTTCACTCATATGAGGACTTTAAGATACAAAACAGATGAACATTAAGGGAAGGGGAGCAAAAATAATATAAAAACAGGGAGGGGGACAAAAAATAAGAGACTTAAATATGGAGAATAAACAGAGGGTTCCTGGAGGGGTTTTGGGAGGGGGGATAGGCTAAATGGGTAAGGGGCATTAAGGAATCTACTCTTGAAATCATTGTTATACTATATGCTAATTAACTTGGATATAAATTTTTAAAAAATTAATAAAAAAATAGTGTCATACAAAGTGGCTTTTTTGACAAGTGAAGTTAGAAATAATAGAAGTAAAACTGGAAAATTTATAAATTTATGGAAATAAGATAACATACTATTAAACCAAAGGCTCAAACAAGAAATCACAGGTAAATTAAAAATATTTAAAGACAACAACAACAACAACAAAAACACAGCATATTAAACCTGATAGGACCCAGGGAAAGCAGTGCTAAGAGGGACATTTATAGCCATAAATGCTTACATTAAGAAAACAAGATGGGGTGCCTGGATGGCTCAGTCGGTTAAGTGTCCAACTCTGGCTCAGGTCATGATCTCACAGTTCGTGAGTTTGAGCCCTGCATTGGTCTCTCCGCTGTCAGCACAGAGCTCGCTTCCGATCCTCTGACCCCTCTCTCTCTCTGACCTTGCCCTACTGGTTTTCTTTCTCTCTCTCTCAAAATAAATAAATAAACCTAAAAAAAAAAAAAGAAAGAAAGAAAGAAAGAAAACAAGATGAGGCACCTGGGTGACTCAGTCAGTTAAGTGTCTGACTCTTGATTTCAGCTCAGGCCATGATCTCACGGTTCATGACACTGAGCCCTGCATCATGCAGAGCCTGCTTGGAATTCTGTCTCTCTTTCACTTGCACCTATTCTCTCTCTCCCCTTTCTCTTTTCCTCTCTCTCAAAATAAATAAACTTTAGAAAAAAAACATGAAAAATCTAAAGTCAACAACCTATGTTTTAACTTAAAGAACAAATTAAACCCAAAGCTAGCAGAATGAAGGAACTAATAATGATTATAGCAGAAATCAATGAAATATAGAATAGACAAATAATAGAATAATTTAGTAAAATCAAAAGTTGGTTCTTTGAATAAATAAAATTAACAAACCACTAGCTACCAGACAGATTAAGAAAAGAGAACTCAAAATACTAAAATCTGAAAAGAATTTGGGTACATTCCTACCAATTACCAACAAATTGAATAACCTAGATGAAAAGGGCAAATTTCAAGAAACACAATACTTAACAAGACTATCCTGAAGAAATAGAAATTTTAAGAGACCTGCAACTTAATAAGGACATAGGATCAGTAATTAAAGATCTCCTGACAAAGAAAAGCCCTAGATCTGATGGCTTTGCTAATAAATTCTACCAAACATTTAAGGAGGAATTAATACCTATCCTTCTCAAAGTTTAAAAACTGAGGAAAAAAAAAAAAAACACCTCATAAGTCATTCTATAAGGCCAGCATTACCCTGATACCAAAGCCAGATAAAGATACTACAATAAAACTAGAGATTAATACATTTTAAGAACAGTGATTCAAAACTCAACAAAATATAAGCAAACTAAATACAGAAGCATATTAAATGGATTATATACCATGGCCAATTGAGATTTATTCCTGGAATGCAAGGATGGCTTAACATATGGATATTGATTAGTATAACACACATTAACAGAATGAAGGGAAAAAAACATAATTATTTCAATTAATGTAGAAAAAGCACTTGATAACACCCTTTCATGGCAAAAACACTCAACAAACTGGAATTCAAAAGAAATTACTTTAACTTAATGAAAGCCATGTATAAAAAAAAACTGCAGTGAACATCATACCCAATGGTGGAAGACTGGAAGCATTTATTCTAAGATCAAGAACAGACAAGGATACCCACTTTCGTGACTTCTACTGAACATAGGATTGGAAGTCCTAACTAGAGTAATTAGGCAAGAAAATGAAATAAAAGACATCCAAATTGCAAAGGAAAAAGTAAAATTACCTTTGTTGGCAGGTAATATGAACTTATATGCAGAAAACCCTTAAAGATTCCACACGCCAAAAAAAAAACAAAAAAAAAACCATTAATAATAAAGGAACTAAAAAGAGTTGCAGGACACAAAGTCAAGAAGCAAAAATCAGACGCTCTCGCTCCCTCTCTTTCTGCCGCCATCTTGGTTCTGCGTTTTCCGCACAAAATGCCTGGTGAAGCCACAGAAACCGTCCCTGCTACAGAGCAGGAGTTGCCACAGCCCCAGGCTGAGACAGGGTCTGGAACAGAATCCGACAGTGATGAATCAGTACCAGAGCTTGAGGAACAGGATTCCACACAGGCAACCACCCAACAAGCCCAGCTGGCAGCAGCAGCTGAAATCGATGAAGAACCAGTCAGTAAAGCAAAACAGAGC
>CM053570.1:61087976-61174916 GCA_028646485.1 Cryptoprocta ferox
GAGCCGGAGTGAAAAGAAGGCACGGAAGGCTATGTCCAAACTAGGTCTTCGGCAGGTTACAGGGGTTACGAGAGTCACTATCCGGAAATCTAAGAATATCCTCTTTGTCATCACAAAACCAGATGTCTACAAAACCCCAGCTTCAGATACCTACATAGTTTTTGGGGAAGCCAAGATCGAGGATTTATCTCAGCAGGCACAATTAGCAGCTGCTGAGAAATTCAAAGTTCAAGGTGAAGCTGTCTCAAACATTCAAGAAAATACACAGACTCCAACTGTACAAGAAGAGAGTGAAGAGGAAGAGGTTGATGAAACAGGTGTAGAGGTTAAGGACATAGAACTGGTCATGTCACAAGCAAATGTGTCAAGAGCAAAGGCAGTCCGAGCCCTGAAGAACAACAGTAATGATATTGTAAATGCTATTATGGAATTAACAATGTAACCGTCTGAAAACGAGGACCCTTTTTTGGTGTTTCAAAAGAATAACTGCAGCTTGGTTTGAAATTTGTACTGTTTCTATCATTAATAAAGTTATGGCTTCTTGTTGGATGAAAAAAAAAAAGCAAAAATCAGCTACATTTCTATATAACAATGAGCAATCTGCAAAGGAAATTATGAAAATAATTCCGTTTACAATAATATGATACAGTACTTAGGAATTAACCCAGGAGGTGAAAGACTTATATGGTGAAAACTACAAAACGCTGTTAAAAGAAAGTAAAGGCACAAAGACAGACATATAAACCAATGGAATAGAACAGAAAGCCCCAAAATAATCCTTTGTATATATGGTCAAATATATTTAACAAGGGTGCCATGACCATTTAACAAGGAAAGCACAATCTTTTCAAGAAATTATATTGAGTAAACTGGATATGCACATGCAAAAGACTAAAGTTGGGGGCTCTTACTTTACATATAAAAAAATTAACTCAAATTGGATCAAAGACCTAACTGTAAGATGTCAAACTATAAAACTCTTAAAAAATGATATGCAGGGCAAATGCTTCATGACAATGGATTTGGTAATGATTTATTGGATAGGATACCAAAGACAGGAAACAAAAGAGAAAACATCAGCAAATCATATACCCGGTAAGGGATTAATATTCACAATATAGACAGAACTTTTAACAATAAAAAACAAGCAAATCCACTCAAAAATGGGGAAAGGACTTGAACAGACCTTTCTCCAAAGAAGACAAAATGATCAATCGATAAGCTCATGAAAACAGGCTTAATAATCACTCATCAGTAGGGAAATGCAAGTTGAAACTTCAAAGAGATACAACCTCACACCCACTAGGATCATTACTGTTCAAAAACAAAAACAGAAAATAGTAAGTGTTGACAAGGATGTGGAGAAACTGGAATGTTTATGCACTGTTTGTGGGAATATAAAATTGTACAGCTGCTATGGAAACAGTGTGACAGTTCCTCAACAAATTAAAAACAGAATTACCATATGATCCAGCAGTTCCACCTTTGGGTTTATACCAAAAGAACTGAAAGCAGGGTCTCAAAAAGATATCTGAATACGCCTATTGACAGCAGCATTATTCATAATAGCAGGAAGTAACATGGAAGCAACACAAGGGTCCAACGACAATAAATGGATAAGCAAAATGTGGTATATACATTACGCACATTATCCCACCTCAAAAAGGAATGAAATTCTGCAATATGTTACAACATGGATGTACCTTGTGGACACTCATGCTAAGTGAAATAAGCCAATCACAAAAATATTGTATGATTCCACTTATGTACTTAGTCAAAATCATAGAGACAAAAAGTGGAATGGTGGTTACCAGGGTCTGGAGAGAGGGGGGAATGAGGAGTTAGTGTTTAATGGGTATATAGTTTCAGTTTTTCAAGATGAAAAGAGCTATGGAGTAGTGGTGATAGTTGCATTATGCATTATAGCATTATGAAGGTAAATACCACTGAACTGTACATTTAAATATGGTTAAGATGGTAAATTTTATATGTATCTTGTCATCCAAAAAACTTAAAAGCATGGAAATACGGGGGTGCTTGGCTGGCTCAGTCAGTAGAGCAAGTGACTTTTGATCGCAGGGTCCTGAGTTTGAGCCCAACATTGGGGGTAAAGATTACTTAAAAAAAAATTAAAAAAAAAAAAAAAGAATGGAAATATGAACTGACATGGGTTGATTTTCAAGACATATTGTTAAGTAATGAATATCTACTACCTATTGTGTAAGACGAAATAAGAGAACCTAAATACATCTGCTAGGTACCTTGATTATACCCTCAGTCTAGGGATCAAAACAAAAAAAAAAACTGCAAACAAATACTTAATTCTTTTTAGCAGGTTTGTGTTTCACTGTAGTATAGGTATACCCATTCTGAAAACTCTTTTATGGGTACTGTAGGATTAAGCAAATGTGTCGATGCTTTTTGAGAACCAAGGTTCTCACTGTAGAAAAGAGGAGATGCAAGTAAGGAATGAAGAAAGAAAAAGGAGAATGGTGTGAGGATGGACATCTAGAATTATTACTTTGAAACTTATTTCATGTATCTCCTTAGCCCTGCTTGCCAAAAGGACTTAAAAACAAAGAAACCCAGGGGCGCCTGGGTGGCTCAGTTGGTTAAGTGTCTGACTCTTGATTTCAGCTCAGGTCATGATCTCATGGTTCTTGAGTTCAAGCCCCACATTGAGCTCTGTACTGGCAGCATGGAGCCTGCTTGAGATTCTTTCTCTTTCTCCCTCTCTTTCTGCCCCTCCCCTCCTCACATTCTCTCTCAAAATAAATAAATAAACATTAAACAACAACAACAAAGATACTCCCACAACTGTGAGCATACTTAGTACTCAGATATTGGCTTAATAAAAGGAATCGGGGCTCCTAGTAGAAATGCCAGAAGGGCTAGGAACAGGAAAGTATATGAAGCCTAAAACATCTTAATGTGCTAGAAAGTGAGGAAGTAATCAAAATAACAACAAAGGGGCACCTGGATGGCTTAGTTGGTTGAGTGTCCAACTTGGGCTCAGGTCATGATCTCACAGTTCGTGAGTTTGTGCCCTGTATCTGGTTCATTGCTTCTGCGCAGAGCCTGCTTCAGATCCTCTGTCCCCTCTCTCTGCTCCTCCTCTGCTCACACACACACACACTCTCTCTCTCTCAAAATAAATAATATTTTAAAAAATAAAATAAAAATCTTAAAAAATAGTAATATAACAACAATTATAATGGGGATGTGTAAAAAATAACACAGGAACAAGTATGAAGGAGCACCCATTGGCCAATCTGTAACAAACTGGGCATCAAAATAATTAAGGACAGTACTGAATTATAAACCACTGAAAACAACAAGAATCAATGAGTTCATATTGAGATTAGGTTAGACAGACAGATGGAGAAGGCAGGGCTCTTCCTTATGATAGGAATCCTATTGCTAAATGTAGAAAGGAGGGCTAGACTGGAAAAGCATCACTTTGCAACCATTCCAGTAAAGACTGATTCAAGTAAGAATCATCAATGGATGCTAAATCCACATTAGAAAGTTTGATGAGGATCAGGATACATGCAAAGTCTTCGAGTATATTATATATCACTTATTGGTTGCAAGAGAAAAAAATACTATCCATGTAGTGTAGAGACAATACAATACTATGTAGATACTATTTTATCTATACATGACATTTTATATAATATCTGGACAACACTTTGTATGATGAAAAGTAACAGGACTAATGAGGGGCACCGTGTGCTTCAGGATTGTATTCTTGAGACTGACACAACATGCCTCACATGGTATTCTGGCCAAAGATGAAATTATAAGGAAACAGACAAATCCAAAATGAGTAACATTCTTCCAAACAGTCAACAAAACAAAGCTAGTCTGTATTCTTCAAAAATATCAATGTCACAAAGGACAGGAAGGACTAAGGAACTCTTCCACATTAAGAATCTAAACCAGGGGTGCCTGGGTGGCTCAGTCTGTTAAGCATCCGACTTCAGCTCAGGTCTGATCTCACTGTACGTGGGTTCAAGCCCTGCATTGGGCTCTGTGCTGACAGCTCAGAGCCTGGAGCCTGCTTCAGATTCTGTGTCTCCCTCTCTCTGCTCCTCTCCTGCTCGCACACTCTCTCTCGGTCTCTCTAAATAAAAATAAACAAACATAAAAAAAAATTTTTTTAAAGAATCTAAAACAACAGATATATTCTAAAATCTTTTTAAGTTTTATGGTCATCCAGATCTAAGAGCTGAAAAAGAAACAAAGGGTAAGCCACAGTAAGACCGTGCAGAAGACCAGATAACTATTACCTCACCCTCTCTTCTTGGCTTCCTGCCAAAACAATCGTCAGAAGGGATCCCTGTCACACCCCATCGGGGGGTCCACAGAGATTTCCTACCAAAGACGTGTGTGGCTTTTAATACTAATGGTGGGTACCCTTTCTGCCTATTTTATTTTTTATTCTTAAATTTTAATTTTTTTATGTTTATTTATTATTGAAACAGAGAGAAACAGAGCATGAGTAGGGGAGGAGCAGAGAGACACACACAGAATCCGAAGCAGGTTCTAGGCTCTGAGCTGTCAGCACAGAGCCCGATGAGGGGCTCGAACCCACAAACAGTAAGATCATGACCTGAGCCATAGTTGGACGCTTAACAGACTGAGCCACCCAGGCGCCCCTATTCTTATATTTTAAAGTAAGCTCCACGCCCAACATGGTGCTTGAACTCATGACCCAGAGATCAAGGGTTGCATGCTCCTAGGGTGCCTGGGTGGCTCAGTCGGTTAAGCGTCTGACTTGAGCTCAGGTCAGTCATGATCTCAACGTTTGGGAGTTCGAGCCCCGCATTGGGCTTTGTATTGACAGCTTAGAGGCTCTGTGCCGGCAGCTCACAGCCTGGAGCCTGCTTTGAATTCTGTGTCTCCCTCTCTCTCTGCCCCTCCCCAACTCATGCTCGCTTGCTTGCGCGCTCTCTCTCTCTGAAAAAAATAAAATATAAACATTAAAAAAAAAAAAAAAAAAGAGTTGCCTGCTTTAAGGACTGAGCCAGCCAAGCACCCCCACTCTCTGCCTATTTGAAAGGAATTAAGTTCATGTTTCCCATTCTCATTTGGGGTGCAGTAAATAACATATTTGTTGTGTTTGAAGGTCTTTGCTTACATTTGATTTTATTCGTGTTAATGCAAGCAAATTTTTGACATCCTAAATAACAAAGACACTTAGTATACTTTGCATCTGATCTAAAACATATACATTTCCATTAAATAAAAGTTTTTCTGAACCATTTAAATTTTAAATTTGCCATACCTTACACTCCACATAAGGTTGGCTTTAGCATTTCTTAGTACTAAGAAGATTGTGGTTTCTCCTCTCCATCCCAACAATATCTAACACTGTATACAATGCATAATTTAAAATTCTCAAAATAAACTAAACTTACATGTATTCTAGATAAGTTTACTGAAACACAGCTTCCCGTTTTCTTTTGGTGTACCCACTTTGATAGTATCTTAACTACATGCATAATCCCTCTGCAGAATATTCCAGCATTTGTCCCATATTATTGCATATACCAGGAGTTGATGTACTAAAAAAATTTTTCTCCCAATAGCCGTGGTCTTTTGATCATTGTGACAATAAATGCTATTAATCTGAAACAGGCCTAAATATACATTCCCAGTAAACAATTCTCTACGTATCCAATCTGAAAGTTCACATTATTATCTCTATTTCTAGCCTAATGATGTAACTGATGGCTTCCACCTTCATTAGACATGCCAGAAAATTAAAGAGACTTCAAAAATACAACTGCTATTTTCAAATCAAAAGAATAAAAATGTGAGCACAGCTCTCTCCTTTTCTCTGCCATTGTGGGGTGTGCAGCTGACTATCCCTCACCATGTCTTCTCACAAGACTTTCAGAATCAAATGATTCCTGGCCAAGAAACAAAAAGCAGAGGCACTCCATTCCCTAGTCAATTAGCAAGAATGGTACAAAATAAAAAAAAATCAGGTACAGCTCTAAGAGGAGACATTGGAGAAGAACCAAGCTGGGTCCACAATGGATTGCATGTGAGATGGCACACATTATTTATGATTTATGTTGCATGAAGGTAATGTGAGTTCAACCCCATGTTGGGTATAGGGCCAACATAGAGAGAGAGAGGGAGGGAGGGAGGGGGAGAGAGAGAGGGAGAGGGAGGGAGAGAGAGAGAGAGAGAGGAAAACAACTAGGGACTGCAAATCATTTTACTCTCTCTCACCCTAGAATTACATATGGTATAATTATAAAGCATTTCAAAGCAGTGGTTCTGAACCTTGGTTGCACATTAGAATTACCTGAGAGCTTTCAAAATTTTGATGCCCATGCCAAGTCCCAGACCAATTGAATCAAAATCTCTGGGAGACAGGATACAGGCACCAGTATATTTTAAAGCTTCCAAAGTGATTACAAAGTACAATCAAGATAGAAAACAATGGTTTTAAAAAATAAATATTCTAGGGGCACCCGGGTGACTCAGTCAGTTAAGCATCGGACTTCTGATTTCAGCTAAGGTCATGATCTCACACTTCATGGCTTTGGGACCTGTGTCAGGCTCCATGCTGGCAGTGTGGAGCCTGCTTGGGATTCTCTCTCTCCCTCTCCCTTTGCCTCTCCTGCACTCCCTCTCGAAATATAAATAAATAAATCCATGAAATATTCTGAAACATAAATATTTAAATTTGTTGCCTTTTTTTTAAAATGTTTATTTATTTTTGAGAAAGAGAGAGAGACAAAGTATGAGCGAAGGAGGGGCAGAGAGGGAGACACAGAATCCAAAGCAGGCTGCAGGCTCTGAGCTGTCAGCACAGAGCCTGATGCAGGGCTCGAACCCACAAGCCATGAGAACACGACCTGAGCCAAACCCAGATACCCCAATGTGTGTTGCTTTAAAAACAGCACCATAAGTGCTTGCTTCAGCAGTAAGCTAAAACTAAAACTGAAACAATACAGAGATTAGCATGGCTCCTGTACAAGGATAACATGCAAATTCATAAAGAGTTCCATATTTAAAAAGCAAAAAACAAAAAATACCAGCACCATGATTGGCTATAAACTTACTCTGGCAACGTTCCAAACTTTTTTTCTTAAGACCCTTTTCAAAATTGTTTTCTCCCATACCTTCGGCAAAAACGTCGATCACTGCCTTACCAATTATATTTCACTGTTAACAGAGGTGAACAGAACAAGTTTTAGAGTCACAAAGACTTGGATAGAAGTTCTAGCTCTACCGTTTAATAGGTGGTTACATGATTATGGAAAAAAAGCTTAATATGAGCCTCCATTTCCTCACCTGTAAAATGGGAGGATTAAAGAGGAAAACAGCATGCACAACGTGGCATCTGGCATATAGGTGGGAATGTATAAATGGCTATACTTACCATACCAAACTAGACTAGAAGACCTGCATGCCAGGAACATATCTTGCTTTAGATTATAATTCCACAACCTACCACATGATAGCTACACAATAATTATTGTTAAGCTCCTTAAGGATTTTTTTTTATCTGTCTCTGTAACCCTAATACCCAGCGCAGATTCTGATATACAACAAAAGCCTGATAACATTCTGAACAAATGAAAACAAACTTATTTCAGATAAAAAACCAACCCTCAAGCCTTGCTTTGCAGTAAAGAAGTCAGAATAACCAGCATCTGTAGCCAACAGTCCCACAAACTGCATCGCGGGCCGCTGCCGTATAAACAGTTCTACAGCTCCATCGGTGATGCAACTGCCCCCCGATATATCCAGTGACATAATATTAGGCAGAATATCCTTTTGCTGCAGCAAATGAAAAGCTAGATCTGATTTGAGTTGCCTGTGATCAGAAATATCAAGGTGAAGCAGACATTTAAGTTCTCTAATAACTGCGAGAATCTGTGGTCTGGTCATGGTCAGACACTTCAGATAGTGCATCGTGAGAGATTTGAGTCGATCCTTACAGGTAAGGAGTGCAGAGATGTTAGTGACCATAGTATTGGAGATATCCAAGCTTTCCAGTTTTGGTAACTGAGTAACATTAGCCAGGTCTTCACTATGAAAACAAACATTGAAAACACTTAAAATTCGAAGACCGGTGAGCTGACCAAAGAACAGTAATCTTGAATCCTGAGGGATGCTTGTCGAGTCCAAAAGGAGACACCGAAGGTTTTGCTGGATCCAGCTGTTGCTGCAGAGTCCACTTAGGATGTCTGGAACTGGGAGGTCAGTGTGCACTGCAGTAGCATCCAGCTCAATGACTTTGTGATGGCAGAAGGCTTTTGTGAATGCAGCTGTCGAGATTTTAGCTTTTTGAATATTGACCAGCTTCAGTTTCATTTGGTTGCCTTGGAAAATGCTCGCTGTTCTATCAGTCAGCTTGCCTATAAGAAAACCAGAACCAGCTTGTAGTAACAACTAAATCTCAGCCTTTTCCAGGAGGCATTGTGGTCAGTGAACAATGACAGATGCTAATAATGACTATATTTACTGCTTACTCTGTGTCAAGCATTGTTCTAATCCCTTTGCTCAGATTACTTCATTTATTCTTTATAATAATACTCTAATACTATTAATTACTATCTTATAAATGAAGATACTAGAGCTTAAAGATGTTCAGTGACTTGCTCAAAGTCAAAATATGTGGCGGAATCAGGAATCAAAACCAGTTTGACTCCAGAGCCCACGGTTTTATCCACAAAAACCTTGCTCACAAAAAAACAAAAACACAATAGGTAAATAAGTACAGGATACATAATATGCAAATAACACTACCAATTATTACTTTTAACTAAATTAATAGATAGCCTTTAACAAGTCACTTGCTGCTCTGGGCCTCATTTTCCTCAACTATAAAATGAATGGGTGGTACTAGATTTTATTTAGAAAAGATTTACTAAGCATCTTCTATGTATGAAATCCTGTGTTAAGTAATGGTCACACAAGATAATTAGATACCTGTGACCACAAGGAATTCAGTCTAGGAAGGCACATCAGGTAAATAAATGATTATAATAATATATTACATGCAGTAGTAAGTTGTACCAGGTATTAAATTCATACGATGAGATTAACTTTGGGAAAAGTTCTGAAGACTAAGTATCAGTTTGGGGGTGGGGCGGAGAGGATGGAAGAACATATCAAAGACAAGGAGACACAGACCAGCAGATTACTTGGAAAGACCCTAAACAGATTAGCATTACTGGAATACAGTGGCATAAAAGGGAAGGATGGCTAGAAAGAAAAGTGAAAAGCAGATAGGGCCTGTAGACAAAGTTATGAAATCCAGACTTTTTTTTATCCTATGGACAATAAGGAAAAATTCAATTTTGAAGCAGAAAAATGAATGGTCATTGGTGAGCCTGGGTGGCTCAGTCAGTTAAGTGTCCAACTTCAGCTCAGATCATGATCTCGTCGTTCAGGAGTTCGAGCCCCACATCAGGCTCTGCTGACAGCCCAGAGCCTGGAGACTGCTTCAGTTTCTGTATCTCCCTCTCTCTCTGCCCTCCCCAACTCGTGCTCTGTCTCTGTCTCTCAAGAACAAATAAAAACATTAAAAAAATTTTTAATAAAAAAGAAAAATGGTCATAATTATATTTTTAGAAACCAATTATGTGACTATAAAGGAATTAGGATGGTGTCTGATGGGAGATGGGGCAAGAGATTATTGATGCTTCTCATAATGCAAGATAAAAGGTTAAAATAGGGCTGGCAGAACATGGTGGCTGAATGGAATGGGAGAAAGAACTGAGAAAAAAAAGGTATATAAGCTGATTCCCAGCTTTGCATTTTGAGTTGGGCTGTGCTACCAAGACAGAAGGAAGAAAGTCCCTATACTCAGACTTTGAGGAAGAATTTAGTACATTCTTTCATACGTTTAGTACATTCATTCATACATGTATTCAACAAATACTGAATGTTCACTGTATGCAAAGTGCTATGCTTGTTGGTGAATGAGACAGACATGGCTTCATGCCATCATGAAATTTATTTTCACCCTAGAGGGAGAATACCAAACAAGCAGAAAATTTCTAACATTAAAAATGTAGTAAGTAAAGGGCGCCTGGGTGGCTCAGTTGATTGAGCTTCCAATTTCGGCTCAGGTCGTGATCTCATGATTTGGGAGTTCGAGCCCCACATTGGGCTTACTGTTGTCAGCGTGGAGCCTGCTTTGGATCCTTGTTCCACCTCTCTCTCTGCCCCTCCTCACTCGCTTGCTCTTTCTCTCTCAAAAACTAAACAGACATATTTTAAAAATGTATTGAGTGAATTAAAAATAGAACTATCCTACAATCCAACAATCGCACTACTCAGTATTTATCCAAAGAATACAAAAATACTAATTCAAAGGGATGTTTAAAAAAGCATTACATATAATAGCAAGATTATGGAAACAGACTAAGTGTCTATCGATTGAATGAATAAAGATGATGTGGGGGAAAAAAGAAAAGAAAAGAAGATGTGGTATATGTATGTATAACACACAATGAAATACTACTCAGCCATAAAGAAGAATGAAATCTTGCCATCTGCAACAACATGGATGGACCTAAAGAGTATTATGCTAAGGGAACATAAGTCCGAGAAAGACAAATACCATATGATTTCACTCCTATGTGGAATTTAAGAAACAAAACAAAGGGAAAAACGGGAGAGGGAGGGGCAAACCAAGAAACAGACTCTTACTACAGAGAACAAACTGATGGTTACCAGAGGAGAGGTGGGTGGGAGGATGGGTTAAAATAGATGCTGGGGATTAAGGAATGCACTTTTTATGAGCACTGGGTGTTGTAAGTGTTGAATCACTATATTGTATATCTGAAACTAATATTACACTGTATATGTTAAATGACTCAAATTTAAATTAAAAAAAATTTTTTTAATGTTATAAGGGGCAACTGGGTGGCTCAGTCGGTTAAGCATCTGATTCTTGGATCTCGGCTAAGGTCGTGATCTCACACTTCATGAGACTGAGTCCCATACTGGGCTCTCCGCTGACAGCACAAAGCCTGCTTGGGATTCTCTCTCCCCCTCTCTCTGCCCCTTCCCAGCTCACACTCACTCACTCTAAATAAATGAATAAATGTAGTGAGAGTTCTAAAGGAAACAAACAAGGACATGATAGAAGGGTAAGGAAATGAAGAAGGAAAACAAGAAACCTGTCTCTCTGAGGAGTTTGAGGAGGTGATGTATAAGCTGAGACCTGAAGGATATGAAAGGTAAGGCTGGACCGAGTTAGGAAGTGTGTCCTCTGCTTCTATCCTCTGAAAGACATTATGGAAGAATTATGGTATAATATAATTCTCAACAAAACATTAGCAAACCGAATCCAACAATGTATGAAAAGAATTCTACACCACAACCAAATGGATCTGAGTAGTTGTTATACCTTCAGGATTCCCCAAAAGATCAGCTGGCATTCTAGATTCTATAGATTTTAAACCCACGAGACTGAAGGATAAGCACTTGAAATTAACTGGCACAAAGACATATTTAAAACTGTGGGAACGGATGAAATGGGAACTTAAGAAGAGAAAGAGCAAGGACAAAGTACCAAAAACATCTACATTTAAGGTCAGTAGAATAAGGAGTAACAGTCCTAACAGCAACTAACAGCTGCTGAATGTTCTAAACATTTTAGATATATTAACTCTCCGAATCCTCATAAAACCCAATGAGGTAGGGATTATTATTAGCCATGTTTTACAGATGAGTTGAGGCATAGGAAAGTTAAGTAACTGGCCCAAGAAAACATATCTAATAGGACAGTGTACAAACCTAAACAGTCTGGCACCAGAGCCAGAACTCTTAAACTTTAATTTGTACTGTCTTTCAAGGGGAGCTGGATAAGGAAACAGATCAGCAGCAGCCCCTGGGGAAGGAAGAAAACCAGAAAAATATAACTGAGCAGCCCAGAGAAGAAATGCAGTATCCCATGAGGCATCCTGGATATGTGGTTCTGGAGCTTAAAATAAAAGCACTGTGCTGCAAACTCTGGGGAATCAGTAAATATGTGGTAGCTAAACAACAATAAAAAAAATTAAAACATTAAAAAATTACCTACAGACCTACAAGAGTGTTCCCAAGATGGAACCTTAAGGAATATAAACCACTTAAGGGATAAATGAAAAACAGGAACATACAAGGAAATTATGAGAGTAACCAAAGATACAAGAAAAAAACAGAAAAATGAAATACTCTGAAGTCAGAAAGGTCAAGAGTAATTAATAATAAAAGTCAAAGGTACAAGAAGTCTCTGATGATTTAATGGATGTAGGCAATGACCATCTATGGCCACCAAAATCACAAAACCAACCAACCAGACTTAATTAATCCCCTTAAGGAAGTGCAAGGCACAACCAAAACCATCAAACCTGAATCTGATCAAGCCTCTACCTCTAACTTCCAATTTACAGGGATTACAAGGATCAGAGGAACAGTCAAAATCACAGCACTGTCAAACAATGGAAAAATCCAGATTGTGGGAAAACGCTACAGAAAAAAAATACCATAATTTTTTTTAAAAAATTAAATAACTGGGTGCACTGGGATGGCTCAGTCGGTTAAGCATCAGACTCTTTGATTTCAGCTCAGGTTTATCTCATGATTCCTGAGATGGAGCTCCCACACTGACAGTGCAAAGCCTGCTTGGGATTTTTTTTCTCTTCCTCTATCTGCCCCTCCCCTGCTCACATGCATGCATGCTCTCTCTCAAAATTAGTAAATAAACGTTAAAAAAAAGAATAATAAAATAAATAAATAAAAACAACTGTAAAATCTCCAAACAGAGATTAAACAATACACTTCTAAATAAACATATGGAGGGGCTCCTGGGTGGCTCAGTCAGTTAAGCATCTGACTTTGGCTCAGGTCATGATCTCACAGTTCATGGGTTCGAGCCCTGTGTCGGGCTCTGTGCTGACAGCTCAGAGCCTGGAGCCTGCTTTGGATTCTGTGTCTCCCCCCCCCCTCTTTCTGCCCCTCCCCAGCTCGCATGTGTGCACGTGCACTATCTCTCTCTCAAAAATAAACAAACACTGGGGCGCCTGGGTGGCTCAGTCGGTTAAGTGTCCGACTTCAGCTCAGGTCATGATCTTGCAGTCCGTGAGTTCGAGCCCCGCATCAGGCTCTTGCTGACAGCTCAGACCCTGGAGCCTGCTTCGGATTCTGTATCTCCCTCTCTCTCTGCCCCTCACCCACTCGTGCTCTGTCTCTCTCTGTCTCTCAAAAATGAATAAATGTTAAAAAAAAATTTTTAATAAATAAGTAAACATTAAAAAAAAGAAAGTACTTGGCAATCACAAAGAATGAAATCTTGCCATCTGCAATTCTGTGGATGGAACTAGAGGGTATTATGATAAGCAAAATTAGAGAAAGACAAATATCACATGACTTCACTCATATGAGGAATTTAAGATACAAAACAGATGAACATAAGGTAAGAGAAGCAAAAATAATATAAAAACAGGAAGGGAGACAAAACATAAGAGACTCTGAAATACAGAGAACAGAGGGTTGCTGGAGGGGCTGTGGGAAGGGGGATGAGCTAAAGGGGCATTAAGGAAGCTACTCCTGAAATCACTGTTGCACAATATGCCAACTAACTTGGATGTAAACTAAAAAATAAATTAATTTAAAAAAAAAGAATAAATAAATAAATAAAAATGAAAAGAAAGAACTGGGCAAAGGATGTGAATACACATTTCTCCAAAGAAGATATACAAATGGCCAATAAGCACATAAAAAGATGCTCAACATCATTACTTATTAGGGAAATGCAACAAAACCACAATAAATACTTCACATCCACCAGGATGGCTATAATCAAAAAGTAAAATAACAACTTTTGGTGAGACTGTGGAGAAATGACAACTCCTGTATGCTGCAGATAGGAAAGTAAACTGGTGAAGCCACTTTGGAAAACAATTTGCAAATTCCTCAAAAAGTTAAACAATGTTACTATTTGATCCAGCAATTCTACTTCTAGGGATACACCCAAGAAAAATGAAAACATATGTCCACATAGAAATGTGCACATGAATGTTTATAAGTAGCATTATTCATAGTAGCCAAAAAGTAGAAACAACCCAAATGTCCATCAGCTAATAAATAAAATGTGGTATAGTCACACAATAGAGTATTATACAGCCACAAAAATGAAGTAGAGACTAATGCTGCAACATGAATGAACTTTGACAATATGACACTGAGTAAAAGAGAGACATAAAAGGCCACATATTATACAATTTGATTTATATTAAATGTTCAGGAAAAAAAAAACCCATAGAGATAGAAAGTCTATGAGTAGTTGCTTAGGGTTGGGTAAGGAGTTTCTTTTTGAGGTGACAAAAAATGTTCTAAAATTGATTGTGATGACAGCCACCCAAATCTGTGAATATACTAAACACAAAAATAATAACAACACTGAACTGTACACTTTAAGTAGGTGAATTATATAGTATGTGAAATACATCTCAATAATTTGTTGCAAAAAAGCCTTTATATTAAAAAAACACCTGATGGGGCACCTGGGTGGCTCAGTCAGTTGAGCGTCTGACTTCGGCTCAGGTCATGACCTAGCAGCTCATGAATTTGAGACCCACATCAGGCTCTGTGCTGCCAGCTCAGAGCCTGGAGCCTGCTTTGAATTCTGTGTCTCCCTCGCTCTCTGCTCCTCCCTCGCTCACACTCTGTCTCTCTCAAAATAAATAAGCATTAAGGAAAAAAAAAACTGATAAACTTAAAAAAACAGTGGAGACGCCTGGGTGGCTCAGCTGGTTAAGCGTCTGACTCTTGATTTCAGCTCAGGTCAGGGTCTCACGGTTGTGAGTACAGGCCCTACATTGAGCTCTGCACAGACGGTACGGAGCCTGCTTGAGATTCTCCCTCTCTCCCTCTCTATGCCTCCCCCACTTGCACTGTCTCTCTCAAAATAAATAAATAAACTTTAAAAAAACTGTAACATGATAAATTAAACATCATTTAAAATGCCCAACATCATTACTTATTAGAAAAATGCAACAAAACCACAATAAATACTTCACATCCACCAGGATGGCTGTAATCAAAAAGTAAAATAACAACTTTTGATAAGGTTTTGAAAGCCTCACTACAATGGGAGGTAAAGGAAAAATTTTTTAAGTCTCATATTCATAATGAAAAGAGTAGGAGACAAGACTATAGGAACAGCACTTCAGAAGCTAGAGAGAAAACAGATGAGTGGGAACTTGGTTTAGTTCTTCACTGTCTTCACTCTGCTAAGCTAATAGCAGGATAAACCTAGAAGCAAGACAAATTTCCCTCAAGGGATTCCAGAAAGACTCTGAGATTCAAATCTCCACACAAATAAAATGGAAATTATTTCCCTATTTCCCATCCAGTTGTTGTGAGGAGTAAAACAGGAATTGGATGAAAGCACTCTTCAAATAGTAAAATGCTGTAAGTACAATATAAAGAAGGCTTATCAAAAAAAAAATATTAAATAGGGATGCCTGGGTGACTCAGTTGGGTCAGTGTCCAATTCTTGATATCAGTTCAGGTCATGATCTTACAGTTCATGGGATCGAGCCCCACGTGGGCTTGGGATCCTCTCTCTGCCTCTCCCCCGGTCACTCATCCAAGAATGCTCCCTCACTCGCGTGCTCTCTCTCTCTCTCAAAATAAATAAACTTTAAAAAATTAAATAAAAATAAAAGGAGTGTTATCATTACCTTGCCATGTCATCACCCCAAGGAATCGATCAGCTACTTCCTGAGGGAAACTCCAATGCTCCGGAAGGCACAATGTTCCATCAGATCTTTCAGAACACAATTTCTCTAGGTTAGCAATCAGGACATTCAGACAGATGTTGACCAAAGAGTAGGGAGATGCCTCCTCCTAGAAAACAAACTTTGTTAGAATACATCCAGAAAAATTCAGCATAGAAGTAGATCATGCAAAATACATCAAACTACTTGATGAGGCTATCTGAAGATACATTCTCTTTACCCTAATAGTGACTTCTATGATTTATATGTAATGAAACCACCCTATTCCAACTGTTAACTGAATGGAAGATTTTATCTATTTCTGTTGTATCTTGAAAAAAATAAGTCCTCTCAATCCTTCACTCATCACCTGTTCTGTACCAGCCATTGAAAATACAGGGATAAGCAATATATTATTTTAATCCTTTTGGAGCTAATAGTGGGGAATACAACCAAGAAATCTGACAATTTCAATAAAACACAAGGGACAACTCAAGCAGAGATCACATGGTCATTCATTCAACAAATATTTATTATTCAGTGATTACTATATCCCAGAGGATAAGAAAGCCTGCCTATTCTCTTTCTTAAGTGTATTTTTTTCAAGAGAATATTAAATCATTTATTGATTACACATGATAATGGATGATACACAAGCTTTAATCCCATCTATAATTTTATCTGACACCATAATTCAATTTAGATATGTTGCATAGGATGTGCCAACAATCATATTAATAACCAAATAAACTCCAGGACTTTGGTTGGGTGACCCTTGTAACAGTGAACTCCAGGTCACAACACATTAACTGTCAGTTCAACCACACCAATGTCTGTGGAGACAATGGATTCTGTGCCCAAGCAGGTTGCAAATTAATTTCAAATATAACCTGGCATCACCCCAAAGGAATTCTAACTTCACACTCTTGGGATAGTTTACCAAGATGGCTTCAGAGTAGACTAACTTTACACAGCACATTTAAAAAAAGACACATTTATTCAGCGTCATGATCAGACTATTACATTGAGCAATCAACAGCATGGGTGCAAAAAAAAAAAAAAAACATTAAAACGCTTTGTTGGAATGCTTTACACTTTCCACAAAACAGAAACTAAAATAACCTGTTATACAGTTAGTCACAAATACAGTCCTCGAGTTTTTTGCCCATACACATGAGTATTGTCTAAAACATGTCTTCTTTGTAGCAGTGAGGCCCTGCCACCACTGTGCTTGGCTGAGTTCACAAATCTGTTGTAACCTGTAGCTTCCCTGTCACTTCTCTGGCTCTCCTCTCCTGCTAAGCTTTGTTTCTGGCAGTAATTAAAACCTTCAGCCACTGCCATAGCTACTGCTTCTTCTGGAACCGCCACAGCCACCTTGGTTTCGTGGTTTGGCAAAGTATTGGCCTCCACCACCATAGGGGCCAGAGCTTCTGCCTCCAAAATTTCCTCCTTCCATGGGTCCAAAATTTGAAGATTGATTTTTGTAATTGCCAAGATGATTATAGCTTCCACCACCTCCAAAGTTGCTTCCATCGTTACCAAATCCGTTATAGCCATCCCCACTGCCACCATATCCACCACCACCTCAACTGCCACCAAAGCCCACTGAAATTTCCTCCACGACCACCACCAAAGTTTCGAGAACCACTTCGACCTCTTTGGCTGCAGGAAGCACTAGCCATCTCTTGTTTACATAGAGCCTTCCTTACTTCACAGTTGTGGCCGTTCACAGTATGGTATTTTTGAATGACAATCTGGTCTACAGAGTCATGGTTGTCAAATGTTACAAAAGCAAAGGCTCTTTTTGCCACTGCTTCGGTCAGTCATGATTTCAATCACTTCAATTTTCCCATACTATTCAGAATAATCTCTTAGATGATGTTCTTCAGTGTCTTCTTTAACGCCACCAACAAAAATCTTTTTCACAGTTAAGTGGGCACCAGGTCTTTGAGAATCTTCTCTCGAGACAGCCCTCTTTGGTTCTACAACTCTTCCATCCACCTTATGTGGCCTTGCATTCATGGCTGCATCCACCTCTTCCACATAGGTGGCATAGGTGGCACAGGTGACAAACCCAAAGCCTCTGGAGCGCTTGGTGTTTGGATCTCTCATTACCACACAGTCCGGAAGGGTTCCCCATTGCTCAAAATGGCTCCACAGACTCTCATCGATTGTTTCAAAGCTCAAACCTCCGATGAAAAGCTTCCGCAGCTGTTCAGGCTCTTTGGGAGGCTCTGACTTAGACATGACGGTGGTGGGAGGGGAGACTTTAACGATGCTTACTCGGTGGCATCCACAGGCAGAAGAGCTTTAAGTGCATTTTTTAAAGTTTATTTATTTATTTTGAGAGAGACAGAGTGCCAGCCAGGGAGGGGCAGAGAGAGAGAGGGAGAGAGAATCCTAAGCAGGTTTTGGGCCAGCAGCACAGAGTCTGACGCGGGGCTTGAATTCACAAACCGTGAGATCAGGACCTGAAGCCAAAACCAAGTCAGACACTTAACTGACTGAGCCATGCAGGTGCCCCAGGCCTGCCTATTCTTACCCTCAAATGTTCACAGTGTAAAAGTGTGCTATACCAAGCTGCTGTAGAAGAGTAAGAACTGACAGTGAGGTGAGACTAAAAAGGCATATGGTCCCTTTCTCCTCTAAGAGAAACTGGCATTTGTTTATTCAACAAATATTTGAATGGCATGGCTCTGTATCAGACATGAAAAGATAGACATAGGTCAAACAGATGTTGTCAGAGGCTTTGTCACAGGCTTCAGCATGGAATAATTCCTTGACCTCCAAACCACTTTCAATTGAGTTCCCTCCATGGTCCTAAGTATAAATTACTCCTTTGCAAATACCCTCAACTCCTTGTTCCCTCTTCAGACAAAACTCCATTCTTGGAAGAACTTTACTACCCAGTTTTTTGTGGCAACACGCAGCAGCTAATCATCTATGGAAAGGAGAAAGATTCACATAATATAGCATGTCACAGCAAATTCATAATCATTAACCTCCCATGAGCCCTCCGTAGCTCTGAGACAGTTGTCTGTCCACAAGGTCTTCTAGACAGGGTACTCTCCCAACATCAGGCAAGAATTATTCCATGCCTTCTACTTGCTCCTCAAATGCATTTTATACTATCAGAATCTGACTCACTTCATAGAGAAAAATGAGGCCATGTCACCATCAAATTTAGCGGGAAAACATCTTTCCTTTTCTCTCCTCCTACATGGAAAACGTTGGGGGGATGGGGAGCACCTGGGTGGCTCAGTCGGTTAAGCATCCAACTCTTGATTTCAGCTCAGGTCATGATCTCATGGTTCCTGAGTTCAAGCCCCACTTAGGATTCTCTCTCCCCCCTCTCTCTCTGCTCCTCCCTTGCTTGTGCGTGCTCTCTTTCTCTCTCAAAAATAAACTTTAAAAACAAAAACAAACAAAAAGAAAACGTGTACCTCCTTGCAAAGACCAATACTTCCACATGTGCTGACTGATTTAATCCCCCCTTGCCTTGGTCTTTCCTGTCATTTCTTCATACATACATCTTCAAAATCTCCTCAAATGGATTATTCTTAACATATAATTTATGTTCTGCTATATACCTTAAAAACAAAAATACCTTCTGCTGAAACCCACATTCTCTTAAGTTACTCCTCTTCATAACTAAATTTCTCCAATAAGTTCACATGCTATATAATAGTCCCTCACTTATCCACATATCAATAGAAGACATATACCAAGACTCCCAGTGGATGCCTGAAACTGCCAACAGTACCAAGCCTTATACACGCTATGTTTTTTCCTATACATATCTACAATAAAGTTTAATTTATAAATTAGGCACAGTAAGAGATTAACAATATACTGTAGTAAATTATATCAATGTTGTCTCTCTCAAAATATCTTATTGTACTGTACTCATCCTTCTTGTGATGATATGAGATTATAAAATGCCTACGTGATGAGATGCAGTGATGTGAATGCCACAGGCAGTGTGAAGCAGCGTTAGGCTACTAATGACTTTCTGACAAAATGCCAAAAAAAGGATGACCTGCTTCCAGACCACAGTTGATTTAGGATAAGTGAAACCACAGAAAGTGAAACCTCAGATAAAGGGAGACTACTGTAATCACTTTCTTCTTATTCATTTGGGTTTTTTTAAATTGAGGTCTAATTTACATATAGCAAAAAAATTATTTTGGTGTACTTAGTTCTACAAGTTCTAACAAATGCATAGACATGTACCACACCACCATAATATAGAGAACAGTTCTATAACCCAAAATTCCTGTGCCCCTTTGTAGACAATCCCTCTCACCAATGCCAAGCAACCAATTATCTGTGTTCTGTCCCCAGAGTTCTGCCTTTTCCAAAATGTCATATAAACAGAATCATACAGTATGTAGGCCTTTTGAATCTGATTTCTTTCACTCCCCATAAAGCATTCAAGATCCATCCATGTTGTGTTTTTGTAGTTAGTTCCTTTTTATTGCTAAGAGGTATTATACTGCATCAATATTTCACAATTTTATCACTAACTTAAGGGTATCTGGATTATTTAAGTTTTAGACAATTTTGAAGAAAGCTGCTATAAATATTCATATAAAAGTCTGTGTGAACCTGGTTATCATTTTTCTTGGGTAGTTTCCTAGGAATGGGATTCCTGGGTCCCTGGGATTCCACACTTCCTACTAGTCTGTATTTAACTTTACATAAAAAAAAGTGCTAACCTGTTCCTACAAAATGGATCTACCATTTTGCATTCCCAAAAGAACATAGTTTTAGCTGCTCCAAATCCCCAGGTCAGAATTCATGTCCAAAAGACTGAGGGAAGCAAAAAAAATTCCCTGAAACAGTCTCAGGAGACTTTTACTTCTATCTCAAAAGCCAGAATTGGTTCACAGACCCATGGGAAAATGGAGATTATGCTTCAGGTGGGTAATTTCTGTACATCTATCTCCCAGGTCACTCTCTATTTGGTGGTATATAGTTCTTCATAGTCTAATTGTATGTTACTCTTTTTTCATGATTTATTTCATCTTTTATATCTTTACTTTTAAATATACTTATTTTATAGTGTTTTAATAATCCATTTTATGGGGCGCCTGGGTGGCTCAGTCAGTTGAGCGGCCGACTTTTGCTCAGGTCATGATCTCACGGTCTGTGGGTTCAACCTGCATCGGGCTCTGTGCTGACAGCTCAGAGCCTAGAGCCTGCTTCAGATTCTGTGTCTCCCTCTCTCTCTGTGCCCCTCCCCCACTTGTGCTCTGTCTCTCTTGCTCTCAAAAATAAATAAAACATTAAAAAAAAATAATCCATTTTCTGAAGTTTCCTGGAATGTAATCCTGTTGTTGATTCTGACTCATGGAGATTCATGGCTCATAAATTAAGGTTGCGAACACATCTTTAATGGGATTCTATTTATTGGACTCCTATGAGGCCTGGGTAGAAGACACATCACAGGGGTGCCTGGGTGGCTCAATCGGTTAAGCATCTGACTCTTAATCTCCGTTCAGGTAATGATCTCACAGTTCATGAATTCAAGCTCCACACTGGGCTCTGCACTGACAGTGTGCAGTCTGCTTGGGATTCTGCCTCTCCCTCTTGCACTCTCTCTCTCAAAATAAATAAACTTAAAAAAAAGAGAGAGAAAAAAAAGATGTCACATCAGAGAGATTCTACTAAACTATGGTTACCCCAGGGGAATTAACAAGGATCACTCTGATCATTTCTCAACTACAGATTTCCTGAACCAAGCAAGAAATGTCAATTAAAATCCTGAATGTGGAGTGCCTGGATGGCTCAGTCAGTTAGGCGTCCAACTCTCAATTTTGGCTCAGGTCATGATCTTGCGGTTCGTGAGATTGAGGACCACGTTGGGCTCTGCACCGATAGTGTGGAGTCTGCTTGGGATTCTCTCTGTCCCTCTCTCTGCCCCTTCCAAGCTGTGCTGTCTCTCAGAATAAATAAAAAAACAAGAAAACCCTGAATGTGTGTGAAGACAAGCCTATGGTAGCAATTTTTTTTAAATGTTTATTTATTTTTGAGAGAGAGACAGAGCACAAAGCAAGGGAGAGGCGGAGAGAGAGGGAGACAGAACTGAAACAGGATCCAGGCTCTGAGCTGTTAGCACAGAGCCCGATGCAGGCCTCAAACTCACCAACAGTGAGATCATGACCTGTGCCAAAGTTCGATGCCTGACTGAGCCACCCAGATGCCCTGATAGCAAATTTTTAGGAGATTATCTTTCCACTCAAAATCCACACCAAAACTGACAAGATTTCCCATTTCCCTTTCCCATAAGCAAAATTTTTTAGATCTACTATTGCACTAAAGTAAAGCCAGCCTTTGTTAGCCCATATTAGTTATATTATATATACAGTAATAGTTTACAGTCTCCACTCAAATTCCCTACCAGGTTTTGGCAAAATCCTAGCCTCCAATCCCAACTTATTGATACTGGTAAATGTCAAAGCTTTAGGGTCTGCTTACAGTGCTGTTTTCCAGTTTATCTGAATTAGGTGGGAATGCTGAGGATTTCTCTTACTTTGCGAATATTTGTAAAATTTGATCCCAAATATTTTGTTTTAAGATTTTCTGACATTATTTGCCATATTACTACATGACAGCCCCATTTTAAAAATATAGTATAATAGGGGTGCCTGGGTGGCGCAGTCAGTTAAGCATCTGGCTCTTAATCTCAGCTCAGGTCATGATCTGATGTTTTGTTGGACTGAGCGTCACATAGGGCTCTGCACTAACAGCAAGGACCCTACTTGGGATTCTCTCTCTCCCATTCTCTTCCCCTCCCCTATGCACTCACGCTCGCAGTCTCTCTCTTTCTCTCCCTCAAAATAAACCAAACATTAAAAAGAATAAAATAATAAATAATAAATAATAAATATAAATAAATAATAAAAATAAATAATAAAAATAAAAATATAGTATATTAAAGACTAAATCCAAATAAAAGATATTTAGAAATTTATAAAACATTCAGGGGAGCCCGGGTGTCTCAGTCTGTTAAGCGATTGACTTCAGCTCAGGTCATGATCTCACAGTTCATGGCTTTGAGCCTCACATCAGGCTCTGTGCTGACAGCTCAGGGCCTGGAGCCTGCTTCGGATTCTGTGTCTTTCTCTCTGCCTCTCTCCCACTCACACTCTGTCTCTTTCTCTCTCAAAAATAAGTAAACCATTTTTAAGAAATTAAAGAAAATTTATAAAGCATTCAAATATAAAAATAAAATATAATAAAATATAAAGTATAGGTTTAAAATACTCTTGTATTTACCCCATAGCTTAAAATAAATATGCCAATATGTTTGCTGATGCTATTTTCCATTCCTTCACCCAGAGGCAATCATTATCTTGTATATTGTTTAGTTCTCCATGTTTGTGAACTTTATGTAAGCAGAATTAAACTATAACATTTGCCACCTACCTCCCACCCAGACCAACCCCTTAATCTTCTCCACCCTGCTCTCTACTGGAGTTAAGTGGATCTCCTGAACAGATTCCCTTGACTGCTGTCAGTTTGGTTCTGACGACATGAAACTCTCAAAGAAGACAGGAGAGAGGAAGAATTAAGTTAGAACATATAATTGCTGCCTAGTGTGGCTAAAATTACCACACAAAAAATGAGATGGCTAAAAACAACAGAAATTTATTCTCTCACAGTTCTGGAGAACAGAAGTAGAAAAACCAAGTCCCCAATGTGCAGCAGGGCCATTCTCCTCTGAAAGCTCAAGGGAAAAACTGTTACTTTATCAGCTTGTGGTGGCTCCTGGCTTTCCCCAACTGAGGCAGCATAAATGATCTCTGCCTCCATCTTCACATGACCTTCCTCCCTGTGTCTCTAGGTCTCAAAGTTCCCTCCCTTCTCTCATAAAGATTCAACCAATCTCATCAAGATTCTCAACTTCACATTTGTTAAGACTTGTAATGATTTGTTAAGGCTGCCTTGGGTTGGCTGTGTCCCCCAACTCACTCCTTTAAGATTAGCCCTCGCTCCTTGCTATAGACTCCATGTCTGTATCCCTCAAAGATTCTTATGTTGAAGCAGGTCTGGGTGGCTCAGTCAGTAAAGTGTCCAACTCTTGATTTCGGCTCAGGTTACGATTTCACGGTTTGTGAGTTCGAGCCCCACATCCAGCTCTGCACTAACAGCGCAAGGCCTGCTTGGGATTCTATCTCTTTCCCCTTCCCCGGCTTGTGCTCTCTCTCAAAATAAATAAATAAACATTTAAAAAATTTAATAAATAAAATAAAATCTTCCCCAAAAAAGTACAGTAGGGGAAAAAAAATTAAGTGCAATTAAAATAGCTTTCAGAAGTAGAGCTGAAATAAAGATATTCTCAAACAAAAAAAGTAGAGAGAATTTGTTGCCAGCCAATCTAACCTATAAGAAAGAGTAAATGTTCTTTAAGCTGAAGAAAAAGGATACAAGATGAATATTTGGGGTCTAAGAAAAAGGAGTAATGGAAACAGAAACAGGTGGATATGTGGATGAAGAGAAAACCTTTTTTATTTCCTAATGTCTTTAAGAAATAACTAACTGATCAAAGGAACAAAAAAAACCCCAATAAATTGTGCGATTTATAACATGAAGAAGTAAGAGGTATTCTCAAAAGCACCAAGGACAGAACAAAAGGGGGAAAATAAAAGAATACTGTTTTAAGGTGAAGTGACAAATTTTAATTTTTTAACGTTCATTCATTTTTGAGAGACAGAGTGCGAGTGGGGAAGGGGCACAGAGGGGGAGCCACAGAATCCTAGGAAGGCTCCAGTCTCCAAGCTGTCAGCACAGAGCCTGACCTGGGGCTCGAACTCAGGAACCGAAAGATCATGA
Source organism: Cryptoprocta ferox (assembly GCA_028646485.1). Classification (NCBI taxonomy): domain Eukaryota; kingdom Metazoa; phylum Chordata; class Mammalia; order Carnivora; family Eupleridae; genus Cryptoprocta; species Cryptoprocta ferox. Next base: position 61,112,567 of record CM053570.1, read on the forward strand.
CCTGAGCCAAAGTGGGACACTTAACCAACTGAGCCACCCAGGTGCCCCTAAACTGATATATTTAAAGTCAAATGTGATTAAGTCAAATGTATTATTTTAAAACCTAGAGCTTTGGCTCTCAAACTTCTTGGTCTTAGGACCACTTTATACTCTTAAGAACTGGGTTCCATCTATCAACATGTACTACATAAGTTAAAACTGAGAAATCTTTAAATCTGTATTAATTCATTTAGAAATAACAGAAGTTAAAAATCCAATTCCATGTTGGGGCGCCTGGGTGGCTCAGTCAGTTAAGCGTCCAACTTCAGCTCAGGTCATGATCTCACCGTTCGTGGGTTCAGACCCCGTGTCGGGCTTTGTGCTAACAGCTAGCTCAGAGCCTGGAGCCTGTCTTCAGACTCTGTGTCTCCCTCTCTCTCTGACTCTCCCCTGCTCACGCTGTCTCTCTCTCTCTCAAAAATAAATAAAACATTAAAAAAAAAACAAAAATCCAACTGCATGTTGACATAAAAAACATTTTTTTAAATGTTTTTAATTTTTTTTTTTTCTGAGAGAGAGAGAAACAGAGTACGAGCGGGAGAGGGGCAGAAAGAGAGGGAGACACAGAATCTGCAAGACAGACTTCAGGCTCTGAGCTGTCAGCACAGAGCTCCATGTGGGGCTCGAACTCGTGAACCACAAGATCATGACCTGAGCCGGTCTACGCTTGACCGACTGAGCCACCCAAATGCCCCAAACAACAATTTTTTAAAAAGAACAATTTTTAAAAACATATTTTCAAACAGAATTTTTAAAAGTTTAGTGAAAACGGCAACACTGTTTTACACTGTGCAAATTTCATTTATGTGTAACTTAAGAAAATGGGGTCTTAGAGACTACAGAGGTCCTTAATCCACACTTTAAAAACTGCTACCTTTAAAAAAACAAAACACAAAACAAAAATTGCTACCTTTGAGTGACCATTAAAGACTGACAGAAGGAAGAAGAAAAGACTAGAAGGAAAAGAAGAAAAGCAGAACTAGTAAGTCAAAAGGAGATAAAATAGAACTTTAAAAGTGCTCAATTCAAGTCAGGAAAGGAAGAAACAAAACAACAAATAGAACACAAATAGCAACACAGTAGACTTTAAACCCAACAATTCTGATAATCACATTTACTCTAATTTAAAAGACAGACTGTCAGACTGAATAAAAAAGATCTTTTTTACAAGAGATGTGCTTTAAACATGAACAATCACACAGGACTGTCAAACACTAATCATAAGGAAAATTGAGGTAACTATATTAATATCAGAAAAAAGAAGGCTTCAAGGCAAGGATATTACCAGAATTCATACAGATAAAAGGATCAATTCATCAAGGAGTAATTCCTAAACGTATATGCACTTATTAACAGCTTCAAAATTCATGAAGCAAATTCAAAGAATAAAAAGAAAAATCCATAATTAGAGTGGAAAATTAACATTCATAGGGGTGCCTGGGCAGCTAACTCAATTAAGCAGCCGACTTCAGCTCAGGTCATGATCTCACGGTTCGTGGGTTCGAGCCCCACATGGGGCTGGAGCCTGCTTCGGATTCTGTGTCTTCCTCTCTCTCTGCCCCGCCCCCATTTGCACTCTCTCTCTCAAAAATAAACATTAGAATAAAATTTTTTAAAAAAATCAACATTCATCTTCAACAACTGATGAAAAACAAATAGTTGGAAAATGAGTAAGAATATGGAAGATTAACTTGACCTGACATTCATAGATTACACCCATCTGTACAATATATATTCCTTAAGCGCACATAAATGTGCACCAAGATAAATTATATCTGAGCCATAACACGAATCTCAATAAATGTAAATGGATTAAGGGACACCTGGGTGACTCAGTCAGATGAGTATCGGACATCAGCTCAAGTCATGATTCTCACAGTTCCTGAGTTCGAGCCCCGCACAGGATTCAGGCTTGCCACTATCGGTGCAGAGCGCGCCTTGGATCCTCTGTTCCCCTCTCTCTTTGCCCCTCCCCCGCTGGTGCTATCTCAAAAATAAATAAACGTTAAAAAAAAAAAAAACTGTCTCAGAGTTTTTTTGACAGAGACAGACAGAGAGAGACAGAGCATGAGCTGGGGAGGGGCAGAGAGAGAGGGGGAGGAACAGAATCCAAAGCAGGCTCCAGGCTCCTAGCTGTCAGCACAGAGCCAGACGCCAGGCTCAAACTCTCTAACTGTGAGATCATGACCTGAGCCGAAGTTGGCCGCTTAATTGACTGAGTCAACCAGGCACCCCAGTATATGTATATTTTAAATGTTTATTTATTTTGGGGCGCCTGGGTGGCTCAGTCGGTTTCTCATTCAACTTCGGCTCAGGTCATGATCTAGCAGTTCATGGGTTCGAGCCCCACATCAAGTTCTGTGACGGCAGCTCAGAGCCTGGAGCCTGTTTCAGATTGTGTATCTCCCTCTCTCTCTGCCCCTCCCCCACTCATGCTCTCTGTCTCAAAAATAAATAAACTATAAAAAAATTTTTTTAATTTAAAATATATGTATACAGATGGATTAAAATCAGAGTATACTGACAATAATTACGTTTTAAGTCCACTTACAAAAAGATGTGTCTGGGGTGCCTGAGTGGCTCAGTTGGTTGAGCACCCAACTCTTGATTTCAGCTCAGGTCATGACCTCATGGTCCTGGGATCAAGCCACATGTAGGGCTCTGCACTGGGTATGGGGCCGGCTTGGGATTCTCTTTCTCTCTCTCTCTGCCTTTGCTCTCGCCCATTAAGAAAAAAAAAAAAATGTGAAATATCCCCAACTATTTGGTAATGAAACAATACATTTCTAAACATCCCATGGCTCAAAGAAGAAATCATAATGGAAATTAGAAAATATTCTGAATACCAGAGTTTATGGGTATTAACCAAAGCACTGTTGGAGGAAATGTTTATAACAGAAACAAGATACAAGAGGTGCCTTGCTGGCTCAGTCTGTTAAGCGTCCAACTTCAGCTCAGGTCATGATCTCAAGGTTTATGAGTTCAAGCCCAGCATCAGGCTCTTTGCTGACAGCTCAGAGCCTCAACCAAACCTACTTCGGATTCTTGTGTGTGTGTCTGCCCCTCCCCCACTCATGCTATGCCCCTCTCTCTCAAAAATAAAGTCTAAAACATTAAAAAAAATTTAGAAACAAAATATAAAATTAATGACCTAAGTTTCCACCTTTAAAAGATTAAAGAGAGTAAGTTAAACCCAAAATAAGCATAAATTATAAAGATAAAAGCAGAAATAAGAGAAAACAGATGTGCAATGGATTTAAATCAAAGCCAAAAGTTAGTTCTTCAAAAAGACTAAATCCATAGGTACAAAAACTAAGAGAAAACACCAATACTAGGAACAAAAGAGGGAACATCATTACAGATCCTACAAACATTAAAAGGACAATAAATTGAACAATTTTGCCAATAAATTTGGTAACTCAGATGAAATCAGCAAATTACTTGAATAACAAACTACAAAAACGGATAATCTGTTTATAAGTGCATACACATTTAGGCATGTTATGTCTTCTTGATAAATTGATGCTTTTATAAAACATAAAGTATATGAACAGCTCTCCCAAAGAAATTCGTTTCGGTGGCTTCACTGATGAGTGCTATTAACATCTAAGGAAGAATTAATCTCAGGGTCATGAGTTTGAGCCTTAGGGGAGAGGTTACTTAAAAGAAATAAATTAATTTAATTTTAAAAAGGAAATAATATCTATCCTCCACAAACTCAATAAATTGAATAAGAAAAAAAACTGAACAGGGAACAATTCCCAATTCATTTTTTGAGGCATTATCGTGGTATTAAAACTAGATAAAATATCTCTGGAGAGCAATTTCCCTCATAAACATGGACATACAGGGGCGCCTGGGTGGCTCAGTCGGTTAAGTGTCCGATTTCGGCTCAGGTCATGATCTCACAGTCATGGGTTCAAGCCCCGCATCAGGCTCTGTGCTGAACGCCTGCTCAGAGCCTAGAGCCTGCTTCGGATTCTGTGACTCCCTCTCTCTCTGCCCCTCCCCCACTCATGCTCTCACTGTCTCTCAAAAATAAATAAATGTAAAAACAAAAAATTTTTTTAATAATTTAAAAAGCCATGGACATACAAATACTTAATGAAATACCAGCAAATAGAATTCTGGGGTATATAAAAATAATACATCAGGACCACGTGGGGTTTAGATGTAAATGTAAAGTTAAATTCACAATCTAGAGAGTCCACCGCATTAACAGAAAAACAAAAACATGATCTTAATAAATGCTGAAAAAGCATTTGACAAAATTCACATTCATGATTTCAAAAATACTCCTGGCAAACTAGGAATAGAAGAAAACATCCTTAACTTGATAAAGGGCATCTATGGAAAAACCTTTAGCCAGTATCATACTTAAAGGTGAAAGATCTAGAACACAAAGATGTTTACTCTCACCGCTTTAACATTCTACAAAGGTTCTAGAGAAAATACAATTTAGAAAAAGGAAATAAAAAGCATAGACCTAAAAAAAAAAAAAAAAGCACAGACCAAAAGGGAATATTTGCAGATGACATAACCGTGAAGAAAATGTTAAGAAATCTTAAAAAAAAAAAAAAAAGTGAAGGTAGCAAGATTGTAGGGTACAAGATCAATCCACCAAAAATTTTTTGGTATTGTTACGAAAAATATTTTTACAGTATTAAAAATACGGACGAATTTAACAACATATGTTGCAGACCTTTATTATCAAAAACAACACATTATTCAATAAAATTAAAGATGACATAAATAGAGAAATATATCTCGTAAGTGAAAAATGTGTTAATTTTCAGGATTATTTGAAAATACAATCTTACTAAGAAAACCAATGTCTACAGTACACTATGGAACGAGACAGAAAATGGGTTGGTTTGATTTCTAGAGAAAAATCTTGTTTCAGTTCCAATTAGCGGCAACAAAAAAATGTGCTTGAGATACCCAGCTCTTGCATTAGCTACAAACAAATTTACAAATTATACAGCAGCATTAAAAAGTGAATCCAGTAGGGTACAGGAGTGCAGGCCAGATCTTTGCAGGGCACGACAGCCTTCCAACGAGGCGTTGTACTTAAATGAACATTTCCTTCCCTCCATATTTTAAGTTGAGCCTTAGCTAGAATTTGAGTTCTAAGAGGATGACCCTTGGGGGAGCGTTGTAGAATGTGGAATCTGACCCCAGAACACCGGATGTCAAGTTCAGGTTCTTAAGCAAATCAACTAACCTTTAAAGAGTTCTCAACTGCCCTACACAAGAGTAAAATGGAGACTATCCATGCATACGAAAGACTAGAGATAACCGGATTACTCTAGAAACGAAATACTTAACACACAATAAGCAGAAAATACACTCTCTTGGTTTGCATTTTTGTAGGTGTAGTTTAAAAGGAATTGGGGGGGGGGACACGTGAATCGAAGTAATTTCAAGTCTTGAGGTCCTAGTTCCCCCACCCCCACCCCACCCCACCCCCGCAGGACTCAGGAGCGGCTTCCAGCTAGAGTTCCGGGTCACAAGGCCTCAGGTACTAAGGGACTATAGGGACTGCTGGGTCACAGTCTCTGCGGAGTATCACATCCACAACGCACGTGGCAGTACGGTCGAGGTCTGGGGCATTTGGATTCATTATGACAACTAATGAGCGCCACCGTCAACTGCCGGCCAAGCCTAGTGCCATGCCCAGAGCTTACGTCCGAACCTACACCACTCAGCAAAACAGCGGCTGCCTCCGGCAGACACGGAGGAGAATCGCAGACCTGCGGCGGGGACGCCCTCGAGGGGGCGGGACTCGCCCTCGCCGCGCCCGAACGCTGTCGCACCAGGTCTGCGCGCTCGACCCTGAGGCTGGGACGCCCTGGGAAGAAACTCCCTTCCAGCGTGCACTTCCCCGGCGACGACAGGCGCCCAGCTGCGGCTCACTCTTCAGACTTTACCCCAACGTCAGCCAAACGAACCAGCAAGTGCCTCCGCACAGTCCCCGACGACTCCTTAGCGAGCGCGGCGTCCCGCCGAGGTTCGCGTACCCGCCCCGGTGCTCACCTGCACCACGCAGCAACCCAGGGCATCCTTCTGAGCGTCGGGAGGAACGATATTCCTGGGCGAAAGGCCCGGGTGCAAGAAGTGAACCATGGCGACCCCCGTCGGCGGGGCGTCAGGAGAGAGCGGGCGTCGAGCGCGGACTCGGATCCCGCGAGAGAAGGAGTTGAACCTAGCAGTGAGGCAGCTAAGCAGCGCCCGCTCCCGGACAGCGCACGCAGCGATCACGCTGCTCCGTCCCGGCCGCAGGGATTTTGAAACGCCCGGCGTGGCCACGCGCACGCGCCCGCCGCAGTCTCTCCCCCTCCCGCGGAGGCCGGACCGCCGCAGACCCCGCCCCCAAGGACCCGCTCTCCTCTCGCCTACCGGTGCCGACCACTACCCCACCCTATCAGGGCCCAACCGTCCTCCATTGGGCACACCAACGAGAGCGGTCACCCAACTCCTTCTCACGCCTCTGAGACCAACTTGCCGCAAACCCACATCTTAGGGATTGATACCTCGCTCCTGTCGCCACTCTCGAGTATGCCCACAGACTAGCTCTGTGAAGTTGGAAAATAGAATATATTTTTAGTAATCTCTGTACCCAACATGGGGCTTCAACTCACCAAGACTGAGAGTCTACTGTATGAGTCAGCCAGGCACCCCTAGAATATATATATATATATATATATATATATATATAAATACTTTAAAATATATTTTTTAAAGACCTTTCTCCTAAAACTGTGGTAACGACACCTCTTTTATCATTCTTTGTTGATTCGACAACTACTGACACTGAATGAATCAAGTATCAAAAACACTTCTGACTTCCTTTACTCAGCTTTCTTGTGACCTACAAGGTACCAAGAAAATCCTTATAATCTGCTCCAAGAAAGAAACCCTGCGAGAGCAGTAAATTAGTACACTTCAGCTAATTTAAGTAAAAATATGTCTTGAAAAGGGTAGTTCTTAAGAGTATGAGCCTTAGATTTGAATTCTGGATTGGAATGCCAGCTCAGTCATCTACTAATTGGTGAACCTTGAGCAACTTTCTTAATTTCTCTGAAGCTCAACATCCCCATCAGTAAAATGGGATAAGAATGTGTTAGCTGCAGGGTTGGTGTAAAGATTAAACAAGATAACATACATAAAACTATGATAACCCTTGACACATAGCAAGTCCTTAAGAGGATTCAAAAGTTAGTTATTTTTCAAGTACAAATACTTAGCAAAATGCTTTCCTTTCACATTGTTTTATTTAATCCTCATAAAAGAAAAAAATCCAGGGCACCTGCGTGGCTCAGTCGGCAAAGGGTCTGACTTCAGCTCAGGTCATGATTTCCCTCCTTGTAAATTTGAGCCCCCTGTCTGGCTCTGTGCTGACAGCTCAGAGCCTGGTGCCTGCTTTGGTCTGTGTGTGTCTCTCTCTCTGCCCTTCCCCCACTCGCACTGTTTCTCTCTCAAAAATAAATACTAAACATTAAGAAAAATTCTTTACAGTAGGTATCTCCATTTTACCCACAAAGAAACTGAACACCTGAGAGTTTGAATAGGTAAGTTAAATTTCACCCATGTGATGAGTGGAAAACTTGGGAGTCAAAATCCAGTTTTCTAAGTCCCAGTCCAGTCAATGTTGGCAATTTATTTTCAGTGGACTATTTCATAACTTCTCCATCCTAAAACTTTCAACACCTCCTCCCCAAACATATTCTCAACTTCCTGTTTTACTGAAAAAAAGAAAAGCAATAAAATAAAATTAAAAGAGCATCCCAAGTTCCCAACATCAACAACTACCCACCTCTCTGTATGGACAAACCGTCTTTGCCTTATTACTATCAATTATTTTGCTCTTACCTAAGGCCAGCTCCTGCACTTGGACTTGTTCACTGGATCTTATCCCCTCTTTCTTATTCAAAGACGTCATCCAGCAACATCCTTTCTTTCTCCTGCATTATCATTTTTCCCATTTCTTGGATCATTGCTACCAGCACATAAACAAGCAGAGGGGCACCTGACTGGCTCAGTGGGTGCAGCATGCAACTCGTGATCTTAGGGTTGTCAAGTTTGAGCCCCACGTTGGGTGCAGAGATCGCTTAAAAATAAAATCTTTAAGGGGCACCTGGGTGACTCAGTGGTTAAGCATCAACCGTTGGTTTTGGCTCAGGTCATGATCTCATGGTTCATGGGCTTGAGCTCCTGCTTAGGATTCTCTCTCCCTCTCTCTCTGCCCCTCCCTGGCTCTCTCTCTCTTTCAAAATTAATTAGTTAATTAATTAATTTAAAAAATAAATAATAAAATTTTTTAAAAAGCTTATACTCTTCCCATAATTAAAAACAAAAAAATGCTTTTGACCTAATTATTCAGGTTGTAAAAGTCAAAAACAAATGGAGACCACCCTCAAAAATTCCCTGAACAACAACAACAAAAAAAAAAAACACCAAAAAACAGTCGTACAAAGTTTAACTTATTATGCAAGGCTAACTTAACTTGGGTCATTTCTTATGTTTCTGAAAATAATAAGCAAAACTTAAAGTATGAGGTAACCACTGACCAATTCCTTATCATTTAAGAAAAGTCTAATATTATAACCAACCACTGTGAAGAATAATCACTGCTTTCTCACTGTATAAGCTGCTTTATAACCCTGGAGCCTCATTTCCATTTTTTGGTTTTCAGTGCTCTTGGTTTGACAAAGTTTTGGTGTGCACAAGAAACTTTTACTAACCACTACTTTGGTGATTCATTGGTTTTCTATTACTTCTGAACTTTTGACAAGGTACTACCCCCCCCCCATCTCTTCTACTCTGTTTACAGTAAAACCTCTCTAAAGCATGGTCCGTACTTGTTGTCTCCTGCCATTTTCTTTCACCCTGGCCATTCCACTAAACAGTTCTTGTCAACTTCCAAGCTGATAAATTCACTTTTTATTCTTCATCTTATTTGACTGTTCAGCAGCATTTGACCCAAGTGATTTCTTCTTCTCTAAAATACTTTCACAAAAAATAATAAATAAATAAATAAATAAATAAAATACTTTCATTTGGCTTCCAGAATATATCTCTTCCTCCTCCCCCCCTTTCTTCATTCATTCTCTTTTCCTTCTACCTTACTGGCTGCTCCTTCTCATCCTCCTGATTCCTCATCACTCAGAGGAATGAGTGTATGCCAGAACTTAGTACTTGTATACCTCTCCTCTATCCATTCTTTTATTGTGGGGATTTTATCTATTTTCATAACTTTAAAAGCAATCTATATGCTGATGTATCCCTATTTTTTATGTCTACCCTATGCCTCACTTTTGAACTTCAGACTCATACCCAGCTGTCTATTCAACATATCCACCTGGTTATATAAACAGCCTTAATGTGTCCAAAAGTAAACTCTTGTTATCCTCCCCCTAACTTGCTTTTCTTGCCAGTCTTTCCTTTTTCAGTATATATGGCAACTTCTTAATTTTCAGTTGCTTATGAAATCTTGGAAATCATTTTTAACTCCTCTTTATGCTCTCTCCTTTTTTTAAGTAGGCTCTATGCCCAACATAAGGTCTGAACTCATGACCCCAATATCAAGAGTCCCATGTTCTACCAACTGAGCCAGCCAAGTGCCACCTCGATTTTTATTCTTATAACACCTACTCTACCTTTTAAGAAATCCTATTGGTTCTATCTTCAAAATATATCTAGAGATTATCTATGTCCTACCTCATCCCTGGGCCAACCACCTGTCATTGCCCACTAGGATTTTTACAGTAACTTCTCTGGTTTCTCAGCTTCCCCCCTTGCTCTACTAAAATCTGTTCTCAACACAGCAGCTGGAGTGATCATTGTAAATGGTCATGTCAACCTTCTAAACAAAACTCTCCAATAACCTCCCATCTCATGAAGAATAAAAAAATTCTTAAAGATGGTGTTCTAAGGGGGGCAAAACATAAGTGTCTTAAATAGAGAACAAACAGAGGGTTGCTGGAGGGGTGTAGGAAGGGGGATGGGCTAAATGGGTAAGGGGCATTAAGGAATCTACTCCTGAAATCATTGTTGCACTATATGCTAACTAACTTGGGTGTGAATTAAAAAATAAGTAAATTATTTTTTAAAAAGATGGCATTCTACAAGGTTCTATATAATCTGTTCTCTCCATGCCCTTCTCTTCCTTCATCTTCTGTTACTCTCCCCTTTGTGTATCCCACCCCAACACTATTGGACTTCTTGCTATTCTCATGCATGGCTCTCTTACTTCCTTCAAGTTTTTGCTCAAATACTGCCATATCAATAAGGGCTTCCCTGGCTGTGATACGTTAAACAGCAGTCCTCACTACCATTACCACACTGTCCCCATACTGTTTGTCCCTTTTGTTCTGCCTTCATACTTAACACTATTTTTCATGCTATATATTTATTTTATTTCTTTTAATTTTCTGCCTGCTCCTCTCTAAAGAAAGAAATGTAAGTCACATGAGAGCAAAGGCTTTGTTTCTTGTATTGCCAGGCTTAAAACAATGCCTCACTTTTAGAGAGTTGTCAATAATATTTTTTGAAAAAATACATGACTACGAGGAAAAAATGAATTGTAGCTACAGAGTTTCTTTCTGAAATCAGAGACAAGGCTGTACGGAATAGGGAGGGGCATTTTTGTGATAACCTGTTCTTCTACCTCTTCCTCACCTAATCTCCTCTATGCTTATCCCCCACCTAGTTAGTTTTTCACTGTCATTTAACAGTTTCTGAAGATTTAGTCCATGGTCCTAAATGATCTGTTATCAGACTCACCTCTTCTAATTCTTCACCCAATTACAGTGAGTGCTCTACCTAAAACACAAATCTGATCACCTTCCTTCCCAGTATAAAACACTTCCATGTCCCCATTGTCCTCAAAATGAAAATCAGACTTCTTAGGATGGTTTTCAATGGCCCTTCATGATCTGGCTCCTGGTTCTCTCTCTAGTTTAAACTATGAATACTCTCATTATAATCTTCCCTTTGGCTAATTATGTACCGAAATTGTTTCACTTCCAGAAATGTACTTTTTAAAAAAATGTTTATTTATTTTGAGAGAGACAGAGACACAGAGAGCCTGTGTGAGTGTGCGAGTGTGTGTGTGTGTGCATGCATGTACCAGCGTGAGTGAGAAAGGGGCAGAGAGAGGTAGAGAGAGAAAGAGCCAAGTAGGCTCCATGCTGCTAGCACAGAGCCTGATGCCGGGCTCAAACTCACAAACTGTGAGATCATGAGCAGAAACCAAGAGTTGGAAGCTTAATGGACTGAGCCACCCAGGTGCCCCCAGAAATATACTTTTGCACACTTGTTGTCCACTCTCCCTCCCCCTACTAATTCCTATTGACCCTTTAATCTCACTTAGATGTCAATTCCTCTAGAAAGTCTTCACTGACATCCCCTACTCTCTTCCTGCCAACTCTGAAGAAAAGATAGGGGAGAGATTGTGCAGATGCAGATAAATTGAGAAGTTTTAAGAAATTCAACTTTCTCAGTGCACCTGGGTGGCTCAGTTAGTTAAGCATCTGACTCTTGATCTCAGCGCAGATCTTGATCTCAGGGTCATGAGTTCAGGCCCCATGTTGGGCTCCTTGCCGGGTGTGAACCCTACTTTAAAAAAAATAATAACAGAGCACCTGGGTGGCTCAGTCAGTTAAGCATCCCACTCTTGGTTTTGGCTCAGGTCATGATCTCACAGTTCGTGGGTTCAATCCCCACATTGGGCTCTGCACTGACAGTGTGCAGCCTGCTCAGGATTCTCTCTCTCTCCCTCTCTTTCTGCCCCTCCCTCCCTCACATGCTCTATCTCTCTCAAAATAAAGAAATAAACTTAATAAAAATATCTTTAAAAAATAATAAAAAATTAAACTTCTGAAATGAAAGTAGAAGACTGTAGTCAAGATCTCTTTAAATCATGGTTGACAGTCTTTAAGAATTTTATAAAATCTCTTCAGCTTCATGGACCTGAAGTATAGAAGAAAGATCATGAGCTTTGATGTCAGAAAAGCCTGAATTCAAATTCCACTTCACCTCTCCTTTGGGCAGTTACTTAAAAGCTAATAGAACATCTACCCTATGTGTTATTTTTCGCTTTCAAATAGATAGGATGCTTTCTAATGGAAAGGTCCTGTGATGCTCTGTGACTTTGAGCAAGTATTTGTCTCTGGGCATGGAAGAAGCACACAATGAGCTATTAACAGCTGTGATTTACCCATATCTATGTCTGTTAGGTTTGGTTTATTTCTCCCATTGTGATCAGCAACAAAACCTTTATTATGGGAAGAGCCTGCCTACGAAATAAAGAAAGGAACTGGATGGAACCACAGAGGAGTACAAAGTGTCAGCAGCCCTAAACAGGAAAGGTTTAAATTGGATTTGAGATTGGCATTAATGGTTAAATTGGACTTTCCCTCTGTATAGCATAGTGATTAAGAGCATAGATTTCAGAGCCTGACAAGACCTGAGTCTTAATGTTTGGCTCTGACACCTAATAGTTTGTGACCCTGGCAAAGTTATTTAATACCTCACAATTTCTGTATCCAAAAAATGGGATAATTATCATCATTACAAGGTTGTTGCAAGGCTTAACTGAGAAAATATACATAAAAAGACTTAGCATAATGCTTACCTTGAAATACTTTCTGGTTGCATTGGAATTCCAAGTCAATCATTGGAATCTATCGAGTACTTAGTGGTATTTGAAATTATAGACACCCTCTAATAGTACTTGGCATATAGTGTTAATTGACTGACCCCAAATCTTAAACTATGGTTGATTTAGTCTCATAGGTCTTTAAAGGGGAAATTTTTAAATCCACTGCTAATATCCACTAATAATAATGTGATTTATTTCATAAATCAGTTTAGAGGGCTTTTGATTATACCTTTGCTTTGCATTGAAAAACATTAGTTCTAATATTTTATAAAGTAGCAAAAGTTCTACAAATAGTGAAGACGCTAGTATCAAAACAGTGTCTGGGTTTAATCCACAAGTTCCTCGTTGTACTGTCTTGTGATTTGAGGCAAGTCATTTGACCTTGTTAGGCTTCCCTTCATCTGTAAAGATAGGGGATATTTATTTTCCCTTCAAGATATTTGAGGGTTCATGCAGTACTTGCCTCATTATTCATAATATTTGCAGTTTTGAAGGGTTTATTGATGAGACTGAGAAGTAGGTAGAAGATGTGTTTGGGAACTCTTTAATTTCCATATTCAAATATTACAATCACATTCTAGGTATGTAATTGAAAATGGTTCCCTTTATAATGTATATTAATGTGAAGTGACAGAAGAGCTAAAGTTTTTTTGTTTTGTTTTGTCTTAAGTAATCCCTATGCCCAAAGTAGTGCAGAGCCAGCCAGGCACCTGAACCAACGGTTTTTCGTTGTTCTTCCTCTTAGCTCTTATAGTTATATCCCGCTCAAGAATGGCTACTCATTAGAGATGGTCCTTGACTGAGTCATTGCAAGATGATTTTGAACAGCTGGCCTACTGAAGGCATAGACGTAAGCCATTCATTTGCAGCATCTGGCTATTAGTGTCATTTCCCAAACTTGTTCCAAAGGCTTACTTCTGAAAGCTAACAGCTCACAGTGGGTACTCCCAGCCTAGGACTTGCTCTTTCATAGGCTGGAAACTGTGTTAAGGCTGAATTTTGAGACTGCATTAGAATCTTAAATTATAAGTACAAAAATGATTAATGTGAGTGCTCACAGTTTCTACTGTTCATCCCCTCCTCTCAATTCAAGGAGTTAATGCAGTTAGTCAGAACAATTCACTGGACTCCTGAAATGCAGATTATTGGGGAATACATTCCCCAATAAGGATTATGGGAGGAAAAGAAGAATTCAGTCAAGAGAGATTGGGTCAATCGACATAATAAAAACTGTGACAAAGAGAGGAGGAAGAATAGAGGAAGGCTTTAAAATTTTTCCTTTTTGGAGTTGTAATAAAACTTAAAAAAAAAAAAACAACCCTGTCATCCTAACACAGCTAATCTCATATTTGTGTCTTAGTGAAGCAATAGTATTTGTGTTGGCCATTCATTAACAATTCTATAGCATTCAAACACTAATGCTGCCCTAGAACATCATCCTCAGGGGCAATCTCCACTTCTGTGACCACTTGGTGCATTCTTTTCTGTAAGATGCCTAATCACATAGTGACTAAGATTTAAGAAATCTTGTGCTATTATGTAAAAATATGGTGGGGAGGAGAGGTCTACCAGATTGGAAGCCTGGAAATAAGAATTGCAGTGCACAGTCTGTCACTGGCTTGCTGTGTGACAGACAAGCTCATTTTATTTAAAACTTAGTTTCTTCAACTACAAAATGAGTTTCTGAAACTGAAATAACTAAGGCTTCTTCCTGGCTTAAACCTCGTTTTTTGGTAATCTCCCTCATTAAATGCCCTTAATATATGTTATATCAGTTAATTATCTCAATAGTTGTGTGAATGAATGTCAACCCAGATATTATGTTCTCCAGGAAGTCTTCTTGGGCTGTCTAATGGGTGCCCAGTTTGGATTAAATGTGATCTCTGTGCCTCTATAGTAAGTACTGTGGACTGGCTTGTAATATAATTTAAAATAATATTTATATGCTTAGTATTTCTTCTCCACAAAACTGTAAGTTCCCTGAGGGATTTATAAATTATATTAATTCCAACACTTAAACAGTACCTAGCACAGGTATTTAATGAAATGAATGAATGGAGTTCCATCCAGTAGTAGAAACTTCTGCAGTAAAACCACTGGTAAGCAATTGTTGCAAGTTAATAACTAAGGAATCTATATCTTGCATTAAAGCAAATAGTCCAAAAATAAAGTAGACAAGACACACTTTACATAAAATTTATAACATTTATTTAGGCAAAAAAAAAAAAAAATTCCCAAAACAAAACTCTGTACACACAACATTAATACCTAAGTGATGTCCTGATTTAAAATATAGCATGATTCATGTACAGAACACTCCCATTCATCTGGCCACAGTAAGAACAGTGCCTTCAATCCAGATAATCGAGAGCCTTGGAAATGTATACACATTATATTTCCCAGTGAATTTTTCATATCCTTTGAAAGGAGTTAAACTCTTCCATCAAAATTCAACCAAAAGATAGCTTTTCTCTCACAAGTCCATGGGAATTTGACATTGGGAATTCTATAAAACTCAAGGATTTTAAAGTTTTATTCTTGCAGATTATCTGAGTATAATCTTGACATTAACATCGCCCCATTTTTAAAGAAAAAAATGCTCTCAATAATTTCTTGCTTTTATGAAAGTGTATCTCAGCTTTCATTAGCTAAGTAGCTTCTTGCTTCTAAGTTGATTACAATAAGCTTAAAAGAACCCATTTGAACAGTTTTCCCAGAAGTTGGAAATTAAACATAAAGTATTAATGAACTAGATTTATGATTTTCCATAGAGTAATTTTGATAAATTTGGATTTTCTAAATATTCTTAATAGCCATTCTATCTAGCTCTAAAGTTTGGTTGTGCCATCCAAACGAACTTCACTTCATCCAGAGAAATGAGAAATAGCATGGACTTTCCCATAATTTACCCAAAAATATTGGGTGAGGGGAGAAACAGCCAGAGAAAGCTCTTTCTCAGGCTACCCATCAGTTAATATATAATGTCTTAGGTTAAAATTTGGGAACTAAGGAATGCATAATTAGGAGTGTACCGTGTCATGCAAAGTCTATGAGATACTAAAAAAGATAAAGCAATTGTTCGTTTAAAGCACATTCAGCAAATTCCTATCATACTGCTATTCTCATCACTGGATGAAGGCTGGATTTGCATTATTCCTAAAATAAACAGTACATGAGTTAAACACTTAAAATGAAAAATGTGTCAATACAAAGCAAATGGTAAAGATTAAACATCCAATATCCACACAATCATTTGAAACTGCTACAATGGATTTGAGAGGGAAACTGTGTTTACAAACTTCTCTGTAAGCTGCCTTAGAACACTAGTCTGAAGCCCTACCCATATCAAGTTCCCAAATAAGTAACATACAGATAAAACTGCCCACATCAGCTGACATTATGATACTGCCTTTAATTTACACCTTCAGTTTAATAATACTGTTTATTCCAAAATAAAAGTTGCACAATGACCAAATACTGTAAACATGGCATTAGAGAGGGGAGAAAGGGGTGGGTTTTCCCTGCTACTCATGACCTCTTTTCAATCTCAGGTTCTGCTGCAGGTTGTTCTATGACACCATGCATTTCGAAACACTAAGCCAAAGCCATTTTTCATTAATATATCGTAATTGAGCACATAAAATATATTTTCATTAAAATGTGCTCCAAAGGGCTAGAAGGAGGCCTAATGCTATCTTGACACATGGCATAATTAAACATACAGCTAAATGAAAGTGACTAGGGAGGAAAAAAGGCCAACTCACAAGGTCTCAATAGTAAGAACAACTTCCTAGGCTTGATAGATTGATGTTTTTAAACATGAATCTTTGAAGTTTGCAAACAAAAGAGATCATGAAATTAAATTCCCATAGCACCCTTTTATGGTGATTCACCTCCACCTTGGGTAATTAAGTTGACTAGCGCCACTAAATGGCATTTCTGTCCAGGAGTAAAAAGCAGCAATATTTATGGTCAATTTCTGGAACTGTGGGTCTGATAGGATTTTTAAAATCCTAAAATAAGATCAGTAACCACTGGGTCCTTGGCCCGAGAGTAAACTAACCTCTTACTACTACTTGATTTATGTTTCTTTTCAACTGCCAAAATGAAAAGTGATATTTTAGAGTGTAAAGACCACAAGGAAAACTTTTATGATGTGAAGAACAAGATGCCTTATTTTTGCTTTAATTTTAGACTGTTCTTATTTTACTCAATGATACGAACATGCATCATTATACTTTAAAGTCTAATTCCATTTCCTTTGGTAGATCTAAACCTTGCTGCTGCTTGTGGACTGATGTAGTGATATTTTACAATATCCGAGTGCACCAATGATTTGAGCAATGAGTGGTTCAACCCTAGTCTAAATTGTGCTTGAAACAGCACCTCTAAGCCACTGAAGAGGTAACCCTTGAAGGCACCAAGTACTGTTACATTCTACTATACACATGTAAAAGGGAGGCCTAATAGATTCTAACTGTAGACACAGGCCAGTTATGCCTCATTATTTCAATATACACATCTACTATATTTTAGCCAGATTCAAGACCTTACAATTTTAAGAACCATCCCAACCACAAAGGCACTACAATTTTTATTTATGGGATGTGATCAATTATTTTGCTTTTAAGACTCAGAAATATCCCACCATTACCAATGTTCAAAGTAGTAAATTTAAAATTAATTTTCAATATTTTTGAGTCTTCATCTATCAAGTTATTCTGAGTAATGAAGGGGTTATTGTTTTCTGTACATTTTTAGTTATTTCTGAAAGCAATTTATAGAGATAAAAACCTAAGCCTAGCCTCCAAGGAACATCCACTTTTGTCTTGAACAGGACAGAAGAGAAACTTGAAGCCAAACTTCTCAAATAGGCTTCCTCTTAACTGTACAAGCTAAGAGGCCTGGAGATAGTCAACATAGCTAGTGATTTCCAAGCTAGTGCAGGCCGCCCTATTTTCTACATTTTGCCTTAGATATTAAAATCCAGGAAAAAGGGGGAAGGCTAAAAGAATCTTCCATTTCTCCCCAAAATAGACAATCTGTGAAAATTTATCTTGTGCCTATAAAAATTCCTTAAACCAATTAAGTCAGAAGTAATCCATAATATAATATAGTTTTTAATGGTTCCAAATACCTGTTTTCTTCTAGTTTAAGTTTTCATCCCTATGAAGGAGTATGAAATAATTCAAGTATGATTTTTGTGATAGTGGTATGAAATATGTATGTCAAAAATGTTATCAGCATAATATGCCAGCTCCTTTCTAAATTAAAATGCTTCTGAATAATCACCATAATTTAAACATATCATTTTAAATCTCTACTGAAAACAGTTTGGCCATCTATGAAAAAAAATGCAGTCACCTGAAATTGTGATTAACCTTATTCACAAACTAAAATCTTAGATGGAAATTAAATTTCTTGGTGACTTGCTGCCTCCCTCCTGCCATTATTGATATGATAACTGATTCTTTACTATGCTGTAATGGGTATCTTAAAAGGAAAGGCAATTATCTAAAAAATAACCCATCAAAAAATATTTCCTTTTACACACTACAACTAGAATTATTAAATTTAACAACAGTCTAATGTTTCTCATTCATATTTGGCAGTGAGGTGTGGACATCCTTCTCCAAAATGAGAACATTAAGATACATGTATTTTGGGGAAAAAAAAGAAAATTTAACTTCTTGTGACAAAATTTACTGCTGTTAACTGTATTTAACTGAGCAGGTAAATACCATGTGTAGTCTCTATTTCACTGAATAAAATGACTTTGAAATAGAGGGAAAATAATGGTCAGTTTTAACAGGAGACAATTTTATAAAAATTCGCATTTTCATGACAATATGACTTATAGAGATTCAGACAATTAATCTTTAACATAGACTGTGGTAATATTTTACACTGTGATGTCCGGGGAAATATTTCTAGAGAGTAACCAGCAGTCTGTGTAGGAAGCAGCAGCCCATGCTTCCAGGAATAAATATGAAGAACAAGCCTGCTTACGGCCTCGGAAAAGGTGCACTCCAGAAGGATTGCCTGTCCCAGTTTAAAAACTGGACTGTAAGAGCAGATCTTTCTCTAGTTCCTTATCTCTTTTTCCCTCAGTAGTTTTCTTTCCAATATATTTTTTTCTGCCAACCATCCACGCTCCAGTTGGTGAGTAGCTTTCAAAGAGGACTTGGATTTCCACTCTTTCACACTAAGGACATCTTATAAAAGGTACACAGACAGAGAAGAAAGGCATTTATACAGAAGCAGTATAAAACTTACAACTGAAGCAGTGCCAGAGATCAGGTTAACAGCTTATCTGAAGCTGCAAATTGATTGGAAGGGACTTTAAGATCAGAAAAGTCTGGCCTAAGGGTTCGTGCAAACTTTATCATAAAACTGTAGAATTTCAAGCACAGGTAAGTTCAAACACAGAAAGATGTGGAAAATTTCCTAAAAGGCAATGATGAAGGAAGAGACCCTTCTTGCCTCAGAAGTTAAAAATCACAAGACAAATTAGAGACTGTTCACATGGGCAGTACTTTACACCGTCAATCTCAAACTGATCTTATGATTAATGTCATAGAAACCCCTAAAACATCATGGAGGGTAAGATATTCCAAATGAACCTATCACAAAAAAGATTTGTGTGATCCAGTTATTCAATTACTTATGGCTATCAATTTAGTCTAGCCTGGGGCTGCTTTTTACAGGGAGGTGGTCTCCCATGGCGCACAATGTGTTTTTCTAAGCTGTCTAGAATGGCCACAGCAATCTGTTGG
Organism: Cryptoprocta ferox; assembly: GCA_028646485.1. Lineage (NCBI taxonomy): Eukaryota > Metazoa > Chordata > Mammalia > Carnivora > Eupleridae > Cryptoprocta > Cryptoprocta ferox. Next base: position 61,132,046 of record CM053570.1, read on the forward strand.
ACATGGGGATCCGTCTGTTCGTGTTCCTTGATGTTGTATAAATGCTGCAATCCTCCTTCCTCAATCAGCATGCTGCAATACCTTGAGGCTGAAACGGGAGAAAGAGCTTTTCTTAAAACACTTAAAAATTATTCCACACACAAAATAGTCCTTTTTTTCATTTAAATTTGAGCTATTTTTGTTATGAACCACAATATATATGCTAAATATATGCTACTTATATAGCATATATGCTATATAATATATATATATGCTAAATATATGCTAAACCTTGAAAAATACCTCTGTAATGATGTTATGTTTACACCGCAAGGCTCCACACATAACAATGACTCTCTAATTCATATATCTACATACAATTCTCATATTCATGTATATATGGTTATTTTATCAAGGCTATCACAGCTGTGGGTGGGGGGATTGGTCCCTCACATCCACATGTCTCTATATGGAAAGAAAGGACAGTAGGAAACTGCTTAGATGTTTAAACCAACCCTCTTCCTCCCTTTCCTTATACTTTAACTGGGACAGATGAAATAATGGAGGTATGTGGAAATTTTAAAACAGTTATATGGAAAAGCCTAGACAATTACTTTAAACGTGGTAAAAGAAACATTTGTGTGTCCTTAAAAAAAAGAAAAAGAAACATCTGTATGTTCTTAGACTCAAAGTTCGATAAAAGTACCTTTCCATGTGCCAGACTGTATGTTGACTGGCTAGGTTGAATAGGTTTCTCCCATGTGTTTTATATAAAAAAATGAAATGGATAAACCATTTTTTACCAAAAATAAATAAATAAAAACCATAACCTTAAAGCATAGACAGCCGGGGGGAAAAAAAAAAACTTCTTTGATCCCAAATCATAGGTAAGATATATGCTATTACACTTTTATGAATTTCCTACATATTTTTTAAAAATTTAACGGCATTCATATTGTACATGCAATTTTCTTTTAAAATACTTTCTTTGTGTTGTTTTTAAGTATTTCTTCTTTTTATATATACCAGTTTTAAAAGTATTTTTAGTTTTAGTCATATTTATTAAAGTATAATTTACACACAATAAAATATACCCTATTTAATCTATAATTTGATGAGTTTTGGCAAATGTATACACTTGTATAAGCACCACCAAAATCAGAATATAGAATATTTTTTAAAAAAACTTTCCTTCTTCACCTCTGCAATCTCCTCCGCAGCCTCACCTAGGCAACCACTTTTCTAATTTCGATGATATAGATAGACTACTTTTGCTTGGTCTAGAACTTCATGTAAATAGACTCATTCATTATGTATTCTTTTGAGTCTGTCTACTTTTGCTCAGCATGGGTTTTTAAAAAAAAATTTTATTTAAAAATTTTTATTTTAATGTTTATTTATTTTTGAGAGATAGAGAGTGAGTGGCAGAGGGGCAGAGAGTGAGAGAGGGAGACACAGAATCCAAAGCAGGCTCCAGGCTCTGAGCTGTCAGCACAGAGCCCCATGAAGGGCTTGACCTCACAGACTGTGAGATCATGACCTGAGCTGAAGTCAGTCACTTAACCCCTCAGCATGACTTGAGATGTGTCCAAATTGTTATGCATATGCATATGCTACATATATTTTTTAAATCTTTTTTTTCTTTCGTTTTTAATGTTCATTTTTTGAGGGAGAGAGAGAACACGGGTTGGGGGGGCGGGGGAGAGACAGAGACAGAGGATCCAAAGCAGGCTATGCACTGAGCTGGAGAGCCCAAAGCAGGGCTTAAACTCACAAACCATGAGATCATGACCTGAGCCAAAGTTGACACTTAACCAATTGAGCCACCCAGGCGCCCCAAATATGCTACTTCTTTTTAATGTCATTGTACTTTGAATTGTACTAACGTACTGTACTAACATACTAATGGATTTTCCCCCCAGTGTTTTGTTACAATGACTAAAAATGCTATAATCATTCTTGTACGTTTTTATTTTTTATTTTTTAATGTTTATTTTTGAGAGAGGAGATATAGAGCACGAGCAGGGGAGGGGCAAAGAGAGAGGGAGACACAGAATCTGAAGCAGGCTCCAGGCTCCGAGCTGTCAGCACAGAGTCCAACCAGAGGGCTCGAACTCTTGAACTACGAGATCATGACCTAAGCCGAAGTTGGAAGCTCAACCAACTGAGTCACCCAGGTGCCCCAATATTTTTTTTAATGTTCATTTATTTTTGAGAGAGAGTGACTATGAGCAGGGAGGGGCAGAGAGAGGCGGAGAGAGAGAAGGACAGAGGATTTGAAGTGGGTTCTGTACTAACAGCAGCAAGCTCGATGTGGGGCTGAAGCTCACGAACCCTGAGATCATGACCTGAGCTTGATCAACAAGAGTTGATGCTTAACTGAATGAGCCACCCAGGAGCCAGCACAAGTATTTTTGTGGACTTTTTGTTTCAATGATCTTGAGGAAATACTTAGAATGCTGGGCAAATGCTAAATGTATGTTTAACATTATAAGAAACCACCAAACTGTTTTCTAAAATGGTTGTATAATTATTTAATTGTTTTAAATGTTTATCTATTCTGAGACACAGAAAGAGAGAGACAATGAGTGGGGGAGGGGCAGAGAAAGAGGGAGAGACAGAGACTCTCAAACAGGCTCCCCACTGTTAGCTGGGAGCCTGACTCAGGGCTCAAACTCACAAACCACGAGATCATGACTTAAGCCAAAATCAAGAGTTGATGCTTAACTGAATGAGCCACCCAGTCACCCCAAAAATGGCTGTATAATTTTTCAATCTGACCAGTAATGAATGAAAAAGTTGTTTCACTTCCTTGCCAACACTTATCATCATCCATCTTTTTTCTTTATAGGCAGCCTTTCTAGTAGGTATAAACTAGTGTCTCATTGTGGTTTTATTTATTTAATTTTTAAATGTTTGTTATTTATTTTGAGAGAACAAGAGTGAGTAGGGAAGGGGCAGAGAGAGAGGGAGAGATAGAATCCCATACAAACTCCATGCTGACAGCACAGGGCTCAAACCCGCAAACCCAGAGATCATGACGTGGGCTGAGATCAAGAGTCTGACACTTGAGGCACTTGGGTGGCTCAGTCGGTTAAGCATCTGACTTCGGCTCAGGTCATGGTCTTGCAGTCTATGGGTTCAAACCCTGTGTCATGATCTGTGCTGAAAGCTCAGAGCCTGGAGCCTGCTTCGGATTCTGTGTCTCCTTCTCTCTGCCCTTCCTCTACTCGTTCTCTCTCTTTCAAAAATAAATAGACATTAAAAAAAATTTTTTTTAAAAAGAGTCTGACACTTGACTGAGCCTCCCAGGTGCCCCTCATTGTGGTTTTAATTTGTATTTCTCTAATGACTAATAATGCTGAGCTTCTTTTCATGTGCTTATTGGCCATTCACAGGATCTCTTTGTAGAAAGTCTATTTAGTCCTTTGCCCATTTTTAAACTGGGTTATTTCTGTCATTGAGTTGTAAGAGCTCTTTATATATTCTGAAAATGTCCCTCCATCAGGTATATAATGTGAAAATATTTTCAACCTTTCTGTAAATTGTCTTTTCACTTTTTTTTAAATGAGCTTATTCTTTTTTTTTTTAATTTTTAATGCTTATTTATTTTTGAGACAGAGATAGCGCCTGAGCGGGGGAGGGGCTGAGAGAGAGGAAGACACAGAATCCAAAGCAAGCTCTAGACTCCAAGCTGTCAGCCCAGAGCCCGATGCGGGGCTCGAACTCACAAACTGTGAGATCATGACCAGAGCTGAAGTCAGACGCCCAACCGACTGAGCCACCCAGGCGCCCCTATCTTTTCATTTTCTTGATTGTGTCCTTTTGAAGCACAAAAGTTTTACCTTTTTTATTAAATCAAATTAAACTAGCTTTTCTGTCACTTAAGTTTTGGTGTCCTAAGAAGCTACTACTTAATCCAAGGTTATAGTGATTTATATCTATGTTTTCTCCTAAAATTTTCATATGCAGATGTAAATGTAGTTCTTACATTTAGGTCCAGAACCCATTAAAATGTTTTTTTTTAATTTATTTTTTATTTTTTTAATTTTTTTATTTATTTTTTTGAGAGAGCAAGCGGGGAAGGATCAAAGAGAGGGGGACAGAAGATCCAGGGCAGGCTCTATCACTGACAGCAGCAAGCCCGATGTAGGGCTTGAACTCACAAGCTGGGAGATCGTGACCAGAGTCGAAGTCAGACACTCCACTGACTGAGCCACCTAGGTGCCCCTTGAGTTAATTTTTATATACGGTATGAGGTAAGGAATCAAGTTCTTCTTTTACGTGTGCCTAGTCAGTTTTGCGAGCACCATTTGTCGAAAAAAATGATTCCTTCCCCATTAAATTATCTTGGCACCCCTGTCAAAAATCAATGTTCGGGTTAATTTCTGGACTCTCAATTCTAATACATGATATATATATCTGTCCTAAGGATGCCGAACATCTTTTCATGTGCTTATTTGCCATCCATTAATCTTCTTTGGTAAAGGATCTGTTCAACTCTTTTGTCCATTTTCTCTTCATTTGCATTGTTTTCTTATTATTAAGTTTTGAGAGTTTTCTTTCTTTTTTTTTAAAGATTTTATTTTTAAGGAATCTCTACACCCAACACGGGGCTCAAACTCACAATCCCAAGAACAAGAGTTGCACACTGCACTGACTGGGCCAGCCATGTGCCCTGAGAATTCTTTATAAAAATTCTGAGTACCTACACTTCATCAGACATGTAATTTACAAATATTTTGATCCAGTAAGTGAATTGGCTTTTGATTCTTTTAACGGTATCTTTCAAAGAACAATTGTCCTTAAGTTTGATCAAGGGCAATTCAGCAATTTTTCTCTGTTACAGATCACGCTTTTGTGCATATTTAAGAAATTTGCAGGGTGCCTGACTGGCTTGGTCAGTAAAGCATGCAACTCTTGATCACGGGTTTTAAGTTCGAGCCCCATATTGGATAATAGAAATTACTTTAAAAATATATAATCTTAAAAAACAAAAAAGAAATTTGCCTAACATAAGGTTTTCTGTTTTCTTCTAGAGCATTTAAAAAAAAAAAAAAGGTTACTTATTTATTTTGAGAGAGGGAGAGAGGGCTTGTGCACACGAGAGGGGGAGGGGCAGAGAGAAGGAGACAGAAAATCCCAAGCAAGCTCTGCACTGTCAGTGCAGAACATGACAGACATGGGACTGGAACTCAGAAACCACTGAGATCATGACCTAAGCCAAAACCAAGAGTCAGACACTTAACTGACTGAGCCACCCCCTCTCTTCTAGAACTTTTTTTTCTTTTTAACATTTATTTATTTATTTTGAGACAGAGTATGAGTGACAGAGGGGCAGAGAGAGAGGGAGAATTCCAAGTAGGCTCCACTTGGTCAGCACAGAGCCTGACACAGGGCTCGAACTCATGAAACTGTGAGATCATGACTTGAACCGAAATCAAGAGTAGGATGCTTAACTGAGCCACCCAGGCCGCCCCTTCTAGAACTTTTAGTTTGTTTCATATGTAGACCTATGATCAATTAAGAGTTAATTTTTGGGGGTGCTTGGCTGGCTCAGTCGGAAGATCATGAGACTCTTGATCTTGGGGTCATGAGTTCAAGCCCCACTTTGGGTGTAGAGATCACAATCATGCAATCAATCAGAGTTAATTTTTATATAGAGTACAAGGTATGAAAAAGGTCACTTTTTTTTTTCTAAAGTAGGCTCCATGCCTAACGTGGGGCTTTTTAAAAGTAGTTTTTATTTATGTTTTATTTTTTTTTAGTAATCTCTACATCCAAAGTGGGGCTCAAACTCACAACTCCAAGATCAATAGTTGCTCTACTGAGCCAGCCAGGCACCCCTCCATTTTTTTTTTTTTTTTTTTTTTGCATCCAGAGATCTAGCTGTTGTAGCACCATTGGTTGAAAAGATTATCATTTCTTTATTGAATTCACTTTAAACTTATATCAAAAATTAATCAACCATCTATGTATATTTTTGTATTCTCTATTCTGGTCCACTGAACCATCTTTGCCTATTTCTATGCCTGGACTTGCAACTGGTGTCTAAAGTGAAGGCAGTCTTGTGGGACTAGCCCTTAACCTATCTCCAGGTAAATAATGTCAGAATTGAATTCAATTTGTAGAACACACAGATAGTGTCTGCTGAGAACTGGAAAACTGCTTGGTAGAGTGTGGAAAAAGCACGTGTTAGAACTGATGTCAGAAGTGGGGTTTGAGGGGTGCCTGCGTGGTTGGTTGGTTAAGTGCCTGACTCTTGATTTTGGCTCAGGTCATGATTTTACTGTTCATGAGTTCGAACCCTGTGTTGGGCTCTGCACCATCTATGCAGGGCCTGCTTGGAATTTTCTCTCTCCCCTTCTCTGCCCCTCCCATCTCACACATGCACATGCTCTTTCTCTCCCTCAGATTAAAAAACAGAAAGAAAGAAAGAAATGGAATTTACCATAATGGCTGTGGCTCATAAAAATATGTGGTTTGGGGAGAGGAAAGATGAGAGGGGGATGAAACACCTCTGATTCCAGAGGAGCCAGGTATTCACCATGATATGGAGTACCAGCTGGGCTGCAATCAGTTACTAAAGGTAATCTCCAACAGAATTTAGAGATGGATCTAAACCTTACCAGCAACTGCCTGTGGCAGTGGTTAGGCAGATTACTCAAGATAAAAGGGCCATGGCATGATTCCTTGGCATGATCCTTTACTGGGGACTCAAAGCCTTTCAGGTAAGACTGGGTAAATTGGTCAGGGAATGGAGAAGTTACCAAAACCCACTGGTGAAGCCCTAATGTGGGCTTATAATTAGATGAAGAGAAAATAAAAATGTATGGGTTGATGGAATTATGAAAGGAGCAATGTTTAAACAGGTTTTATGTAAAGCTGTGTTTCCTTTACCTGAATGTTTTATGGGAATGGGCATTATGTCTGGCTAGGGAACAATTCACCTACCTAGTAATATAAAGTCAAAATCTGTAGATTAAATTCTAATGGAGGCTACAGTCAGGAATGTAATAGAATTAAACTAAAACTTTGTAGGACAACTGGTATGGTTGGTTAGGCTTTATGTAAAGTGGTTGTATTTCTTTTACTTGACTGTATTCTAAGGATGGACATTTTATTTTACTAGGAAATGTTACCGCTACCTAACATTGTAAAACAGAAAGCATGTAAATCCACTCTTCAAGCAATATTAAGTAGACATGCTAAAAGGTACCAGAAGGTTGTCCAAGCCTGTGCAGTGTAGAATATAAGCCAAAGTGCTAGTAGGGACAAATTCTCTGTGCCTTATAGGAAAAACAGACTGGGGCATTGGACTAGAGAATTTCCAACTAAGGGGCATTTACTACCTTGCCATCTGACATTAATTGAAGCTACCCTTATGACCGAAGAACAAAAAATGATCTTAAAACCTGAAATATGCATGGTACTCTGGGTGATGTCAGAGAAACACTCTAATGTGGATGGCAGTGCTAAGAGTTCCCTAGTGAAATGGAAATGGTTTATATAGGATCGTGCTACCTGGGGAATGCAAGGAGGGTATAATCATGAGCAGGTAGCCTCTTTCTCCCTAGGACCAACTCTGAACCTGCACAAGGAGCTGCTGCATTCTATCATCACTAGGACAGTACCCTGTAAACAGCTGGCCACTAGCCAACAAAGAGCTGCATGGTTTGGGGACAGTAGTTCCAAGGTGAACAGACAACATCCTGTTTGAAAGGCCAGCGCTCTGACTAAAAAAGGTAAAAACAAATCAGCTCTGTGAACTGAACTGCATGCTGTTTTCCCAGCAGTGATTCAAGAATTGAAAAGTGATAAAAGGCTCTGTTTGGGTTTTTAATGACTCGTGGGCAGCAGTAAATGGTCTAGGCATATGGATGAGCCACAAGGGCAATAGAAACAGGATTAAAGGGGTGCTCGTATGGGACATGGCCCTGTGGAAATCACTGTGGGAATCTGAGGAATGCATTAAAGTAGGACATTTCTACACCCATCAGAACTTCCTTTCAGGTTCAGAAGATAATCGGAATAGACAAGCAGATGAACTTGCCTGGGGTGGCCATGTGGGTCCATGAAATAAGTGGATATGGAGGTACTACAGCAATGCAGATATGGGCTGAATGTAGACATATTCCCCTTGCAATCTCTGAGGCACAAATTGCCAGCAACTGTTCAACCTGCCAGCAAAAGAGACAGAGACTGCAGATGGCTATGTGGCAAATTTCCTGGGGGGAAAGACCCTGATCATAGCTGGCAAGTCAGGCTAGCACTGGTAGCCCTGGGGGACTACAGATGGGTCTTGACAGAAATAGATACTGACTCTGGACTGGGCTTTGCTCAGCCAATGATAGATATGAATTCTTTAATGCAATAAAGCAACCAAAACACAAGATATTGAAACAATTTGGATAGCCGACTGTCATTTCTTCAGATCAAGGAACATACTTTACAGCGTATAATGTTGATGGAGTTCAGGACATAGTGCCCTAAAACATGGCTTCTTGGTATATTGACTATACTAAGCTAAAGTTGTTTGAGAAAACAGCAGAAGCAGGAGGATCACTCTGACTTCCCCTCGTCACCCTTCTTCCCTGAAATAGGTCATAAAATTCCCATGTGGAAGTACCCTCCTTGAGAGAAGGAAGATATTTTATCACCAGAGACCCAGAATTGGGGGCTGAGGAATCTGTACAAACAAACTGTGTTTAACTAACTCTTATTTTCCTAGTCACTTCTTCACCATTTACTATCCCTAGCCAAAACATCTTTGTCTTGTCAATTTTTCACAAACTTGTTTCTTTATCTAAAAGGCATAAAAGCTTCCTGCTCTGGTCACTGCAGGGCTTCATTCTTTTTTACAGATTCCCACATATATTTAAAGTTGTAATAAAATTTGTATGCTTTTCTTCTGTAAATCTGTCCTTGTCAGTTTACTTTTCAGACCCATCTGCTCCCTTGAGGTAGCCACCTGGGTCCATGAAATGTGTGGATCTGGGGTACTGCGGTAATGCAGGGAGAGGCTGAATCTAGACATTCTCCCTGCAACCTCTGAGGCACAAATTGGCAGAGTAACACTTTTTCCTCCCTTCCAATGTCCAATAATGAGCAGAGAGGTATCTTCCTCAGGATAACAGTTTCAACGAAATGGAACGGACAATTCATCTACTGGTTGTTTTAAGAAGGGAGTGGGGTAGAGGTGAGATACAGGTCCAAAAAACTGGATTTCATGCCTTTGTGAGAGTATGCTTATGCTCAATATGAGTGGGGCTAAAGGAGTGTCCCTACTAGATATTCGCCTGTTTTTCTGGTGGACCCAGAGAAAAGGGAATGGGAAAGGATGCTGGTATGACTATGTAATTCTTGCCAAGGGAGGATACTGGTAAAATGACTATACTTTTTTTCCCCCTTCTTCTTCTTCCCTATATTAATTAAACTTAAAAAATCTTTTTAATATTTATTTTTGAGAGAGAGAGAGAGACACAGACAGAGTGGGAGTGGGGGAGGGGCAGAGAGCGAGGGAGACACAGAATCTGAAGCAGGTTCCAGGCTCTAAGCCGTCAGCACAGAGCCCAACATGGGGCTTGAATCCACAAACTATGAGCTGAGCTGAAGTCCAGTGCTTAACCAACTGAGTCACCCAGGTGCCCCAATTAAACTTAAAAAAAAAATTCCCAAGCAGGGGCTCCTGGGTGGTTCAGTCGGTTAAGCATCTGACTTCAGCTCAGGTCATGATCTCACAGTTTATGAGTTTGAGCCCTGCATCAGGGCTCTCTGCTGTCAACACGGAGCCCACTTCGGATCCTCTCTCCCCCTCTCTCTGCCCCTTCCCCGCTTGTGCTCGCTCTCAAAAATAAATAAACATTTAAAAAATATTCCCAAGGGGGTATCTGAGTGTCTCAGTCAGTTAAGCATCCGACTTAAGCTCAGGTCATGATCTTGAGGTTTGTAAGTCTGAGCCCTGCATCAGGCTCTACACCGACAGTTAAGGGCCTGTTTGGGATTCTCTCTCTGCCCCTCCCCCACTTGTGTTCTCTCTCTCTCTCTCTCTCTCTCTCTCTCTCTCTCTCTCAAAATAAATAAACTCAAAAAAAAATTAAAAATTCCCAGCCTGATGCAGTGGTCACAGGACCAGGGTTGCAACTACACATGTTGGAAACTGGGATGATTCCTAAGCAAGAAATTGTAATTATGTTTTAAAATATTTTTGTCAGGGGGCACCTGGGTGGCTCAGTCAATTGAGCATCTGACTCTTGATTTAGGCTCAGGTCATGATCCCAGGGTTGTGGGATTGACTCCAAGTTGGGCTCTGTGCTGAGTGTGGAGCCTGCTTGGGATTCCCTCTCACTCACTCTCTCTCTCTCTCTCTCTCTCTCTCTCTCTCTCTCTCTCCCCTCCTCTGTCCCTCTCCCCTTCATTCTGTCTGACAGAATTGGGATTAAAAGTGAATGCAATTATACTGCCTGGAAGTAAAAACATCCCCCTAGTTCTGTACCTATGTAATCTTACCCTCTCTGAATGAGAGTTGACTCAGTGGGAGACATATGCTAGTCAAGTATTACTTCCTGCAATCTAGATCAGCACAGTGGCCAAAAACTAATGTCCCTTCCAAAGGTGGAAAAGTCTGGGTATAAATGAAGAGAGAGAAGTAGTAGCTAAGGGCACAGAAATGAACAAATGGGTCATATCATGAGTGAAATCAATTGAAAACTAACACCCTGAAAGAAGCTCAGAGCAAGAAATATCTCTTAGCTCAATTGTACCAGCTGCCTGATAGCAATATATGGCTTTACCGTAAGACCACTTCTGCTTTTGAAGCCTTACAAGATCTAATGGAAGCCTGCAAATCTGCTGCAAATCTGGGTAGCCTTGCTCTGACAGACATTTTCATATGATATGATCATTAATGACTAAACAGGACTCTCATAATGTGCCAGTTATCTGTTAACTGTTATGATACTTTTGTTATAAAGGATCTGTGGTCAAGGACTGGGGTGGCCTGTGGTAGAATAAGAAATACATTTGGTCTCTGTCCCAGGTTCCTGGCAGAGCTCCTCAAATCCTTGGAATTTCCCAATAGGAGTATCTTGTCATTTATCAGGAGTCCCTTCTGAGAACATGCTAATAAGGTGACAGAGCAGAGTCCTTAGCCTCAGGATGAAGCTGGTGAAGAGAAAGACCAAATGATTAGAGGACTGGACCTTTCAGCCCCATCCTTGGATTTCTAGTAAGGGTAAGTGGGGAAGGCACAGATTTAGCTCTATAAAAACTCCTGAATAAGAAGATATGATGAGCTTCCATGTTGGTGAATGCATCCACATGCCCGAAGTATGGTGCACCCCAAGTTCTGTGGGGACAGAAGCTCCTGTACTCAGGATACTTCTGGCCCCTGCCCTATGTACCTCTTAATCTGGCTGCTCATCTGTATCCTTTATAATACTCTTTATAATAAACGGGTAAAGGTGAGTTAATGTTTCCCTGAGTTTTGTGAGCTGCTCTAGCAAATTAATCAAACATAAGAGGGGGTTGTGGGAATCTCTAATTTTATAACCAGTCAGAAGCACAGGTAAAAACCGAGACTTGGGACTGGCATCTGAAGTAGGAGCAGTAGTCTTGTGGGACTGTGGGATCTGATGCCATCTCTAGGTTAATAGTGTCAGACTTAAATTTGTAGGACATTTAGTCAGTGTTGCTGAGAATGGGAGAACTGGTTGGTGAGTTGTGGAGAAAAGACACTGGAGCCACAAAACACTGTCTTGATTGCTGTAGCTTATACAATGGCTGGAAGTCAGGTAGTGGAAGTCCTCCAATTTTGTTCTTCATTTTTTCTAAGTTATTTTAATATTCTCTGCACTTCGGTATGAATTTTAGAATCAGTCTGTCAATTTCTCTTCAAAAGCCTGTTGGGATTTTGACTGGGGCTGTATAAATCTACAATAAATTTGGAGAGAATTGTCATTTTAACACTATTAAGTCTTTCAACTCATGAATATGGTAGATCTCTCCATCTAGCTAGGCCTTCTTCAGTGTCTCTCAGCAGTGCTTTGTTTTCCTGTGCACAGGTCTACACATTTTTGTCAGATACAATCCCTAAGTATTTCATAGTTTTTGACACAATTGTAAATGTCATTTTTCTGTTTATATTGGTTGTTTTTGGTACACAGAAATGCAACTGATTATTGTGTATATCGTGTATCCTGGAACTTTGCTAAACTCAATTAGGACTAGCTGCCCTTTTGCAGATTTCATGGGATTTTTCTACAGAGATAATCATGTCATCTGTTACCTCATTCTTTTCAATCTGGATATCTTTTGTTTCTTTCCTGATGACACTGGACAAAACCTCCATTACAATGTTCAATATGGTGAGACTGAACACCCTCGTGTTCCTGATCTTGGCAGGGCAACATTCACATTTAATTTTTCACTATTAAATTTAATGTTAGCCATAGGATTTCCTTAGACGCCCTTTATCAGGACAGTGTAGTGGATTTTTTAAATTCTTTTTCTGCATCTATTTTCTGCTTTTCTTTTTTAATTAAAAAAACATTTTTTAATGTTTATTTTTGGGAGAGAGTGTGTGTGCGAGCAGGGGAGGGGCAGAGACAGAGGGAGACAGAGAATCTGAAGTAGGCTCCGTGCTGTCAGCACAAAGCCTAACATGGGATTTGAGCCCACGAACCATGAGATTATAACCTAATCTGAAGTCAGATGTTCGACTGAGCCACTCAGATGTCCCCAGATTGCTTTTCTTTCCTCTTCTGGTAATAGGAAAGAACACATTGATTCTCAAATGTAAACCAACCTTGTCCATTCTTGGAATAACCTTCCTGGTCCTTTACACTGTTGGGTTCCATTTGTTAGAAAATTGTTAAGAATTTCCTCATCTACATTCATGAGAGATATTGATCAGTAATTTTCTCTTCTTACAAGGTCTTTGTCTGGTACTAATTTCAGGGTAATTCTGGTGTTCTTCCCACCGCCACATCGCTCCCCCGCCCCAAGATTTATTTCTCCCTAAGCTTCAGTTTGGATAGTTTCTACTGCTATGCATTCAATTTTGCTGATCTTTTCTTCAGTTCATCCAGATATATATTTTTTTAATTTTTAAAACATTTTTTAATGCTTATTTACTTTTGAGAGAAAGAGAGAGAGAGACAGTGTGAGCAGGAGAGGGGCAGAGAAAGGGGAGACACAAAATCCGAAGCAGCTCCAGGCTCTGAGCTGTCTGTATAGAGTCCAATGCGGAGCTCAAACCCAAAAGCTGTGAGATCATAACCTGAGCTGAACTCAGATGCTTAACCAACTGAGCCACCCAGGCACCTCATTCAGATATTTTTCATGTCAAATATTTAAAGTTTTAGCTCTAGTACTTCTATTTTATTTACGTTTTATATTTTATTTTTTCTTCTATTAATATTCATGTTTTCTTTAAAATCTTGGATCATATCTATAAAAATTTCTTTGAAGTTACTTTTCTGGTATTTCCATTATCACCATCACTTCTGGGTCTATTTCAAGTATCTGATTCTTCTTCTGGTTATGGGTTACATTTTCCTGCTTCTTCCCTTATCCTTATAATTTTTATCAGATACTAAACATGTTGCTGAATGCTAGATTTTGTTTTTTTTAAAAGAGTGCTCTGGGGTGCCTGAGTGGCTCAGTTGGTTAAGTGTCTGACTTCGGCTCAGGTCATGATCTCATGGTTTGTGAGTTCAAGCCCCACATCAGGCTCTGTGCTGACAGCTCAGAGCCTGGAGCCTGTTTCAGATTCTGTGTCTCCCTCTCTCCATGCCCCTCACCTGTTTGTGCTCTGTCTGTCTTTCAAAAATAAATAAACATTAAAAAATTAAAAAAAAAATAAAAGAGTGCTCATGGGGTGCCTGGGTGGCTCGGTTGAGCATCCAGCTTCGGCTCAGGTTATGATCTCACAGCTCGTGAGTCTGAGCCCCACATCAGGCTCTGTGCAGACAGCTCAGAGCCTGAAGCCTGCTTGAGATTCTGTGTCTCCCTCTCTCTCTGCCCCTCCCTTGCTCACGCTCTGTCTGTCCTTCAAAAATAAATAATAAAACATTTTTAAAAAAAAGGAGTGTTTAGTTTTTCTCTGGCAGAAAGTTAATTTATTTTCAGAGCAGCTTAACCATTTCAAGCTTGTTTTTAAGTTTTGTTAGGGTCACCCTGGAGAAGCCTTTATTTTAGGGCTAGTTTAATCTCTTCTAGCATCTGTACTGAATGCCCCTAATGTTAAGTTCTTTCTAGTGTTAGGAACTCTAGTATATCCAAACCCTGTGTGAGCTCCAAGTGTTGTTCAGTTAGCCACTCCTTGGTATTGTTCTTTCTCAGACCTCAAGGAGTCTCATCCTCGGCAGTCACAGCTCACTAATCAGCCAAAGACTCAAGAAACCCTTAAGATTTCTGGAGTCTCTTCTAGATGTAGCTATCACCTCTGCGTTACTCTGCCTCATAAATTCCATAAACTTTGTTCCATGCCTCAATCTCACCAAAACTGTCTCCTTGGTTCAATGAAATTGCTGTACTGTACTTGGTTCTCTTTCAGAGATGGGAATCTTTGCTACCTTCTGTCTAATGTCTAGAAAGGCTTGTTCCAAATCTTTCCCACCCTGTGTTTTCTATTATTAATGGCTAGAGGGCTAGTCTGGTACAAGGTACTCTGTCACGGCCCCCAGGGTATAAGTTTCTGCTTATATAATTTTCTATCATGTCTTCTTCACTAATAACATACAAATATGCCACTGTCTGGGTATGTCAACATTACTTCACATTTATCTATTGCTGGACCTCTAGGTTATTTAGACTTAATTGTTATTATAAATAATGGGGTGATGAATATCTCCCACTCAAACAAGTGCTTGGATATAATTTTAAAATTAAAAGGTAGACTACTTAAATTGTTGATCAATAGGGAAGTGACTATATAAACTACTGGTAAGTTCATTTATTAAGTATAGAGGAATGTGTTAAGGGTTCAATTATGTCCCCCCAAAAGATAGGTTAAAGTCTTAATCCCCAGTACTTCAGAATGTGACTTTTTTTGGAAATCGAGTTGTTGCTAATTAGTTAAGATGAAGTCATTAAGGTGGACCTTAATCCATTATGACTGGTGTTCTTTTATTAAAAAGGGGAGATTTGGACACAGAAACATAAACACACAGAAAACAATGTGAAGACATGTGGACAAGATGGGCATCTGACAGGAGAGATGCATGTAAAGCCAAGGAATGCCAAGGATTGGTAGCACATACCAGAAGCTAGAAGAAGCAAGGAAGAATTCTTCCCTAGAGCTGTCCCAGAAAGTATGGCCCTAAAGACACCTTGATTTTAGACTTCAAGCCTCCAGAACTGAGAGACAAACATCTGTTTTTTAAAAAAAAAATTTTTTTAACATTTATTTATTTTTGAAAGACAGAGAGAAACAGATCATGAGCAGGGGAGGGGCAGAGAGAGAGAGGGAGACACAGAATCGGAAGCAGGCTCCAGGCTCTGAGCGGCCAGCACAGAGCCCGACACAGGGTTCAAACCCACTAACTGTGAGATCATGACCTGAGCCGAAGTCAGATGCTCAACCGACTGAGCCACCCAGGCGCTCCACATTACTGTTGTTGTAAGTCACCGACATGTGGTACTTTGTTATGGTAGTACTAGGAAACTCATATACCATACAATAAAGATTACGTGATTATTAAAAATCATGTTGTCAAAAACTTTCTAAAATATGGGAAAATGCTCATTATAATGTGTGAAATAGGTACTATTA
The DNA here is from genome assembly GCA_028646485.1 of Cryptoprocta ferox. Lineage (NCBI taxonomy): Eukaryota > Metazoa > Chordata > Mammalia > Carnivora > Eupleridae > Cryptoprocta > Cryptoprocta ferox. Next base: position 61,147,800 of record CM053570.1, read on the forward strand.
TTATTCCCATTTAACAAATGTGGAAACTGCAGCCCCAGGCTTACTTATTTGTTCAAGATGTCATACATAGTAAGCACTGGAACATGATTTGAATACAGGTAGATTCCGGTGTGCTCTTAACCACTATGCTATAGTATCTCTTAATTATTAAAAGCTGTAAGCAGAACTAGAACGTTTAATGCAAACTGAGAAGTCAATTCCATTTAAATATAAATAAAATAAGCCAGGGAAGCAAGAATACAGAAACCTGAACTACCTGAGATGGAGATAAAATACTCTAACATCCCCCAATTACAGTGTGTTTTATTTATTTTCAATTTTTTAAAGTAATCTCTACATTCAACAGGGGCTTGAACTCACAATCCTGAGATGAAGAGTCACATGCTCTACTGACTGAGCTAGCCAAGCACCCCTACAGTGCATTTTAGAATAAATTTTTCAGGGTGGTCATCCACAGAGTAAACTTAAAAGAACACCAATACCTAAAAGTAGTAACAAATATAAATACTTATATGATAGGCTGTTAAGAAACTAGGGAGTTCTCAGAACCTGTAAGGACAATAAAAGGAGGAAATGTTTGTATCAGAGGCAGTTTAATATAGCTATTGAGGCAGTCTCAATTTTTTAATTTATTTTGAGAGAGAGAGAGAGGGAGACAGTGTGAGGGGGCAAAGAGAGAGGAAGAGAGAGAAAATCCCAAGCAGGCTCCTCATCATCAGTGCAGAGCCTATGGGGCTCAGACTCACAAACAGTGAGGTCATGACCTGAGTGGAAACCAAGAGTCGAAGGCTTAGCCGACCGAGCTAAGCCTTCGACTCTTAGACACCCCAGAGGAAGTCTTATGTCTATGAATGAACTGGGGAATATAATAGGAGGGTTCAGAAAAGCTCCCAGGTAGAAGTTTATCTGGGTACAAGGCAGTTTTCTCTGTCACATCCTATTCCCTAAACCCTCATCCTCTGTGTATCTCACATAAAAGAGCTTTTACTAAATTGCCTTTTTGTGTTATGCACTGAGTTTTCGTCAAAGAATAAGAAAGCATTTAATAAGATGTTACTGCTATTTACTACATGACTATTGTGAAAAACAACTCTCACACTTCCTATATGAGTCCATTTATAATATCATCCCTATTGAGGTTCTATAAAAAAAAAATAATTTGTAGTTAATTGCCAAGAAAAGCTTTACTTCCCTGTGAGGATATGGGATGCTATTTCCTCCTCATATGTAAAGAGAACTAAGTAGCTGATTATTTGCAGTCCAGCCACAAAAAGAACATGAATTACCATGTATGGTATATACATTTATATTCTACTATTTTCCTTATAACTTTTAATTTCATTTCAAATTATTTTTCCTGGGTCCTGATTTCTAATTTCTCATATTAAAAAAATGTTTTTAATGTTTATTTATTTTTGAGAGGCAAAGAGACAGAGCACATGTGGGGGAGGAGCAGAAAGAGAGGGAGACACAGGTCTGAAGCAGGCTCCAGGCTCCAAGCTGTCAACAGAGCCCAACGTGGTGATTGAATCCACGAACTGCAGGATCATGACCTGAGCCGAAGTCAGACACTCAACCGACTGAGCCACGCAGGCACCCTAATTTCAAATATTTTAATTTATACTCTATTAAAATGTTTCTACTATTAAAGTGTTTTTCTGCAATGTTTCAAATCATTTATGGAGTTTTTATTAATAAATAACCAACAAAGAGTTGTATTATAACCCTCAAAAAAGAATAATATGGAATCTGATCTAAATTCTTGCTTCTCCAGAGACCATGAATACAGACAGCAATGTCTGAAACAATGAAATTTTGTGTGGATGAAGATTGGGCACTGGAATATACCATAATCACTGGATCACCTTAAAACTTTTTCTTAGCAAATGGACTCACTATAGGCTTTTTTTTTTTTTTTTTTTAAGGCCCAACACGGGCTTGAACTCACAAGCTGAGATCATGACCTGAGCTGAGGTCAAGAGTCAGACACTTAACCAGCTGAGCCACCCAGACGCCCCATGTGGATCCTAATTTTTATATTCTATGACGTCAGAGCAGTGTCTCATTCATCATTGTGTTTCAGTATCTAGTATTACTGAACTAATTCTGAAAGATTAAATTTAGTTTATAACCTAAGATTCTCTCTTTTTTTAAATAATCTCTCCACCCAATGTGGGTGGGGATTGAACTCATGATCCCGAGATCAAAAGTTGCATGTTCAACCAACTGAGCCAGCCAGGCACCCCCAAAGGTTATACTGTATCTCTTAAAATCTGTGTCCTTAAAAAAGAAAGTACTTCAATATACCATTTAGAAATGGCTTTCCTGTGTAAGGAGAATTTCATTGATAAAGAAAAACATAGTTCTCTTTTTGGTACATACGATTCTTGCTACAGACATGTTGCATGGCCCAAACTGCCCATAGCTGGACTCCTGGTGTTGTGAAACAGCCAAGTAACGGGAAAAATGGATTAAAGGACCTAAAGGTTCAAAAGAAAAGAATAAAAGTTACATCTTATACCTAGTGTCATTTCTAAAGCAATAATTCCTGAGCTTTTCATACTAGAAATTTCATCCAACTATTTTTAAACTAATATAAGAGAACTATAGAGCATCTTTTCTTAGTCTTAGCCACTTGAAAAAGGATCATATTCATATCAAGTTTTGGTACAAAAGACGGAAGGTGATCAGAACAAGGTACTGACAGAAATATCTTTTTCGAAAATACTCTTTTGGTATTGAAGATAAACAGTTAAAGAATAACAGACCTTGTTTTGGAAACTTAGAAAAGGAGGAGTTGATTGGTAACTACCTGGTAGAACACCATGAAAGTGTATATTAGCCTTTCAATTTCTACCAGTTTTCTGCGTTCTGCCCCAAAATGGGTAGAACATAAGTTGGGGAAATAAAAAATGTTGGCAGCATTTATGAAATAGAGAACAAAAAAAAAGATGCAATAATGTTATTTTAATGGCAATATGAAGTACTTCACGTAATTAGTAACTTAGCTATGAAGTCACCTGTCATCAACAGTTAGGCATCCAATATACACTTTGAAAAATTATCACAAACTGTATCCCCAAACTAACCTGGTGCTACTTCTAGTTCTTTCAGTGTGTCATCTTGTCCTGGACCTCTTTGCATTAAGATATTATTTCTTCTTCCTAAAATCTTCTGCCCCTACTTAGTTATCTCTCAAAACTCAGCTCATAATCTACTTCCTCTGGAAGCTTTTTACCACTTTCCAGTGCATTTAAATACTGTCATCTTTAGTTTCATAGCATTTTATGGATAAAACTAACTTAACAAGTGAATTATATCTGATTCACATTTGGTATCCCTCACTAGGCTGTAAGGTTCTTGTGTGTAGGCAACATATCTTACTCATCTTTGAATTTTAAGAGCATAGAACAAGTCCTTGGCACTTGTCTTCAATAAATGTGTAATGAAAGAATAAATGATGAATGACAGCAGAAAAAAGTGAAAATACTTCGATCCTTTTAAAGCCAGTAAGAAGATAGATGTCTGAGGGAAAATGCATTATATATCTAGTGGGAATAACCTCCAAACAAGCAAAATTTAGGTACTGGCTTAATATTAATTATCTTGCTAATTACCTGTATGCTACCATCTCACACTCTGGAGTTGGCCACTTCAAAATAGCTGAATGCTGCAAGACACAAGACACACAAGAAAGAATATAATATTTATTTAGCACTGTAATATTGCATTATGAAACTCTGATAGCTTAACCATGATGAATGTTATTTGTATGTTTCTAGAAAACACCATTAGACCCTACCAGATCATCCAGAAGAGAATTCCTCTGACTACGGCTCAATGTCCAAGCTTGTTCACCTCTAGATATTAAATGGGCAATAATTCCAGCTGCAAAGTAACTGACTTCCACTTCAACACTATGCAAGAGGCTACTGATGTGGTCTATAAAATCCTTCCACATTAATTCAGAATGCAATTCTTGCACTTCAGCTATATTATTCTGGAAAAAAAAGAAGATATAAAAATTGAAGTAATATGCATAATAAATGGCTAAATGACCCTTTGCATTCCAAGAAGGAACAGAGATTGCAATAATTTAAATACATATCTGCAGGGATGCCTGGGTTGCTCAGTTGGTTAAGTGTCTGACTTTGGCTCAGGTCATGATCTCACAGTTTGTGAGTTTGAGCCCCTCATCTCTTAGTGCAGAGCCTGTTTCAGATCATCTGTCTTCTTCTCTGCCCCTCCCCCACTTGCGTGTACTCTCTCTCTCTCTCAAATAAACTTAAAAAAAATAATAAACATGTATCTGCATATACATAATTCAGGTGAAGACTTTTGTTATGTTAGCATAGTGGGTTTATGGGTGGTTTATTTTCTTTCCTTCCAAAACAATAAAATAATACAGAAACAATACTGAGTTCCTTTTTCAGGCAAAATGGTGAGCTAGATAACCTAAAAAATCTCCTGCTATAAAATGTCTAAAAGTGGTAGTTGAAAAATAGCTAACAACCTTCCTTCTTTCTTTCTTTCCTTCCTTCCGCTTTCTTTCTTCTTTCTTTCTTTCTTTCTTTCTTAAAAAAATGTTTATTTATTTGAGAAAGTATGTGGGCACAAGGTGGGGGTGGAGAGAGAGGGAAAGAGAGAATCCAAAGCAGGCTCCATGCTGCCAGCACAGAGTTTAGATGTGGGGCTCAATCCCATGAACTAAGAGATCATGACCTGAGCCAAAATCAAGCGTCAGACACCTAACCAACTAAGCCACCTAGGTGCCCCAACAACCTTTAAACATGTAACTTGCTGGGATAAAAAGCAAATAGGGAACCAAACCAGAACAGTAACTGGCCATCAATGACCTGTAGAGGCAAAAGCACTGGGCTTTAACAGCCATGCAAGGGCAGAAAATAAGGGCTGAAAATTGGAACTAAGACTTCAGATACAAGACAAAGACTTTCAAAGTATCACACCTCAGAAAAAGAGTAGACTGACATAGATGAATGAAAAAGAAGCCTATTGTAATCTGGGATCTGGCCTAAAAGGAAAAGTCTTCCCTTGTCATTTATAATAAGGGGCTGTCCTCATGCAAGATTGGAGTTCAAATTTATACCATCGGTGTGATCTGGAGAAACTCCAAGCTAAGAAGCAACAGTAAGAGAGGTTGAAGAAAAACCAGGAAAGTTTGGTTATCAAGAAAGCAGAGAGGGGTGAATATATCAAAAGGATGAAGGGATTAGCAATTCTGAATAATGTGGAAAGCATAAATAAAATTAAGGCAAAAACGCATCCCTTTGGGGCACCTGGGTGGCTCAGTCGGTTAAGTGTCTGACTTCAACTCAGGTCACAATCTCACGGTTGGTGAGTTCAAGCCCCACATAGGGCTATGTACTGGCAGCTCAGAGCCTGGAGCCTGTTTCGGATTCTATGTCCTCTTCTCTCTCTGCGCCTTCCCAGCTCTTACTCTCTCTTTCTCAAAAATAAATAAACATTAAAAATTTTTAATAAAAAAGCATCCCTTTGAGTAATAGAGTGATTTTTTTAAGATTTTTTAATTTTTAAGTAATCTCTACACCTAACATGGGGCTTGAACCTACAACCCTGAGATCAAGAGTCATATGCTCTACCAACCAAGCCAGCCCAGGCACCCCTCAATATAGTGATCTTGTATTTTAAAATTTCACAGCCTTAGACCTCCACTGAATGCCAAAGTTTTACTGCTGGCCTATATAAGGTAGATGTTTTATCTGAGTTTGGGGGGTGTGATGGCTTCCTTACACAGTACATAAGGAAGACCTCTGTTCACATGGGAAACAACTGAGGGGTTTCCAATTTAGACTGTGGGTCCAAAGGATCTAAGATCCAACTTAACATACTACAGTGAAGATTAATCCTCATTCTTAAAACTTCATTTGATCTACTATAAAATAATAATTTTCTTCCTAATATGTTGATTCCATTTCTTAAGGAACCAAAACCCTGAACTTTTGATTGTTAAGAGACTATTTGCTCCCTAGCTTAAGTCATTCTATAATAAATGAAAGTGAGAGGCACAATGTACAAATGTATTCTCTGTAATGACTAACAAGTTTTCTTCTTCAACTATGAAAAAGAGGGTAGCAGTGACAAGTTTAACTATATACTACATGAATGTATACAATCTATTTTTCCACCAGCATCAATGATTAATCATCACTCCTTTCTAATCTCACATATTCAAATATGAAAAGGCATTTCCATTCATTTTTCTTTTTTTAATGTTTATTTATTGAGAGAATGCATGAGCCCATGCATCCATGTGCAGGGGTAGGTCAGAGAGAGAGAAAGAGAAAGAATCCAAAGCAGGCTCCATACTGCACACAGAACATTTACAAAGATAGATCATATTCTGGGCCATACACAAGTCTCAATAAATTCCAAAGGACTCAAATCAAAGTATGTTCTCTAAACACAAAACATTTAGATGCAATATTTCAAAATAGATTCTTGAAAAAAAATTCAAACACAAAGTAATGGAGAAAGTTTGGAAGAAAGCACACTGGGTTGTATTAATATTAGTTACCTCATGGAAATGAAAATGATTGAAGTCTGGGGTAGACTCTTAAGCTTTTCAAATATACTTTTGCACTGTTTCATTAGTTATAATAAGCATGTATTCTTTTTGAAATTAAAAAAAACATTTTTAAAGCCCTATGGAAGTTCTCTTAAAGCCCTATGAAATACTTAAAATAAATTCCACCTTTCCTCTTGTGGTGATGTGAACCAACTTCTGTATCTAATAATCCTATGAACCCTGAATAAAATAATCACTGTAATTTATTTAATACTTCCCTATTTCTGGGAATTTAGGTCTTTTTACATTTTCTACTTTATGTAACTAAAGCTACAATGAACAGATAGGTCTTCTTTAAATGCCAACCCTCAGCTTTCCCCAAAATCCATCTCTCATTGCTCAATAGCTCATACTCTTGCATCTGTAAAACAGACACTGATCTGTATATATTTTACTCACTAATCTATGCCTCCTATGATCTAATTCCTCAAGAGCAGAGATCTGCTCTAAAAAGAGCTTTTCCCGCACAGGCACGTTTCTCCTGTTGCAGTGATTAAAGTTTTTTAAACATTTGATCCTTCACCTTTGCCTCAAAATCCTAGAGGACTCACTTTATTTGTGTGTGTGTGTGCGTGTGTGTGTGTGTGTGTGTGTGATTTAAGCGCCTTTTTTTTTTTTTTGGTTTATTTATTTATTTTTGAGAGAGAGAGAGAAAGCATGAGTGAACAGAGCGTGAAGTGGGGCTCAAGTTCACCCGCTGCAGGGCCTGAGTTCACCCAATGCAGGGCTTGGAGCTCACTGGAAGCAGGGGTTAAGCTCAACAGAAGCGGACTCGAACTCATTCTATGCCAGGCTGGAACCCACGAACTGTGAGATCATGACCTGAGCTGAATTCAAGAGTTGGGACACTTAACTGACTGAGCCACCTACATGCCTCTGGAATATCTAATTTGTTAAGCAGTCTTTTAAGTAGTAACTATTAATTACCAAACATAGCATGTAAGAATACTTACAGTTTAGAGACATTTTTTAATGAGACTTTTTCCTGATTATAAAAGTAAAATTGCTCACTATGAAGCTTTGTATTATTCTAAAAAATATATATAGAAAAGTATGTAATTTATATTTTTCCTTTTAATGTGGTGAAAATCTTAATATGAATACACTGTTTTATAGCCTGCTTTTTTCACTTTATTATATTGTATATATTTTCTAATGTCATTAAGTGTTTACAAATAGAGAAACAACTTTCAATGTACTCAGAAGGAAAATAATTAATTACAGCTTGGAATTTAGGAGGAAATGTTTATATCTTACCAAAAGTCCTAGAACTTTCTGTTGAATGGATGACTCAGTTGGGAAAGACTATAAAAAGAAAGAGAAACCTATAACTACCTAAAGAACCAAATATAATAAATGAATATTTTAATCAATCAATCAATGTCAAAACTATAGGCTAAATTCCCATTCTAACCTCTAGAACCCGCATGAAGAGTTCTAACCCTTGGTTTTCAATAAAATGTCTGCAAGTGGTTGGAGATTCATCCGTGAGGTTCCAAAGTGCACTCAAAGTAAACTTCAAAGTAGTGTCCACTGAATTTTGATTGGTTTTCTGCTTCACTATTTGAAGAAGTTGCTGAAAGAAGGAAAATACAATGAATTTCTTATCACTAAGCTGTTACTACAATTAGTGGTAATAAATACAAGTCATGAGGATTGGTCTCGGGACTTAAAACATTTCCTGGAAAGGTTTTTATAAGTACAACAAACAGCTTCTTGGATCAGATTTTTCCTTCAACAAGAAATAAATATAGGATCTTCAGAAATACTTTATTATTCTCATCATCCCTAATATCTAATACCCTGTAAATAAAATCAAAAGCAAAATGATTAAAGCTTAGGACAAACTATCTTACCCAATCAGTCACAGCATATATTCATTTCAGATCCTAGGATAAAAAAAGTGGAGGGGGAAATGAAACTAACGTTTTATAAACATTAGCAAATTATATTCTATATTGTAATACTATTATACCTATTTTGGGGGGAAAGGAAATTGAGTGTGAGAAATATTATTTGATCATAGTCAACTTAGTATGAGAAAATAAGAATTAGAAGACCTAATTCTATATAATTCCAAGTTTTCCTTAAGAAAAAAAAGGACAAATTACATATAATAGAGAATTAAAGTTTACATTGGATTTGAATAAGATCACAGCTTTGAAATTCCATTTGTAAATTATTTCTACTACAGCCTTAACCTAAGAAATTTAAGTTTGAAAGGTAAATGTTTTGAGACCTAGATAAGGCACCCATAATTTCATTTTTAGATTATAATTTGGAGGCGGGGGAGGGTGCTCCACTCAAATAGATACAAGAAAACATTGATGAACACTATTACTTAAAATTACATACAATTCAGGAAAATTTTTTTAAGACACAAAAACATCTAGGTGCAATTATGTAACTTAATAGCATAGTGGCTAAGAGTGTGGTGCTAGAATTTGCATCTGTGTAACTTTGTTTGCTAATTTAATTCTCTGATTCCTCATCTGTAAATTGTGGGTGATAAGAGCTTCAAAAAAAAAAAAAAAGCTAGTGATCATCGTTACTACTACTACTACTACTACTAATTCCTGCTTAAACTAAGCTTAATTTTCCCCCAAGGCATATAAGTGGACTACTTCCTTAAAATCTTTAACTATATCTCTAGCCAAAAGTACTAAAACACATATATAGAAATAAAAAGCCACATTTAAAACTAAAAATATCATTCCTGAAAATAGTAAAAACTAAGTAAAAGTAGCATCTTTTTCTACTTATCTAACATATATTGTATTTTGTGCTAAGCACTTAGTGTACATTCCTTCAATTAATTTTTTTAAAAAGTAAGCTCTATGCCCAATGTGGGGCTTGAACTAATGACCCCCAGATCAAGAGTCTCATGCTCTACTGACAGAGCCAGTCAGGCACTACCCCTTCAATTAATCTTAATTTCCTTTTCATTTAATCTCCATAATAACCGTATAAGGTAGTTTATAGAAACTATAGCTAGTAAGCGATAGAATTGGGAATAAACCCAGATATATTGACTCCAGAATTCCTACTCTTTCTCTAATACCCCCAACACCATTCTCCTCTCTTTACATTACTATTTTCATTCATATTGCTATTATTATATTTAGTAGATTATATTACAACCACATCTACATAATTATTTTCTCTACTACTTCTTATAGACAGACTACTCTTATGGACAGAAATTATAGATATAATTCAATGTGAATCCCTCATCTAGTAAGGTGGTAGATATTTGTTAAGTATCCTATACATATTTATCAAAGGAATGACTTTCTCATTATATACATAACTCGTAAATCATAGAAAAAGAGGAGTCTTTCAGGGTGCCTGGCTGGCTCAGTCGGTGAAGTATGTGACTCTTGTGGGTTGAGCCCCATGTTGGGTGTAGAGATTACTTAAAAATAAAATCTTAAAAAGGGAAGTCTTTCATTTGACTTTTCTAGCTACCATTATTGTTCACATACTTCATGCCAGGATTGTAACAAGAAACTCTGAAGTAGATTGCTTTCCTCCAGTCTTCCCAAGACACCATTTATATTTATTCTCTTTAAAGCTTTTAAACTTTTCACTGCTCATTATATCATCTCTTCAATTGAGTGTAAACAAGCAAAATCATTTGTCAGTTATTTAAATTATCTTCCCCCCCCCAAAGCATGTTATGCCTATAGCAGTCTCTACATTTTCTTCATAAATAACAAAATTACAATTTTGGAACTAGATTGGAACTTAAGGCTTATTTAGGTTCCAATGGTTCACATAATTTGTCTAAATTCACAAACTGAGTTTACAGGCTAGATCCTAGGTCATCTGACTCCTAGTTCAGGGCTCTTCCCACCTCTGTTAGGGAATAAAGCTACCTCTATGAAAATAAATTAATACATCCAGTTACAAGTAATGAAATATCAGAAGATAACACAACACTGCCTGAAAACAATGAAGACGAAAACTCTCTAATGGTCTGCACAGAGGAGATAACAGGCTTACCCTGACAATGAAGAGCTCAGCCCCAAGCTGTGCAGTTTGTTCTGTAGAAAGCTGCAAGTAAGCAGAGGACAAAGTAAATGTCCAAGAACTCGCTAGTTAGTGTCAGTTTAATACCATTCACTGTAACAGACTCTAAAGGTCAGACTAAAATCTCTGATCAACATGGAGTTCTGCAATATTGAATGTAGCCTGAACAAACAGAATGACAAAGAAGTGTACTAACTCTTCTGGCATATAGATTATGGGGAAAATCGTAGCTGTAACAGGAAATAGCTGCCTACAGAAAATTATTCAATCATAGGAGTTCAGGTACCTTGGCAGCCAGGATGGAAATGATAGCAACTGCCATCCTTTGCATGTTTTGATCCTCATGGTTGCAGAGCCACTGCATGACAAGCTTGGCTGCTTCAAACCTGAAAACACACAAAGGGTTTCATGAATGAATCCAGGAGGCTCAAGCACAGTCTCAGAGCTCTAGCTGATGATGCCACAATTTAGACAGGTGTGAAAGAAAGGGAAAATTCCTCTTAACTGATACAGAATGATAATTATACTTCAGCTTCTGGAGATGGTGCCTCATTGTTAATTCAGACACTTTGTAACAAAATAAGAGTTTGAAAAATATCAAAACTATTTAGCATTCATTTTCTAGATTAAAACGTATTTCTATTCTGTAGTAATTTCTACACTGTATTGAGTTTTTTCTGGGTTCCTTATACTATAATATATATATAATATATACCTAGCACAACAGAAGTAAATATTCATTCATTCATTCACAAACATTTATTGAGCCCCTACTTTGTGTCAGATATTGTTCCTCGTGCTGGAGATCGAGTAGTGAACAAAACAGAAAAATATCTCTACTCTTATAGAGCTTACATTGTAGTGTGAACGACAGATCATAAATCAAACAAGTAAAATACATGGTACATGCTATAGAGAAAAAAGGATTAGGCAGGTAAAGAGGATAGGAAATGTTGAATTTTACGTATGGTAACTAGAAAAAGCCTCACTGAAACTTTTGAGGAAGTAAGAGAGCTGGCCACGTGGTTATCTAGGGGAAAAGCATTCCAGGCAGCGGGAATGGCAGACACAGGCCCCTGAATCAAGGGAGTATGCCTGGAAGTTTTGAGAAATAGCATGGAAGCCAGTGAGGCCAGAACAGAGAGAACAACAAGAAGTGCAGTACTAAGAGATGAGGTCAGAGGCAACAGGGGACCCGAGCTTATAAAGTCTTTGTAAAGAATTAGCTTTTATTCTGAATGACATGGAAAGCCATAGAAAGATTCTAAGCAGAGCTATGACATGAACTGACTTACATTTTTAATAGGATTATTCTATTAGCTGTGTTTAAAATGAACTTCAAGAGGGCAAAGAAAGAAGTAAATAGAGCAGTTCAGAGGCTACCACGTGATTCAGGAGAGAAATCACTTTTAGTCCAGTCCAAGTGGTAGAAATGGAAGTGATGAGAAATGGTTGAAATCTAGATATATTTTGAAGATAGCTGGATTTGTCAAAGGACTGAATGGGGTGTGAGACAGGAGAGAAATCAGGATGACACCACGGAATATATCTGATTATCTTCCCCATAATTTCACCTTTCAAGACTCAACTCAAATATCACTTCCTCTAAGAAGCTTTCCTTGAAAAGTTTATCATTGTCTTCTCACTACTCCTTAGCATTTGTTTGTAACTCTGTCAGAGAGTTGTGATTATCTGTAGCCTCACCTGAGTTCCTTGAGGTAAAGGACCATATCCTATTTAGCCCTCTTTACCAAGAACCCAATACAGAGCTTTACACATAGTGTTTAATACATGTTGGCTGAATTATAGTGAAATAAAGTAGTCCTCTGCAATTTCCATCAAATTTACTGTTACCTCCTTTCTATTCCCAAAGCCATCTCTGATTCTTTTACAATAGATTCCTAATGGGACATTCTGCCTCCATTGTTTTCCCTTCAAGTTGTGTCTACACATCAGTAATACATAAATCTCTCAGAGAACTTATGAGGTCACTCCTGTAGTCATAGTATTTTTGGACAATGGGCCCATACTTTCAAATCTTTTTTCTGCATACCCTATGCTTACTGCAAAGTGGACTGCTTGTTAGTCCCCAGACATGCCCACTGTTCTGAGTTAAGATAGCCTGATAGTTAAGAACACAGATTCTGAACTTCCTTGTATTTTGGGGTTTGAATTTTAGTTCTACCTAATGTTGCTGATAATAATAAAATAAATTCTTTTATCTCATGAAGCAGAGCAGTAAAGTCATTAAGAATATCACATGCTCTGGAGTCAGCCTGGATTCAAGTATTATTTCCACCACTTACTAACTTTGGGAACCTACAGCAATTTCCTTAATCTCTACGAACTTCAATTTTCTCACCTGTAAAATAATAAAATCTACTCTATAGGAATATTGTGAGGATTAAGTGATATTACATATAAAGTTTAGGATTTAGTATAGAACTTGGCACATACCAAGCTTTTGATAAAGGTTATTTTTTACTAGAATTATTATTCTGTGCTTTTATTTGTGCAGTTACCACAACATAAAACAATTAGTTCGACCAGCTCTTGTCTTCAAAGCAATACAGTATGGATGTAAAAAGCAGAGGTTCTGGAGCCATTCTGGATTTAAATCTAAATTCTGCACTTGCTACCTTATCGCCTTAAGAAAGTTACTAAACCGGGGCGCCTTGGTGGCTCAGTTGGTTAAGCGGCCGACTTCGGCTCAAGTCATGATCTCACGGTTCGTGGGTTCAGATCCCTCGTCGGGCTCTGTGCTGACAGCTCAGAGCCTGGAGCCTGCTTCAGATTCTGTGTCTCCCTCTCTCTCTGACCCTCCCCAACTCATGCTCTGTTTCTGTCTCAATAATAAATAAAAATTAAAAATTTTTTTTAAAAAGTCACTAAACCTCTCTATGCCTCTGTTTCTTCGTCTATAAAACTAAGATTACAAAAGTAACAATTTCACAAGACTGTTTGTAGGGACTGAATAAGCATAAGTAAAACACTTAGCATAGCATCCGGCAATAGGAAGTGCTTTTATACAGGTTAGTTGTTATCTTTATGATCTCAAATGCCATCACTAACATGAAATCTTTAATGATCACCAATCAGATGAAATCTTTCCCTCCTCGTTTGGGGGCCCAATGCATTGTCATCTTCTTCTATGAAAAATTCTGTCTTCTGTTATACTCATTTTTCATTCATTCATCCACCAAACATCCACTTAAGCACTAGAGACAAAGAGATTAACCAATCACAGTCTCTGACCACAAAGAAGCTGAAATCTAGCAGAGTGCACTGGCTAGAGCAGAGGTAAGTAAACGATAGCCTACATTTAGTGATCTTAAAGCTGTGGGTCCAGCTGCCTGTTTTCTACAGTTTTACGGGAACATAGTAAAATCCCCATTTTTTAATATATTGTCTATGACTGCTTTGGAGGTACAATGGCAGAGTTAAGTACTTCCAACAGAGACCCTTTGGCGCATAAGCCCAAAATATTATTAGCTGGCCCTTTAAAACAATTTGTCAACTCCTTAGTTAGTTGATAATTTTCTTTTAGTAGAGTGTGTCCTTCCTACATATGGCTTCATGTAATCAGTACAGATGCTCCATATTTATAAAATAAAATTAGTAATCTATATGAGATATCTGCTGTTATATTTTTATCCAAACTATTTATTTGAAATAGTAAATGGAACACCTCATTCCTCAGCTGTGCCAGATAACACTGTACTGTTACCCGAATAAAAGTCACAGTAAAATTGCTGCTTGAGATACACACTTTTCATAAAACCGTAAGATACATTTTTTCAAAATGCCATCATTAAAAAATTATATTTAAAATATTAAGATGACAAAAAAATCACCTTTTCAGCTCTCAAATCACAATATCCTAGAAAACAAGGGAACCATTTATACTTACTTGAATCCAGCTATCTAACCTCCTTTAACGTCTGCTTAAGAAGCTTCTTCTATAATTCAATATCAAATAACAATAACAATAAGAAATATGATACAGAGAAAAGACACTGGACCTGGAACTAGAAGACTTGAGTCTTTCTAGCCTTGCAGTTACTAGACACAAAACCACGAGAAAGACATGGAATCTAAATGCCTCAGTTTCTTCAGCTCACAATATTGTCTGGATAGTCTAAAAACCATAATATAAAATATGCATTTTTAAGCAAAGGGCTATGAAAACAGGAGCCAGTCTGCTATCAGGAACGTCAAAGTACTAAATTAGAGAAAGTAGAGTTAGCATTCTATAAGGCAATGCACAATCCCATCCACTTAATTTAACTGTACACCAAGGATACCCCAACTGATAAGAAATGGCCCAAGACAGATTTTGTCCCATTTTAAGTTCTAGGGCTATCACTTGCCTGTTGAATGGAACATCTTGAAGGATCCGGTCACTACAAAGTGAAAGGAGGCAATTCTTCTGTAACTAAAGAACCAAAGGGAGAGAAAAATTCCTGAGTGAAATATTGCTCTATTATTTTTTAACCAGGGGTAGCCTTTATAAAAAAAAGGTGACTGATGAAATACCAATTATTTCTTACAACTTTTATTCTCCCCAACTACTGTTGAAAGACTAACTTCCACTGGACCCATGCAAGTTTACTTGCACATATTTTGTCTTTTCCATTAGATGAGATAGGATAATAAATAGAATTAATGCCAGCTAATCTCCTTCCTTTCTGGTGGCCTTTGGGTGGGTCCTGCTTTGTCTTCTGCCCACCTGGCTTCCAGAGGCCACAAAAGCCAAAGCCTAAAGTTCATCCAATTTGGCAATTGCCCTCAATGAGGGAAGCTGTCTTTCATGACATACTCACCAATCTGGGTTGTCATTTTTACTTGGTTTTTCACCTCTTGAGTATTTTTTTAACATATTTTTTTTAATGTTTATTTTTGAGACAGATAGAGAGGTAGCATGAGCAGGGGAGGGGCAGAGAGAGAAGGAGACAGGATCCAAAGTGGGCTCTGTACTGACAGCAGTGAGCCCAATGTGGGGCTCAAACTCATGAACTGTGAGATCATGGCCTGAGCCAAAGTCAGACGCTCAACGGACTGAGCTACTCAGGCATCCCAAGCTCTGAGTATTTTTTATTACCTTATCAACTGCCTGCTAAATTTTAATTAAGAATATAGGGGTCCCTGGGTGGCTCAGTTGGTTACGCGTCTGTTGATTTCAGCTCCTGTCATGATCTCATGATTCGTGAGACTGAGCCCTGCATGCTAACGTGTGAAAGTCTGCTTATGATTCCCTCTCCTCTTGCTCCGCCCTCCCCCTGCTTATGTGCACATATGCTCTCTCTCTCCCAAATTAAATTAAAAAAAATTTTTTTAAACATAATTCAAGCAACATTTTTAGTTTTCATCCTGAGGATAGGACAGGTTATGTAGTCTACCATACTGCTAGAAATAGAAAACCCACGTCTTATTCGTTTCTGTAACCCAGTACTTGATAGTGCCTGGCCCAGAACAAATAGGCTACAGCTATTTGCTGAAATTATCACGAACTCAAGATTGAGGTGGAAGATGCATTTTTTTATGGTTTGCACTATTTCCCTCAACATCTGGATTTAAATACTTTTAGGCAGGGAATGCACTCTGTAGTTTTCTACTTCTCTGTTGTCCTACACTCAGTCATACCATCAATTTATTACCTAACAGCCTGCAAAGGCATTCGAATTTCCAGTCTTGGTCTACTAGATTGAACTTTATAGAGGTAAGGAGGTAGGTAGGGGATACTAAAAGGACTACTTGATTAGAATTCCCACATGCTTACCTGCTGGTGATTGGGGAAATGTTCCATGGCTTTGAGCAGCAAATGGGTCACATCAGCCAGCAATCGGACAGGCATTCCTGCAGCAAGATCCTGCTTAGTTAAGTTAAACACACAGGCGCTTGCAGCAAGTTGTACTGGCAAATTCATAGGGTGGTTTCTCATCCCAGTAACCACAAGCTGGAAAAAAAATTAGTTCTCTTTATTTACAGTATAAATACAAGCCCTCTTAACATAGCATCCTTACTTTGTTGATCTATGATAACTTCTAAGATGTCTTATCTTTTTTATCCTCAAGTGCAAAGAGCCTAGGGCATAGTAGTCACTCATCAACATGTAGTTCCTGCCTATCTGGTCCAAAAAGGTATCAAGTTGTTTATGTCCAGGTATTTTTATGTAGGGCTAATGAATCTTTTCTATTCAGATAACTCATCTTTGTGTTTCTCAGACCTAGTACAGTGCCTATTATATGCTAAGCACTAAAAAAATTTTTACTGACTTTAGAGTAAACCAGTGGCAAACTTTTCACTTTCAAATCCTGACATTCAGTTCCTTAAGAAGACTGTAAAATTTATAGTACCATAAAATCCATTCACTTCCCTCTGGGCCTAGATAACCATTTCTCATCTTTTCCTCTCTCCTCAAACCCCAACAATTCCTCCCAATCCTCACTATTAGCTAAAGCCCTTGCTTCCAATTACACTGAGAAAATGAAAACATTCAGAGAAGACCTTCAGATTCTCACTAACACATGTATCCCCTTTATCAGTATACAAACATGCAATTGCTGATTTCCTGCCTATTACCATAAAGGATCTTTTGGGCTCATCTCTGAAAGTAATCCCTCCACTTATATGCTAGATCTTTCCCTTCTTGGTTACTCAAGGACATTGCTGCAGCTCTCTTCCCTCTCCTATATCAATTTTTCATTCTGTAGTGGATTATTCATATCAGCATAGGACAAACAAGCTATTTTTCTCCCATCTTAAAAAAGAAAAAAAAGCCCAACTACTTCTTCAGTCAACTATCATCTTTTTCCTTTGCACTCCTTTGCAGCTAAATTCCTTAAAAGAATTGTCTATATTCCTTCAAGTTACTCTGTACCATTCTCTGAATCAATGAATGAGTAAGTATTTTAGATTAGAACTAGAGGTCCTTTGTTGCTTAGGTTCATAGTAACCAAACCCCCCCCCCCAAAAAGATAATTCATATACCAAGTACCAATATCCTCTGGTATATATGGAGGGGGTGACAGGTGTTAGAGATAATAGCATATCAGTGATTGAAATGTTAAGCACCCCATTCTCAAAATTAAGGTAATTGGGTGGTTAAGTCATTTTTGGCTCTGCCACTACCTTACTGTTAAATTATTTACCTCGCAGACCCTCAGTTACACAATCTGTAAAATAAGAGATAAAATTTATCTCTTGGGATTGTTGTGCCCACTAAATGAGGCATCAAATATAATATGTTCTATACTCACTGGCTTCAAATGTGTTTAAGAATTATCTTTGGATGGGGCACCTGGGTGGCTCAGTCGGTTAAGCGTCGGACACTTAACTGACTGAGCCACCCAGGCGCCCTAAGCATCCGATTCTTGATTTCAGCTCAGTTCATGATCTCATGGTCATGGAATCAAGCCCCAAATTTGGCTACATTCTGGGCCTGGAGCCTACTTAAAAAAAAAAAATCATCCTTTCTTAGCCTTCAAAAGCTGTCTTGGTTAAGAGATTTTAATTGAGTAATAACATGAATTAATTATGAAAGCACAGGTGGTTCATAAGTGTCATGGAAAGATGCCTTATGGAATTCCAATACTGTATTTCTTTAAAAAGTCTATGTGGAAAGCAATACAATGCAGTATTGTAATTCTAGTGTCATAATTCCATTTCTACTATAGATAGTGAAAAAATATCACACTGGTCACTGGTTTTAGGTAGTAAATATAAAGTGGAAGGCATTGATACTGCTTATTGAGACTACTATGAACCTTCAAAAACTTTATGCAACTATCTTTTCTCTTTCTCATTTATGGCTAAAAATTAAAATAATACATCATCAATCCCATTACCCACCCGACCCTACCCCCAAAATCCAAAGATCAAATGCAAATTTTCACCAATTATCTTCACAAAACCATCATCTGTATCCAGGGAGATAATTTCAAAATCTTCGAATCCAGTTTCTTATTCTTACCTTTAAAATTTCTGGCTTTGTTTTTTCCATCACATGAGTCAGGCTAAAAAGGTGAAACAGAGCTTCCCGGACAAAGAATGCCCGTTCACTGTACCGCTTCAATGCTTCTGCAATCTGAGTTTCATTGGCTTCTCCAGACACCTTTAAACATAGCCAGAAGATTAGCTTTTAGGATTTTTTCAACCCTCTAATTTTCTCTATCCAAATACCATTTGTATAGATGGCATCCAGGATAGCTATGTAAGGCCTGAAACAAATGGGGATAATTACTTTCCAACCCGCCCAGGATAGTCATCCTGTGAAGGTGTACATATGCTAAAGAGATGTTAGATAGGCTTAGACCCCACGACAAGCCTATGGGTAAGATTTTCTGTACTGCACCTAAAGTAAATCTTAAGATATTTAACTCTATTTATCAAAGCCTTACCATGTGATTAGGCTCTTACCTGTCTCTTATGGTAACCCCTTAACTCCCCTAACTAGATGTTAAAGCTACACTGGCCTTTTTTCTCTGATCTTTTATTTTTTTTAATGTTTATTTTTGATAGAGTGCGCGCGCGCGCGCGCACACACATACACACACATACACAAGCGGGGGAGGGGCAGAGACAGAGACAGAGAATCCAAAGCAGGGTCCAGGCTCCGAGCTTTCAATGCAGAGCCCAATGTGGGCCCTGAACTCATGAACTGTGAAATCATGACCTGCGCCAAAGTCAGATCCTTAACCTACTGAGCCACCCAGGCACCCCTTCATGATCTTTCAATAAGCCAAGCTCTTTCTTAGCAAAATTATATATGATATTCTTTCTGACTGAAGTCTTCCTTTCTTTGACTAATTTCTACTTATCCTTCCCAATTCAAGTTAAATGACATTTCTTTGGAGAGGCCTTCCATGACCCACCAATCTCAATCAGGTCCCCCGGAAACATCTCCTTCGTAACTATTATTATAATCCCCCACTCAACTGGCCCATTCACCACTATACCCCAACAATTAGCCTTATGTGTGGCTCAGAATAAGCAGTCAATAAGTATTCATCAAATAACTGTCAATTAATTTCCCCAGATTTATCTAGCTCCCATTCAACATCAAGAGAGTCTGTTTAGGAGTGCCCGGCTGGCTCAGTTGGTAGAGCATGCAACCCTTGATCTCAGGGTTGTGAGTTTGAGCCCTATGTTGGGCACAGTGTTCACCTAAAAAAAATATTCTGTTCAAAAGTAGGTCTAAGGAATCTCCTATTTATACAGGTTAATACAACTATCTTAAGCTGTTGTTCACACAGTATTAGGTAACCAAATGTATATAGTAGACAGTAACTTTTTATAAAAATAATACAAGAGCAAATGGGTGGCTCAGTCAGTTGGCTAAACGTCCGACTTCGGTTCAGATTATGATCTCACAGTTTGTGGGTTTGAGCCACAGCTGTGCTGACAGCTCAGAGCCTGGAGCCTGCTTCGGATTGTGTGTTTCCCTCTCTCTCTGTCCCTCCCTCGCTTCTGCTCTCTTTCTTTCTCTCAAAAATAAACATTAAAAAAAGTTTTTAAAGGTAACACAATTAAAAAATGCAAAGGAAATTATTAGAATATCACTATTGATACCCAGTGAATTAATGGAACAAAGTACTGGGTGTCAACAACCACTAACATCACAGAATGAAAAACACCATACATTATGTACTTTGTTACTGAAAAGAGCAGAATACCTAAGGGTCCTACCAAAGGGATCAAACATGAGTCTGATTAAGCCTCCAATCTAGCCACTAATTTGCAGAAAATACAAAGAGAAGTATGCACCATTAGTATATAATCAAGAATATCTAGGGTCCCCTGGGCTCTAGTTGGTGGCACATGCAACTCTTGATCTCAGGGTTGTAAGTTCAAGTCCCACATGGTTGTAGTGTAGAGTACTTAAAAATTTTTTAAAAATCATAAAAAAAAGACAACCAGATCCAGACTGAGGGAAAGTCTACAAGTCAAAAAAGGCTAGATCACGTAATAGACAACTTATAAGGAAAAGAAAGAAATGGAGAGGGAATCTGTACATTAAAAGATACTCAAAAGACATATAATTTTGAAAAGTGAGCAAGATTAACTAAATGCCTAGAGATAAACAGGTGGCTCATAAACCTATTTAAAAAAGCAAGGACATGGGGTGCTTGGGTGGCTCAGTTGGTTAAGCGGCTGACTTCGGCTCAGGTCATGGTCTCATAGTTCATGAGTTTGAGCCCCACATCATGCTCTGTGCAGACAGCTCAGGGCCTGGAGCCTGCTTCAGATTCTGTGTGTGTCTCTCTCTCTGCCCCACCCCCACTTGTGCTCTCTCTCTCAAAAAATAAAAAATTTAAAAAATTTAAAAAAAAGCAAGGACATATTATTCCAGTCAGGATAGAGGTTACAGGAAAGAGGGGGCTGTGACCTAGATGGGGCACATAAAAGAACTTCAGGGTAGCTGAAAGTTCTATTTATTAACCTGAGTAATGGCCTCAAGTGTGTTCATCTTATTTACACCTTCTTTAAGCTACACATTTGTTATTCATGGTCTTGGCAGCTATCCTATTCACATTAAGGTAAAAAAAAAAATGCAAAAAACCCCCCACCTGTCATTCAAAGAGCTATAATCTCTCTTGAAGATTCAGACTAAGGACAGATGTGTGCCAACTGACACAAGAGCACATATTAAGCATTTGTAAGACTGTAAAAGTAACAAGTTTTTTTTGTTTTTGTTTTTTTTTACAAATGCTTTTTAAGCTATGTAAAATATACACACATACATATTGGTCTTGATTATGTATTCACATATATAAATGGTTATTGAATAATGAAAAATTTCTAAGTGTTCAGTTCTTTTTTTAATCATCTTGAACTTTTTCTTAGATTTTCTTAGATTTGGAAAGACATTAAAATATTGTATGAAATAAAAAAGATAACAAGCAGGAAAATGTATAATAATGATCTCAGTAATACTTGATTTACCCACATTTGGTTGATTCAATTACTTTTTAATATCTGTATGAAATACAGCCTCAAGTTATCTTTGAATGTAAACTTAAAGAATTTTTGTTACTGGAAATTAAATACTCTACACAAATTTCATGGCATGTGTGTTTTATTCAATGGTCAATACTTCTCTAGCCAGTGATAAACCTTCAAATCAAGTAGTCTGGCTACTCAAACTATAAGCATCTTCAGTTAAGTCAAGTTCATATGCTAGATGATAAAAACCAAGTATCTGTAAATCTGCAAAGTATTTAATTAATTAATTTAAGGTGTTTGTTTCCCAAGAGTGTAAGCCAGGGCTGGGGGGGGAGGTGGGGAAGGGGGGTGGACAAAGAGAGAGGGAAACCAAGAATCCCAAGCAGGCTGACAGGAGCTCAATCTCACCAATCGTGAGATCATGACCTGAGCCAAAATCAAGAGTCAGACATTTAACTGACTGAGCCACCCAGGCACCCTTACAAACAATTTAAAACAGAGAAAATGTCCTTAACCACAAAATTAAGCCTTGTTACTATTTAATATACTGAGTAAAATTAAAATTTGTATTCTAAGGAAAAAGTTCCTTTTCTTTCCTTTTTTTTTAAAATGCATATTTATTTTGAGAAAGAGAAAGCAGGGGAAAGACAGAGAGAAAGGGAGAAAGAGAACTCCAAGCAGACTCCATGTTGTCAGCACAGAGCCTGATGTGGGGCTCGATCTCACAGGCGTGAGATCATGACCTAAGTGGATTTCAAGAGTCGGATGCTTAACGGACTGAGCCACCTAGGTGTCCCTAAGGTGTCTTATAACACTCTGTAGGTAACTCATTATAGCATCTTGCACACTGAATTAAAGCTATTTTAAAATTTATCTGTATCTTCTCCACTAGAATTCCTCAAGGGGGCACTAACTCAGACATCTTTAAAAAGTACTTAGTAGGAGACTATCTTTGAAGCCATTCCTGAATTTACAACTGAGAGAACATGGCAGCCCAGAAAGGGGAGAGGAGATTGATCCTGCGGGAGAAAGGAGTTCATCATGGCAGATGACCTAAAGTGATGTCTATATAAAAAATTACCAAGTTCAGGGAACCTTAGTGGCTCAGTTGGTTAAGCGTCTGACTTTGGCTTAGGTCTTGATCTTGTGGTTCGTGGGTTTGAGCCCCACATAGGGCTCTCTGCTGTCAGTGCAGAGCCTGCTGTGGATCCTCTGTCTTCCTATCTCTCTACCCCTCCTCTACTCCCTCTCTCTCTCTTTCTCTCAAAAATAAACATAAGAAAAATAAAACAAAATAAATAGGGGTGCCTGGGTGGCTCAGTTGGTTAAGTGTCCAACTCCTGATATGGCTCAGGTCATGATCTCACAGCCCCTCATCTCATTTGGGATTCTCTTTCTCCCTCTCTGCCCGTTCCCCACTCTCTCTCTCAAAATAAATTAATTTAATTTAAAAAAAAATTACCAAGTTCTGGAGCTGAAACTCCAAGATCAAGGTGCCAACATGGTTGGATTCTCGTGAAGGCCCTTTTTTGAGTTACAGATTGCAGGCTTCTCATATCTTCATATGGTAGAAGGAGGGCTAGCTAGCTCTCTAGCCCTAAATAAGGGCACTATTCCTATTTATGAGGGCTCTACCCCCATGGCCTAATTTCTTCCAGGAAGCTGAGTAAAAATAAGTATTTCAAGAAGGAGGATAACAACTGTGACGAATGCCACCTTAGATCAAATAAGATAAAGACTAAGAACTAATATTGGGTTTAGCACATTTCTAGTGATTCTCAGGAACTGGAAACCACAGCACGCTAGATAACCCCGAAGTCTGGGAATGAGATGGTCAATAAATCCTAACTGTGGAGGGATGCCTGGGTGGCTCAGTCGGTTGAGTGTCCAATTCTTGATTTCAGCTCAGGTCATGATTCCACAGTTGTGAGATCGAGCCCCACACTGGGCTCCATGTGTGTGGAGCCTGTTTAAGATTCTCTCTCTCACCCTCTGCCCCTCTTCCCCATTCATGCTCTTTTTCTCTTTCTAAGAAAAGAAAAGAAAAAAGAGAAGAGGAAAGCAAAAAGAAGAAAAGACCATAGTTGTGGAGAAATGGAAGATTGAGGAACATGGTAACAGAAGAGCAAATTGGGTGGGAAAATATTGACAGAAATTCTATGGTAAGTAGGAAAGAACTTAAGATTCTCAAATTGAGACAATGAGATGTACTGGAAAGGACACATGCTTTAGCATCAAATAGTCCAAGACACAAAGGCAGACTCTGATATCAGCTGGCTATAACCATTAAAGCCATTTCCTCTCACTGAGGGCAATAATACCTCTCTCAGAGAGTTAAGAAATCCAATTAAGTAATATATATGAAAGTGTAATAAACAAACCACTTGTTCTTATATCCACCAACTCAGAGTACTACATAATGCCTTATAAGGAATATTGGAGAGTGACAGTGTCTCTATTTCTTGCATTCCTTAGTGCGGCCTAAAAAACTGAGGCTTGTAAAGCCAGAAAGCCAACCTCAAGTAAAACATCACAATACTAAGACAATCATTTCAGACAAGTTTATCATCAACTTTGCTTAACTGGACTATTTTTTTAAAGTCTTTATTTATTTTGAGAGAGACAGAGACAGTGGAAGTGGGGGAGGGGCAGAGAAAGAGGGAGAGAGAGAATCCCAGGCAGGCTCCGCACTGTCAGCACAGAGCTTGACATGGGGCTGGTACTCAGGAAACCGTGAGATCATGCCTGAGCTGAAACCAAGAGTCATGCTTAACAGACTGAGCCACCCAGGCTCAGACTTAGCCACCCCTAAACTGGACAATTTTTAAATTTTTGTTAACATTTATTCATTTTTGAGAGATGGAGAAAGAGCACGAGTGGGGGAGGGGCAGAGAGAGAGAGGGGGACACAGAATGCAAAGCAGGCTCCAGGCTCTGAGCTGTCAGCACAGAGCCTGATGTGGGGCTTGAACCCATGAACCACAAGATCATTACCGGAGCTGAAGCTGGACACCTAACTGACTGAGCCACCCAAGCGCTCCTGGACAATTTTTAAAAAGGAGATGTGGCAATTTCAGCTCTCCTTCCATAACATGACTATTTTTCAGTTCTCAAATCAGTAACTTCAAAGGAACATCAATTTTTGAATATGGTTGAATAAGGGCAAAAGTTCCAATGATCTCTTTTTTTTTTTAAAGTACATTTCTTTTTTTTAAGATAATCTCTACACTCAATGTGGGGCTCAGCCTCACAATCCCCAGATCAAGAGTTGCATGCTCTTCCCACTGAGCCAGCCAGGCACCCCCCCAATGATCTTTTTTTTTAATTATTTTAAAACAATGATTCTCAACTTTAGCTGTATACTGCAATCACCTAAGGAGCTTTAAAAAAATACTGATACCTGAGCCCCACTTCCCTGTGGCTCTGATTTAATTTTTAAAGCTCCACAAGTGATTTCTTTTAATTAAAAATTTTTTCCAGGGGTGCCTGGCTGGCTCAGTCAGAGTAGCAAGAGACTTTTGATCTCAAGAGTTGTGAGTTTGAGCTCCACATTGGCTGTAGATTACTTAAATAAATACAACTTAAATTTTTTTTCTAGCTCTATCAAGGTATAATTGATATATATCATTGCATAAGTTTAAGGTGCACAACATAATGATTTGATAAAGGTATATACTGTGAAATGATTACCATGATAAGGTTGGTTAACATATCCATCATCTCACAGAATTATACTCTAGGTGATTTTAATTGTAGTCCACATTGAGAATCACTGCTTCAATGTTTACAGAGGTAGAAACTGAACAATGATAGCAAATAAAGTAGGTGTTTCATGCGGCCAAGTTTCAAACTAATAACCGTTCCATTTGTGAAATCAAACTTGTTTCAGAGGCATTATGGAATACAGATGTCCTACTGGCCTCAATTTTATAACTTAGGCTAATTCACTGGAGAATCTGTTGGTTTTTAAGAAGAATCAGCAAAAATTTTACTGTTCTGGTATCACACCTGTTATAGGATTTTTGCCTTGAGAATATTATTTAGCTTAATGTACCAGGAACACATTTCTTTCAGCTTCAGGACACAGGTCAAGCTCCCCTCTTCTGGGAAATTCTCCCTCAACTCTCAGCACACAGGGATTTCTTCCCCTTTAATTTTTAGCATTCTTTATTATCAGACCAATTTGTTAGGCAGTTAAGTAACATTACAATAGTAATTTACATATTTATGTTTCCTTCATCAACAAGCCCTATGCTAAAATTCTGTCTTGTTCCGTAACTAGTTGTTAAGTAAGGTCCTCACACTTCTTGTTGCCCTGCACCTGGCTTATGTGATCTTTCCAAGTCTGGCCCTGATGCCTACTTCTCCAGCCTTATTTCATTGCTCTGTGACTTTCTACTGTTGAGTTCTAGCCACAGTGGCCTTCTTTCAGTTCCTTGAATGTACCATGCTCCTTCCTATTACACATATTGACATATATTATTCTGTCTAGAATGTTCTCTACCAAGCTACTCATCCTTAAGACTTACACTCACTCGGGGCACCTGGGTGGCTCAGTCAGTTAAACATTTGACACTTGATTTCGGTTCAGGTCATGATCTCACAGTTCATGAGTTCAAGCCCATACTGGGTTCTGCACTGACAGCTCGGAGCCTACTTGGGATTCTCTTCCTCTCTCTCTGTCCCTCCCCAACTTGCTTGCTTGCTTGCTTTCTCTCTCTATCTCTCCCCCGCCCCACCGTCTCTTTCTCTCCCTCCTTCCCTCTCTCGAAATAAATAAACTTTAGAGAAGGGGCACCTGGGTGGCTCAGTCAGTTAAGCGTGACTTCAGCTCAGGTCATGATCTCATGGTTTGTGGGTTCAAGCTCCATATCGGGCTCTGTGCTGACAGCTCAGAGCCTGGGACCTGATTCAGATTCTTTGTCTCCTTCTCTCTCTCTGCCCCTCCCTTGCTTGCACTCTGTCTCTCTGTCATTCAAAAATAAATAAACATTAAAAAAAAATTCTTTAGAGAAGACTTAAGTCAAATTTGTTTAACATTCTCATATGTAATATTGTATATCTTCCAGATTCTTAGCACAATACAGTTTAAAGCATATATACATGTGTGTATATATTATATATAAAAATATATGTATATGTGATATATATTTAAATATATATTTAAATGTGTATGTGTGTATATATATTTAAACCACACACACAATGCTGGCATATGATATTTGATTGTCTGACTCTCTCACTGAATTATAAGCTCCATGAGGGCAAGATCATGTCAGTCTGGCCTCACTATCAAATCCCCATGCCCAGCAAAGTGCCTCGTGCACAGAGGCACATAAACATTGAGTGAATAAAAAGAGTGACTCAAAATCATTTTTTATATCCTATTCCACAAAAAACCCCGAATAGCCAAAGTAATACTGAAGAAGAAAACCAAAACGGGAGGCATCACAATCCCAGACTTTAGACTCTACTACAAAGCTGTCATCACCAAGACAGTATGGTACTGGCACAAAAACAGACACATAGACCAGT
>CM053570.1:61175416-61206399 GCA_028646485.1 Cryptoprocta ferox
AAGACAAAACATGAGAGACTCTTGAATACTGAAAACAAACTGAGGGCGGAAGGGGAAGGTGGAAAGGTAAAGGGGGGTGATGGTTATGGTGGAGGTCACTTGTGGGGAAGAGCACTGGGTGTTATATGGAAACCAACCTGACAATAAACTATAAAGTTAAAAAAAAAAAAAAGAAAGTTTTGAATGTAAATAAGCCATGTATTTTATAAAATCATTATGCTATTAGAAAAAATACTATAAATTCTAAAAGTATTCATAGGAATTCTTCCATTTTATTATGAAAATTTTCAAATGCACAGAAAAACTGATGAAACAGCTTTTAAAATTTTTGACAAGAATTGGCAGTATGTTCTTTTGC
The DNA here is from genome assembly GCA_028646485.1 of Cryptoprocta ferox. Lineage (NCBI taxonomy): Eukaryota > Metazoa > Chordata > Mammalia > Carnivora > Eupleridae > Cryptoprocta > Cryptoprocta ferox. The sequence continues at coordinate 61,175,775 of CM053570.1, forward strand.
ATATTATCAGTAGTATCCACTCATTTTTGTTTTTCAATTTTTCATATTTTAGTTATTATCTCTTAATCTACATTTGACAAATTCATAAGTTGAATTTCAATCTTGTCATGTAATATATAATATAGCCTACAATTACTGTAAGGTTTTTTTCCACAGATTTCTACTTTTTAAATTTTTATCTTTACTTTTGAAGTATAGTTAGCATACAATGTTATATTAGTTTCAGGTGAATAGTATCCACCCTTGATTGTCTGAAAGTGGGTATGATTTTTGCAAAGAGATTAAATAATTCAGAACATTTTTTGGCAAATTGGGGTAACACAATGGGAGAGGAGGTTATTTCTCTGACTCTCAGTTTCGTCATCTGAAAGCAGCTTGCAAAGGAGAGGTAGAAAACACATATTGATGAAGCATTTAGCCTCTCTAAGACACTACTTTTGAGTATAATTATTCAGATACACTTAAAAACTACTTCCATAATTTTACCCATATAAAGCATTTGCCACAGTGCCTGGTATGTAATAATAAGTATTCAATAACTGTTAGCTGCTATTATTAGCTATCAGTAGTTCTATTTCTTTTTTTTTTTAATTTTTAAAAATTTTTTTTTATTATTTATTTTTGAGAGGGAGAGAGAGAGAGCGAGAGTGAGCGAGCATGAGCAAGGGAGGGTCAGAGAGAGAGGGAGACACAGAATCTGAAGCAGGTTCCAGGCTCTAAGCCGTCAGCACAGAGCCCGACATGGGGCTCAAACCCACAAACCCTGAGATCATGACCTGAGCTGAAGTCGGATGCTTAACTAACTGAGCCACGCAGGCACCCCTCAGGAGTTCTATTTCAAAAACAATCTGGCAAAGTTAAAATTTTAGTTAACATTTATTCTTTTTTTAATGTTCATTTTTTATTTTTTAGAGAAAGGGGCAGAGAGAGAAGGGAACAGAGGATCCAAAGAGAGCTCTGCACTGACAGCAGTGAGCCCAATACAGCGCTTGAACTCACAGACTGTGAGATCATGACCTGAGCTGAAGTTGGGCGCTTAGCTGACTGAGCCACCCAGGTGCCCCAACGTTTATTCATTTGATTTACAAGATTAGTTATATGCATATATATTTAAATTGAGTATGTTAAGCATAATCATTAAACTAAGACTAAGAAAGAAATGTTGGCACTGTCATAATCTCTTAAATTGTTGCCCAGCTCTTTAAGGGATCTTTAACCTTACCATATATAGTACCTTTGAAATTTACCCTACTTCCTTTTGACAGGCTAGAAGAATTCAAAGAGACTACAGACTTGAGCAATTTAGTGAAAACTAAGGAGTGCAGATGTCTTCTTTCCAAAATTATTCCAAAATGCCTCAATTACAGCCTTATTTCTCCCACCTTCCTTGGAATGCATTATCTGGATTCAAACTTAATATATATTTCAGGCCACAGCAAAAATGTATAAAATTATCCAGCATCTAGGAGCAGGGATATCTCTAATGGGGATGTAGAAAGATTGTGTGGCAGTGAAAAATGCACAGATTGGGAATCAGAGAGACTTACAAGTAAATCAGTACTCTAGCATTGTGACCTTTAACAAGTTACTTCTCTGAACCCAGGTTTCCTTATCTGTTTATAAATAAATGGGATAGTAATGGCTATTTTAGAGGGTTTTTAAGAAAATTCAAGGAAAACATAAAATGCCTGGCATGTAACAGGCAGTCAATAAATGATAGTTATCATTATCGCCACATTTTCATTCTATTTTATAGTTGTGGACAAATTTTATTTCCTACTTGTAAGAGTTTATAAACCAGAAATATACAAAGGCATTATCCCTTTCAACTTAAAACTTAACCAGAAATAACAAAAATCCTCAATATATATAAATAATTTCACAGAGAAGATCTTCCCAAATGATTTTCAGAATTTGTTTTTGAAAACAGAAGTACTAAGTTAGCTATGCTTTCCCAATTCAAAGGTCAACAGCAAAAGCTAGTTTTTCCCTTAACAGTATTTATTCTCCCACTGCCAAATGAAGACATAAGGGTGGCTCTATCAGTTGAACATCTGATTCTTGATTTCAGCTTGGGTTGTGATCCCAGGGCTGTGAGATTGAGCCTTACGTGAGGCTCTGCACTGGGCATGGAGTCTGCTTGGGATTCTCTCTCTTCTGCTGCCCCTCCCCTGGTTGTGTGTGGTTTTGTTTTTGTTTTTTGTTTTTTTTTCTCTTTCCCCCTCAAAAGAAAATAGGAAAAATGTAAGGTATTTTATGCCAGTAAATTTCTAAATGGATATTTTGAAAGTTTAGATAAATTATTTTTGCCATGAGAAAAGCAAAAGAAGAAGAAGAAGAAGAAAAGAAAGATAAAAAGCAATTTTCCCAGATTAGAAAAGAAAAATGCTTATTCCAAATTACACAGTAAGTGGCAGGATAGGCAAAAATAAATGAAATCCTTTTCCTGGAATCAGGCTCATCTGGCCTTTTCTAAGAAAATGATTAAATGGCCACAGCAGCACTTCAAAATCCAATGCCAATTAACAGCACATAATTCTGGTTTCCTCTGTTTAGTTTTTACCATGAAAGGCCATGGTCTGAAGCAGTCGATCAGCCACCTCCTGTGGGAATACTCCAGGTTCCTGCAGACACAATGTTCCATCTTGTCTTGCTGAACAGAACTTCTCAAGGTGAGTAGTCAGGAAATTCAAGCAGATATCCAGTAAGGAATATGGAGATGCTTCCTCCTTGGAACCCAGGAAAAACATAAAAGGAACACAAAGGCCAACAAGTTAGTTTCCAGAAAAGTAGAGAACAAAACATCATTTACTCATTCAACAAGTATTTTTATTCACTCCACCAAATATTGTGTCAGGCAGTGGGAATACAAGAGGTGACCCATGTTCTCAAGAAGCGGAAGAGAAACATTTAAACAAGTATTTACATAAAGTACATTAAATACCGTATTAGAGGACATATTGGGTAGTATGTAAGTACAAGCAGGGTGCCCTAATCAGTCAAGGATGGTCAGGAAGACCTCAGCGGTATAGCAGATTAATCTTCTCAAATTACAGTACTCATGACCCTTCCCTGCTCAAACCCTGAATGGACTTCCATGGGCCTGAAGAGAGAAGACAAAAATCTTAGATTATCAGACTGATGTCTCAGTCCTTCCAAAATCTAGCCACAATTTACTTTCCAACTTGATCTCCCACAAAATCCCCATCCAAATCTGGTAATTCAAATATGATGAATTTATTTGGGTAAAAGACATTTGCTATAGGTGTTAGCATCCTCAAAATATAAAAGGTTAACCCAGTTATTCAAGTCTGAGGAATAAAGAACTAATCAAATAAGCACAAAGATTTAAGTGTAAATGTTTTAATTACAGAAATAAACACTCTAAATATCCCCAATAATAATATAATTATACAGGAGCTATTATGCATTACATGCTTTCTATGTGACTGTGCTGAGTATCTTACATGAATTATCCATTATTTCATTCATTCTTTCACCCCTATTCTAAAAAGTAGTGAAGTATTATCTTCATTTTTAAAGTTTTAATTGGAAACTGGTTCAGAAAAGTAACATCTTTCTCATCATTCTGCACATGGTGATAAAGTATAGCTTCAAATTAAAAACTGACTCAGGAGCACAAATCTTAACATTATACTACACATGTGACATTTTAATGGCAGCCATTAAAAAGTATAGTTCAAAGATATATTAATGACATAGAGAAGTACTCATGAGGTAAGGTATAAAAATAGTTTATAGAACTTCCTCAACCTGAGAAAGATTATGAAAAACCCAGTCAGTACCATACTTAATGTTTAAAGTCTGAATATTTCCCCACTAAACTCAGGAGTAAGACAAAGATATCTGCCTTTACCACTTCTATTCAGTATTGTAGTGAAGGTCCTAGAATTAAGCAAGAAAAAGAAATAAAAAGCATACAGATTGTAAAGAAAAAGTAAAACCATCATTATTTGCAGGTGACATAATCTTGTATAAAGAAAATCCTAAAGGGGGCACTTGGGTGACTCTATCAGTTGAGTGTCCAACTCTTGATTTTGGTGAAGGTCATGGTCTCACAGCTTGTGGTATCGAGGTGCAGGTGGTACTCTGTGGTGACTGGCTTGGGATTCCCTCTCTCCCTCTCTCTCTGGCTCTCCCCAACTAGTGCGTTCCCTCTCTCTCAAAATAATTAAATAAACATTAAAAAAAAAAAAGAGGGGCACCTGGGTGGCTCAGTCAGTTAAGCGTCTGACTTCAGCTCAGGTCACGATCTCACAGTTCATGAGTTCGAGCCCCACATCAGGCTCTGTGCTGACAGCTCAGAGCCTGGAGCCTGCTTTGAATTCTGTGGCTCCCTCTCTCTCTGCCTCTCCCCCGCTCATGCTCTGTCTCTGTCTCCCAAAAAATAAATAAACGTTAAAAATTAAAAATTAAAAAAAAGAAAGTCCTAAGGAATTAACAACAACAAAAACTATCAGAACTTAAAAAAAAAACCAGAAAACAAAAAACAGGTTCAGCAAGGTTGTAGGATATAAGATCTGTTTTATTTATAATACATAATATCAGTTATATCTATATATTTACAATGAACGATTTAAAATGAAATTAAGAAAACAATTCCAGGGGTGCCTGGGTGGCTCAGTCAGTTAAGCATCCGACTTTGGCTCAGATCCTGATCTCACAGTTCATGGGTTCAAGCCCCACATCAGGCTCTGTGCTGACAGCTCAGACCCTGGAGCCTCCTTCAGATTCTGTGTCTCCCTCTCTCTCTGCCTCTCCCTGACTTGTGCTCTCTCTCTCTCTCAAAAATAAATAAACATTAAAAAAAGAAAAAGAAAAAAGAAAACAATTCCATTTACAATAGCATCAAAAAGAATAAAATAGGAATTTAAGAAAAAAGTGTTAAAACATTTAAGACCTAAAAAATGGAAAGACATCCATATTCATAGATCAGAAAACTTAATATTAATTGATCTACAGATTCAAAACAATCCCTATCAAAATCCAGCTTACTTTTTTACAGAAATTAACAAGCTGATCTTAAAATTCATATGGAAATACAGGGACCTAGCCAAACTACTATGGAAAGAGCCCAAATGTCCATCGACTGATGAATGGATAAAGAAGATGTAGTATATACACACAATGGAATATTCCTCAGTCATCAAAAAGAATGAAATCTTGCCATTTACAATGATGTGGACGGAGGCAGAGTGTATTATGCTAATGGAATAAGTCAGTCAGAGAAAGACAAATACCGTATGATTACACTCATATGTGGAATTTAAGAAACAAAACAGATGTACATATGGGAAGGAGAAAAAAAGATAGGGGGAAACTAACCATAAGAGACTCCTAATGATAGAGTACAAACTGAGAGTTGATGGGGGGAATGTGGGTGGGAGAATGGGCTAGATGACTGATGAGAATTAAGGAGGGCATTTGTTATGATGAGCCCTGGGTGTTGTATGTAAGTGATGAACCACTGAATTCTACTCTTGAAACCAATATTAGACTGTACATTAACTAAATAGCATTCAAATAAAAATCTGAAGGGAAAAGAAAGAAATACAGGGACCCAGAATAACTGAAATAATCTTGTAAAAGAAGAACAAAGTTGGAGGACTCACACTTGTCAATTTTGAAATTTACTATAAAGCTATAGTAATTGAGAAAATGTAGTAATTGAGATAGAATAGATATATAGATCAGTGAAATAGAACTGAGAATCCAGAAATAAACTCTCATATTTATGGTCAATATTTTTTATGGTCAATATTTTTGACAAGCATGCCTGGACAATTAAATGGGCAAAAGAACAGGCTTATAAACAATTGGTGGTGGGACAAGTGGACATCTACATGCAAAAGGATGAAGATGGGAGTCCTGTCTCACATCATATACAAAAATTAACTTAAGATGGATTAAAGACCTAAATGTAAAGGGCTAAAATTATTAACATCTTGGACGAAAATACCAGTATAAATCTTCCTGATTTTGGATTACTAAATGGTTTCTCAGATACACCAAAAGAACAACCAACCAAAGAAAAAAATAGATACTTTGGATCTTATTGAAATAAGAAATTTTTGTGCTTCAAAGGTCATCATCAAGAAAATGAAAAGAAAGCCCACAGAATGGGAGAAATGAGTTGCAAATCATATATTTAATAAGAGATTTGTATCTAGAATATATAAATAACTCTTGCAGCTCAATAATAAAAAACAACTCACTTAAAAACAGGCAAAGGTCTGAACAGCTGTTTCTCCAAAGCAGTATAAATGGCCAATAATCATATGAAGAATGTTCATCATTAGTAATCAGGGAAATGCAAATCAAATCATAATGAAATAAATACTTCACATCCACAAGGGTGCCTATAATCAGGGAGTCAGATAATAAGTGTTGGTGAAGATATAGAAAAACTGGAACTCTCATACATTGCCAATGGGAACATAAAGTGACGTATACACTTTGGGAAAAAAAATCTACCAATTACCATATAACTTAGTTCCACACCTAGGTATTTACCTAAGGGAAATGAAAAACTTGTATGGGAATGTTTATAGAACTCTTATTCATAATAGCTAAAAAGTAGAAACCCAAAAAGCCATCAACTGATGAATGGGTAAACAAAATACAGCATATCAACAGAATGGAATACTATTCAGCAAAAAAAAAAAAAAAAAAGAATCCTGATATATTACACAACATGGATGGACCTTGAAAATGGATGCTGGGGCACCTGGGTGGCTCAGTCGGTTGAGCATCCAACTTCGGCTCGGCTCAGGTCATGATCTCACAGTTCGTGGGTTCGAGCCCCACATCAGGCTCTGTGCTGACAGCTCAGAGCCTGGAGCCTGCTTCTGATTCTGTGTGTCCCTCTCTCTCTGCCCCTCCCCTCCTCATAATCGGTCTCTCTCTCTCTCTCTCTCAAAAATAAATAAATGTTAAAAAAAAGAAAAAAGAAAAAAAGAAAATAGTATGATAAGTGGGGCGTCTGGTTGGCTCAGATGGAGGAGCATGTGACTCTTCATCTCAGGGTTGAGTTGGGTATAGAGTTTACTTAAATAAATAAACTTAATAAAAAACAGCATGCTAAGCGAAAAAAGTCAGTAACAAAAGAACACATATTGTATGATTCCATCTATATAAAATGTCCAGAATAGGCAAATCTATACAGACAGCAAGTAGATAACTGGATGCTAGGGTTGGATGGAGGAAGAGTTGAAGGAAAATGGGAAGTGAATGCTAATAGCTATAGGGCCTTTTGTGCGTGTGTATGGCAGGGAGTGATGAAAATGTTCTAAAATTCATTGTGGTTATAGTTGCACAACTCAAATAGATTAATAACTACAGAATGGGGATATACTTTAAATGAGTGAACTGCATGATATGTCAATTATATCTCAATAAAATGGTCATAAAAAATAGTTTATAGGGAGGGACACCTGGCTGGCTCAGTTGGTAGAGCATACAACTCTTGATCTCAGGGTCGTGAGTTCAAGCCCCACACTGGACATGGAGCCTACTTTTAAAAGAAAGTTTATAAAACTGTAAATAAATACAAGACTAGAAATAAATATATCAAAATGTTAATGGTAGTTAAGTTTGGTGATGTTACCAGTTTTCTTCTGCAAAAAAAATCAAACTTTCTACACAGCATGGCTTTCTATAATCAAAAAATGTTATTAAAATATTTGTTATTTTACAGTTTACAAAGTGCCTTCACATTCACACATTTGATTGTGTAATAACTGAGTAAGGTGAGTAACAAATATATCATTTTATAGATGAGAAAACAGACTTCATAAAAGTTAAATGGCTGGCCCAGTGTAACATAGACTATTGGCTGCCAACCCTACTATCTGTTCTGTTTCTACTTTAATAAAACATTTTATTTTTACCTGAACACACAACCACTTGTAATAAAGACCACATATCCCAGGTTCCTCTGCAGCTAAATGTAGTAAGGGCACATTAGAACAATTTCAAAGGAAATAATTCATCAAATTCAATAGCTGCCACATAGAACTTTGCCTATTCTATCTTATTTCCTGAGTTGTAACTATGAATTCTTCCTGCCTTTTCTATTCTTCATTGTACCATCTTCCTAAATGTTTAAAATTCATCCCCCAGATGAAACAAGCTACACTTTCACCTCAGTTAGTAAACTTCAAAATTACTTATTTTGCGGACGAGAAAATAAATGAAAGTTGTGTAAATGTCAGAGGGAAGATTTAAAACCTTCTGAGTACATACTTTCTACAATTTTCTAGACAGCTGCTCTCCTGTTGGAAAGTGCATCTGCCTAATAGTTAATAACCTGGGCTTTTGGAGCTAGAGTGCACATCCAAACTTTTTACTTGCTAACTGTGTGACATCATACATATTACCCAACCTTTTGTTTCTCAGTTTTCTCACTTATAATAGGGATAATCATAATACCTATCTCATGACATTGTTGAGAGGATTAAATGAGATAAAGCAGGAACCAGAGAACTTAGGATAATGGCAGTGTGTCTGGAAACATACAGCTTGTAAGGGGCAGAGCCAGAACTGAAACGTGGCTCCAGAGCCTACAACTTTATCCACGGCAATATACTACCTTTTCAACTTTATATACCAATGTTGAATATAGTATCTCACCTGATACTCAAAAGTAGGCCTGTGATATCAACAAGGATAATCACCCCCATTTAAGAACAGAGAGGTTATGTATGGAGCCAGTGAAAGATGTACTGAGGTTATCTAAGCCAAGATCTAAACTCCTGTGATTCCCCCAAATCCTAGTAATTTAAGCTAACAGAGAAGTTCTGAGAGATCAATGCTGTCTACTTTATTTTTTTTAAGTTTATTTATTTTGAGAAAGAGAGAGATTAAGCAGGGGAGGGGCAGAGAGAGAGAAAATCTGAAGCAGGTTCTGCACTGTCAGTGTAGACCCCAATTCGGGGCTCAAGCTAACAAACTGTGAGATCATGGCCTGAGCCAAAATCAAGAGTCCAACACTTAACCAACTGACCCAGACGCCTCCCTACTTTATTTTTAAACAAATAGCAGTAGCACGGAAGACTAAAAAAGAAAGGATAAAGGAGAAGCTGGAATTCAGTGTCTAAAAATTTTATCTCTTAGAAATTCCTGCTCAGAGATTTTCCCCTTTACCAACTGGGTACACCCCAGGCAGAGTAAGAACAAAGCTCCTACCAAAAACAGAAGAGAAAGGTCAAATCTGACTTCATTTGAATGTTTTTTTTTAAGTTTATTTATTTATTTGGGGGGGAGATGGAGTGGGGGAGGAGAGTAAGAATTCCAAGCAGGCTCTTCACGGAGCCCAACTTAGGGCTCAAACTCACTCATGATCTGAGCTGAAACCAAGAGTCAGATGCTTACCTGACTGAGCCACCCAGGCGCCCCTGACTTCATTTGGATTGTAAAGTAATCCACACAGTTCCAAGACTAAACAATTTCTAGGAAGAACAAATAGGAAAGTTTTTTTTTTTTTTTTGAGAGAGAGAGAAAGAGAATCTTATCTGTGTGTGTGTTGACAGAGAGCAAGTGTCAGAGGGAGGGGGTAGAGAAAATCTTAAGCTGGCTCCTGACCCAGCTCTGAGCCTGACAATGTGGGGACTTGATCTCACAAACCATGAGATCATGACCTGAGCTGATATCAAGAGTCTGATGTTTAATTGCTTAACCGACCGCGCCACCAGGCACCTCAGGAAAGTTCAATTAATTGAAATGCATTCTACTCAATCCAGCCCAACTCAGCTCTTTAATGCACAGCTCTTAACCTATTACTCTACTTCTAAAAAACAGTTTCAAAGGTGCCATATTATCTCTAACCACAGTTCTCATGCTGGGAACATATATAAGGGGTTCCCAGCAGAGGTGCATCAGGGAACTAAAGCTAAAAGATAAACTTGGCACATCGCAGAACATTAAACATACCCAAAGATTATTTGAGGGGACAAAAGTATGGGAGGATGGCTGAGAGGGAATTATGTAACCAGTAAGTAGCTTCAAATATTTTTGTTTTGAAACAAGTATGTTATGTAGAGGGCAAACACTGCATGACTGCATGAATTTTAAGACAAAACAGAAGATTATCAAGAAATTAATGTAACATCAGTTTCTAGAAATCCCCTTTCCTATCCTACAGCAAATTTAGTTTCCTCTGTTGTTAGAAGTTGGAAAAACAAGGGCACCCGGGGGGCCTAGTCAGTTAAGCATCTGACTCTTGATTTCAACTCGGGTCACGATTTCACAGTTTATGACTTAGATCCCCACAGCGGGCTCTGCGCTGACAGTATGGAGCCTGCTTGGGATTCTCTCTCTCTGCTCTTCCCCAACTCGTGCTCTCTTTCTCTCTCGAAATATAGAAGTAACTTAAAAAGAAAAAAAAAGAAGTTGGAAAAACAAGGACCTTAAGAGTAAAGTGTAAACACTTTAGCAAGGTGTTCAAAATGTTTTACTAACTGGCTCCAACCTTCCTTTCAACCCTCATTTCCCGCTGTTCCCTTCTGCCTCCAAATATGCTACCTACCAGATACACTAAACTATATGTTACTTAACACAACCTACTACTTAACACTGTTCCTTAAGTACTGTAACAGGCACTTTGACACCTCTGAGCCCTTTTTTTAGATTAGTACTTCTATGTGGTAAAATCTCACATGTCCTTCAAAATTCAGTCAAACATCACTATTTCTGTGATGTCCTTGTTAATTTCCAAAGCAGAATTTTACTCTCAGCACCTGACAAATTAAATTGCACCATAACAACAGCTGTTATGTATTGAATGACAGCTCTGTGGTACTAGGCACTAATCTAGCTACTTTTATATATGCTTGCAATCGCAAAACAACTTTGTTTTGAACGAAGTAGGTAAACTGAGGCTCAGAAAAAATTAATTTACATGTCAAAGATAAAAGAGCCAGCAGATGGCAGAGCAAGAATAAAAATTACAACTGCTATTTTTCATGAAACACTAAGTCTTAGGTCCTGGTTCAGAGCTTTTAGATATATGAGTTCTTTCCATTTCTATCAATCAAGCACCATTACAAGATGCATTTTAAAAATGAGGAAACTGAAGGTTTAGGTTGAATTCAAATTAGAACTAGTAAAGAGACTTGTTCAGTGTCACAATATTTCTAAGAAGTAGGGCCAAGACACAAACCCAAATCTGTTGATAGTGAAGTCCATAACTTCTTCCACTATACCATCCCACCTCTGAGAACAATTATTAGTTTGGCACTGATACAAATTCCAAAAAACAGTTTGGGGACCTAGTGGTTGTTACAATGACTCAGACCTGAGGTGATGATGCTGTGGATTAGGGTAGAGGCAATGAAAATGGGAAAAAAAAGTAAAAGTAAAAAATAATTTGAGGGAAGATTTGACAACATGAAGTAAGCATTTCTGAATCCCAGTACCTACCCCAATGCCTGGCACTCTACTAAACAGATAAATGTTCTTTGAAGGACTAACCAACATTCATATAGCATACTTTTGACACACATTATCTCATTTAGTCCTCACAACAGTCCTGTGGAGCTGGTATAACAGACATTTTGTATATAATGATACCAGAGCTCAGAAAGAATAATATGACCAAATTCATCCAGTCAGAATGGGTAGAACTGAGTTTTGAATCAAGGTATTTAGTTCCAAATACTATGCCCTTTTTCTTATCTTATGCAGCACCCTAAGGTGAAGAAGGGAAGTAGGAAGAAGAAGGGAAGCTGAGATAAAAAGAAAAAAAAAAGAAAAATAACACCCTCCAAGATTTAAAGTGAGTTAACCAGGAGAAAAAAAAAACGTGTGTCTGTGGGTATGTAGCAAAAGGGGAGCACAATAAAGCACATGGAATAAAATGCTAACACTTTGGGCAATTTTGGTGACTGTTACATAAGAATTCTTTGTATTATTTTTGCAATTTTTGTAAGTCTTAAATTGTCAAAATAAAAAGTTGGAAAATAAAAATAAAAAACAAAATAGTGATTAATACTCCCATAATCTCACTGACAAAACTGACAAGAGTAGGCAAAGAATTATTTCTTCAGAGGAATTTGTTGTAGTCATGAAGAGTCTGTCTGCCTAGGCAAGTACAGAGAAGGACCTAATGCTTTGGTGAAAGAACTGAGCTGAATATACAGATTTAAATAGCATCCCCTAGTGGTGACAGCTGAATGGTAAGAATAGATGAATTCTCAGAGGGAGTCATCAGTAGAGATTAAGGCCTATAATTAACTATCACAAGTACAGCAGGCAGAATGACATGGTCCCTGAACAATGGCTGAAAAAATATCCTATGGCAAATAGGAAAAAACAACAATTCCAGTAGGAAGGAACAATGCAGTTCTTTTTAAAACTTTTTTGGTTAATGTGGTGTTTTCTGGAATAGGATATAATCCTGACACAGTGAATTATTCATATAAAGTTTGCCCAGATTGGTCTTCTCCAATACTGCTGGTCAGAGTAAACAGGCACAATTTTTATGGATATGAAAGATTTAATAATAGTCTTTAAGACATCCACACTCTTGATCCAGTACCTCTTCATCTAAGACTTTACCTAAAAAATAGTAAATAATCAGAGATATTAACAAAGGTATTTACACAAAGGGACTGATCACCGTTTTTCTGACAAAAAAAAAATTGACACACACAAATGTCTAAAACTAGGGGGAGGGGGGTGCCTGGCTGACACAGTCAGTAGAGCACATGACTCTTGATCTCGGGGTTGTGAGTTCGAGCCCCACATTGGGTGTTGAGATTACTAAAAAATAAAATCTTAAAAAAAGGGGGTAAATGGTAAGCAAATCATGGTGTGTCAACTCTAGAATATTACACAGCAATATGTATGTTTCTGAGTAAATTTTAATGACATGGCAAAACACTAAGAGTAAGCATTAATCTAAATGAAATAAAAAATATATGCAGGATTTTCATTAAACACCTATACAGTCATAAGAAATTATATTGCCTGAAAATCATTTCAGAAGATTAGAAAGCTGCCTCCGTAGTATATCTATAGAGAAGAGCAAGGGAAAGACATGAAATAAAAAAGCATAGAGGATACCTCAAGGATAGGGGAAGTGGCATAAGGAATGGTGCAAAGAGGGAAAAAATGCTCTATTTCTTAAGTTGGGATGCTAGGTTTTTAGGTATTTGTTTACTATGTTTCATTACTTACATAAACGTTTCATATGGTCCTCTGAATATATTAAATTATTAAAAATGGAAAAAAGACTAATAAAAATTAGTGGAAATGAAAAAAAGCTGTATTTGTTTCTGCTTTTCGAATATTAACGATAACCAAGAAACTGTCATTTTATCAGATGATATTTTTCAATATAATATAGTTTCATATTCAAACTAAAATAGACATTTTATTGGACTCAGTAACATTATTTTAATTTTGAATAACATGTATATGTACACACGCTGCGCACACACATATTATTCCTGAATTGGCCATAATGTAACTTCTAACTACTGCTCTTACACCCTTTCCCAATGTAGTCTTACATTCCCCAGAGTTTTACCATCTGCTAGTGATGGACTGTGAAAAGGAGTCTTAGGAGGGTTTTCAGAAGAAAAGCAGAAGAGCAGCTTTCGTGTATAAGGGAAGCAGACAGGAAATAAAAAGAGAATTTTGAGAAGCATATCTGTGAACACCGTTCTACTTCACAATGTTCCAAAATTTGCAAATAAAGACTTACATTTATTTTGAAATGACTTTTCGGCTGTGGGGGATTATGGTCCATGGATTATGACACTGCTAAGACTAGATACATAGGTCACAATTTAAACAGTTTTATGTGAGTGCTTAAAGAATTTCTCCTACTATTAAAGCTAGGTGTTACACATATCTTCTCTTTTGAACCTGCCTTTAGATATCACAGACCAGAGCCTTGAAGGAACAAAACAGAGAAAAAGAATGACTAGAATGAAAGGAGGTCAGCAGAGGTCTTGATGTGTTATTACCTATGAGAGACACAGAAGGCTCTCAAATGTTGGAGGAAGGAAGGAAGGAAATAATCAGAATCTTCATCATTATACATCTGTCTAGCACTTCAATTTATAAAACCTTTCAAACTAATCATGACTCTGTGACTTATGGAGAATAGATATTATTTCTGTGGAGGAAACTGAGGTTCAGAGAAGAATGTTACCAGTGGTACCTACCCATGCCTCCCTTTCTGCTGTTCCCTCTTCTTAGAATGCCCTTCCCCACCTGTCCACCTATCAAATTCCTATTCCAACTACAAAAACCAGTACATTATGCCCACTCCTCCATGATATTTCTCATATAACAAAACAGATATAAGCATACTGCACTTTGTATATAGTTCTATTTCAGTCACCTACTGTATAACTTTTGCTTAGATGGCTGTCTCCCCCTCCAGACTGTGAATCCAAAGAAAGTTAGTAGTTCTCAAATTTTTTGTCTGTGGCCCACTTAGGTGGGGCAAAAAAAACCCTTCATAGCTTACTTGGTTCCCAAGTTCCAGTGGGAAATTAACAATTAAGTATCATTACAAGGAAATTTTATAAATATCTGCTTTAACAACAAGAAAATGAATGTTTCCTATTTGATTAACAATACATTGTCAAAGTCTAAATTGGGAAATAAAAAAAAAATTTTTTTTTGAGAGAGGGTGAGCACAAGCAGGGGAGGAAGAGAGGTTGAAAGAATCCCAAGCAGGCTCCATGCTGTCAGCACAGAGCCATATGCAGGGCTTGATCCCAGGAACCACAAGATCATGACCCAACTGAAATCAAGAGTCAGATGCTTTTTTTAAAGGAATTTTTGTGTGTGTGTGATTTTTTAATGTTTATTTATTTTTGAGACAGAGAGAAACAGAGCTTGAGGTGGGGAGGGGCAAAGAGAGAGGAAGACACAGAATCCGAAGCAGGCTCCAGACTCTGAGCTGTCAGCACAGAGCCTGACATGGGGCTCTAACTCACAGACCGTGAGATCATGACCTGAGCCAAAGTCGAACGTGTCACCAACTGAGCCACCCAGGTGCCCCGAAATTGCAGTAATTCTTAATTACCCACTAGTAGTTCTCTAAATGGAGATATAAAAATTAAAAGTCTGGGGAACTGCATCGTTTGCCAGCCCCTAGGAGTTAGGAAAGGATTTTTAGAACAGTTCATCATCTATCAGGAGGAGCTTTCTGTCTCACAGATTGAAAACCACTGGAGTTAAGATCTATGCCTTACCCATTTTTGTATCCCCTACTCTGGCACAGAGCAAATGCTTGGTGTCTACCTGAGTATGTGAATATGTGAACTACCTGTAAGCAGACTCCGTGCTTTTGAAACGCTGCTTCTTCTAAGAACATGGCACAGCTAGGGGTATGGGATAATGAAGAAGGGCAAAAAAAGAATAGTTCCTCAAAACAGCTTTTTCCACTTGACTACTTTTTGTGGCAGGTACTAATTTCTAATAGCAAGAAAATGTCTTACTGAGATATCCTCTCTCTCTCTCTCTCTCTGTCTCTCTGTCTCTCTCCAGAAAAGACAAATAAGCACTTAGAGCAGTGTATGTTTTTGGATGGCTTTCCATTTCTACAGAACCCAGCTCCACACCACCCCAACAACAAAGAGGATCCCTCCTTATCTACTGTTCATTAAAACTCTAGGTCCAGCATTCCTCCTACTAGCCTCTGGAAAAGGCACTTCATTTTTGTGCCTCAGCTGCCTTATCCACAAAATGACATCTGTAGTATTTTTCCTTCCATTTCATAAGGTTATTGAATCAAGTGAAATAAAGGATATGAATATACTTTTGTACTCTAAGACATTGTTACTAGGGACATCCATAAAGTGTATTTTTCCTTGTCATTAACCAAGAAAGAGACCTCATTACTCAAGAGATTCTGGAAGCCACGGGGTCTGTCTTTGAGGAAGCTTAGGTCGACACTCATTAGCTCTTCCTAAACCTTCTCATGGCTTTCTTTTAATCTCCCTTAATTTTTTTTTTGCTTTCTTATATTCTCTTTCCTTGAAATATTTAGTCATCTATACAATACTCAGAGGAAAGGCATTCTCAGTCCCTTCCCCACTACTTAGTTATCTATTTTGTAGAATGGTTTGTTGTATAAATATAAAAGCTTCATCTGTTACTATACTGCCAGGGTTATGGCAAAGTAGCATTTCAATATTCTGAGCAGTGGCCCATCCATTCCTACCAAGTGGGAAGATGAGGGACACTGGGAATTGTCTATATATGACACTTGTAGTCTACTGTTGGAGGGGACTAGGGATTCCACTATTGCTGGTATGACAAAAAATGAAAGAGATCAGGCATCTTCTCTTTTATATTTGGAAGCCCCATAAAATGTATCCAGTAAGTTATTTCTTGAATGAATTAGTAAATTACTAGATGGTAACTTGTCTCAAAATTTATTTTATTTCTCCTAATGACACTACCTCAGGAAACATCTGATATAAAAAGTATTAAAATTGCCTTAATTCCTTAAGACAGAACTTGTGGGCTTTCGGGATCAATGAATATTGAGGTCCCTCTTTTGATTAATTATAAGAAAAAATATACTTTATGGATGATGCTGGTAACAGTGTCTTACCATAAACAAAGCAAGCTCACACTCTTTATTTCATTTGATACAATAATCTTACCACGCGAAAGGGAAAATATTACAAATTTCATTTTACAGATATGGAAGCTGAGGGACAAACATGTATCTTTTCCAGAGGCGTTGTGGTTAGGAGGAAGAATACTGACCTAGATTTGAATTCTAATGGTGTTAAACTGCAAATTATCTAGCTTTTCTGACCCTCAGTTCTTTCCTTGGTAGAATGGAGATAATATTGGTACTTATTTCATGATGCTATTGTCAGGATGAAGTGAGAAAGTATGCTCAAAGCCCACAGCACAATGCCTGACAGATATTACTCAGTAAATATTCCCTTCCTACTAGCTATGATCTCACGTAAGTAATAAATTTAAGTTTCAGACACACAGGACAGCAGGTTCATGATTGTAAATCCTCAAGACTTTTCCCATCCAGAGTCCATGTCAAGACAAATGAGCTTGTCTCCCTATATCATCAAGCAGATAATTTTTTTTAAAAAAAGCAATGTTTATTTATTTTTGAAAGAAAGAGAGACAGAGCATGAGCAGGGGACGGGCAGACAGAGAGGGAGACACAGAATCTGAAGTAGGCTCCAGGCTCTGAGCTGGGAGCACACAGCCCAACGCAGGGCTTGAACTCACGAACCGTGAGATCATGACCTGAGCTGAAGTCGGACGCTTAACTGACTGAGCCACCCAGGTACCCCAAACAGCTATTTCTTATTCTACCTTTTCACTCAGGGTGTAGACATTTTAGGATCCTGGCTTTTTGTAGTTGTCTCAGTCCTGACTCATGTGAATCAGGCTCAAAATGTCATCTACCTGAAATGTTCCTAAACCTGACAAATCCTGCAAGAGAAGACAAATGGCTCTGATAGTGCTCCTTTTTTTTTGTATCCCTGGATGATTTTTTCTTCTTAAGACTGGGCCAAAAACCAGGTGACTACAAAGATTACAAACTTAACAATTTTATTATTAAAAATAAAACTGTTAGTGACATCTCTCTGAAGGATTATGTAATACTGTTCTGAAAAGTGGCGGTTTTTGAGAGTCAGCCTGCCTAGTTTAAAGTGGCAGTTCTACCACTTACAAAACAATATAATCTTAGGCAAAGTACCTAATTTCCCCGTGCCTCAGTTTCATGATCTGTAAAATGCAGACAGTAACAGTACCTACATCATAGGATTATTGTCAGAATTAAATAAATTCTAAGTGCAAGACACTTAAAAACAGTAACTGATACATTAACTGCTCAGTAATAATTACCTATTATTACAGTGGGAGCGGGGATGGGCTAAATGGGTAAGGGGCATTAAGGAATTTACTCCTGAAATCATTGTTGCACTACATGCTAACTAACTTGGATGTAAATTTAAAAATAAAAATAAAAATAAAAAAACATTACCCATTATTATAGAATATAAACTCAACAGAACAAACACTGGTTTATTCACTGCTACATTCCCAGAGCCTAAAATAATGCCTACTATACAGTGGCCACTAAATGTTTATCGAATGAACAAATGAACAATCAAGCACAAATTTATTGTTAGATGTACTTAAAATATTTTTTGCCCCTAGATAAAAAGACTATATGTCCATAGAGAAATATTAAGTCCTAAGTCTAGGCCTGAAATTAAAGAATGGGAATGAAAGGCAGACAAGTGTCACTTGGGTTCATGGGTATAATATGAAAGTTCAGATACTGGACAATCTTTGACTCCTCATTTTAGTAGTACTCCATGGGAAATCTGCTCTTAGTTTATTGGTTTGGGTTTTTTTTGTTTGTTTTAGTATTTTCTACTACTGATTCAACAAGTCAGACTTCTAGCAATAAACATCTAAAGGTAACCTTAGATATGACCTAAACCTATTACCTTCTCCTTCCCCAAACACAATCATTTTATAAATGAGGAAGAAGGTAAGGAAGGTAAAACCAAGGGCACAGATATACTGTGTGTAAGAGTACAGATTTATAGAACTATTTGGAATGGACTATAGGGTCTTATTTTTCTAGATCCCTGGATGCCAAATGAAAACACAGGTAAGACAAGTTTCTTGGATGTATCATTTCAAGGCCTGGCCAGTGTGGCAAACAGCTAATGTGCTAAAGGGCAAGGAGCTAGAGTTCTATCTAAAAAGATCAAGGCCTAGAAAGGTAAATAAATCCCCTTCTCTTCCATTTTAACTCCTGTAATAAAACAATCTAAGAAAAAAACAAAAATTCAGGTCAGTAATCACTGAGCATATGAGCAGATCCTAGGAATCGCTAACTCAAAGAGATACTTCAGCATTATTTTTCTCCTAATTACTGGCATGAGTTTTGAAATATAATATGGTAAACAGAGAAGCCAGGTTAATAATGGAAAGAACACTGGGCCTGCAGTCAGTTCTGACTCTGCTACTTAGTAGCTGTGCGATCTCAGGAAAATAAACTAACTTCTCCGTTTTATTACCTGTAAAGAATGCTAAACTTCCATCTTGACTACTTTATAAAATGGTAATGAAGAATAAATGGGATGTGTATGAAAATGCCTTTAAAATATGACAGTACTATACAAATACTAACATAATGGAATGAAGGGGTTTTGGTGTGAAAAGTTGGGTAATATATTCATGGAGATTAAGAGCTCAAGTGCCCTGACCCCATAGTACTATGGCTAACAGAATGTATCTACTATAAAACGACTTACCTTTAACTTGCTAGAATCTTACCACATTTTTTTTTTAAGAGGTGGAAGGGATCAAAGAGAAGATTTAACACAACTTTTCAATTTTAGTAATTTTTAAATGGAGGCATAGACAGGTGAAATGATTTGCCAAAGGTTACAAGGTCTACAAAAAGAAAAAAACTGACATTATATACCCAAGAACATTCAAACTTAAAAAATGTCCTTAGAAAAAGAGAATATGACATTGAACAGGCATTAAGACGCTGGAGAGCTAAGAAAATGTTTGTACAAGGGAGAACTAGAGATAGGAAAAAAGAAAAACAAAAGATCTTTACACAGAGCTAACAAAATGTTTAAATAATTAACCACCTGTCTAGATTTACCAGTAACTGATTCTTTACTGTGTTTAAATATGCTATTCTCCGAAAGGACATCTCCACAAATTATAGACAAATAATTGGAAAGTATTTACACAAAAAGACACTGCTTGGCAATTCATCTCTAAATCATCTGGCTTCCTCCCTAAGTCTTCCTGTTGAACTCTTCTGGACAGAACCATTTATCCTAGGTCCAAAGCACCTCTTCAGGGCTAGTAAGAGAAACTATCTGATCCAACATTTCTTGCCCATCAAACTTCCTTTTCTCTGCAGGGGACCTGTGCAGAGTATTTACCTTATTTTCCTTTTATAACTCACACCTCAGTTAACATTACCTTATTCAATTCTCTACAAAGTACACATACTCTTTTACTGAACAAATATTTATCTACTTACTATGTCTCAGGCATTATGTTAAGTGCTTAAATCATGAAGTTGAAAAACACTACTGCCCTTGTCCTCAGAGAGCTCACAATCTGGAAAGATTAAGCCACCCTCCTTAACAAATAATACAAAGTACAGGAGAGGCACACAGAAAGGAGTAACCCAAGGCTGCCTGGAGGTAAGTGAAGGCTTCACAAAGGAGATAGGTTTTAAGGAGATACTCAAAGTCAGAAAGTCAAGAAGGGAGACAGCATTCTAGACAAAAGACACAGTGTAAACAAAACTTAGAGGCACAAAAAAACACATAATTGTGTACTCAGTATTACTGAGCATAAAGTGCAAAGACTTTTCTATAAAATGATTAGATCATTAAAGATTAGATAGTAAGGGTCCTAGTATACTATGCAAAACACATTCATTTAACAACTGTTTGCTGAACCCCTACTATGTGCTAGACACTGCAAAGTACACAGGATACAGATCTCTGTAAATCCACTGCTGTCCATATGTATAGTTGCCACCTGAGTTGTACAGTACAATTTGTGTGGCTCTAGCAACCCTAATGGTCTAGGACCATTATAAACCAGCAGAACCCAAACTGCAGACTCCTTGAGTATGATAGAGTCCATAAATTCACATGCATACCACATATGCTCTGCACACAATAAAATCTTGAAACATATACTATTTTCAATGTTGTTAAAATTAAGAGTGCAGTATCACTTTAGAAGTTAAAAACAGAACTACCCTATGATCCAGCAATCCCACTACTGGGTATTTACCCAAAGAATACAAAAACACTAATTCAAAGGAATACATGCACTCCTATGTTTATAGGAGCATTATTTACAAAACCCAAGACATGATAATAACCCAAGTGTCAAGTGTCCATCGATTGATGAATGGATAAAGAACATGTGAGATTATATATATACATATATATATGTATATATATCCAGCCATACAAAATAATGAAAAAGGATGAGATTTTGCCATGGATAGAGCTCAAGAGTATAATCCTAAGCAAAATAAGTCAGAAAAAGACAAATACCAAATGATTTCACTCATATGTAGAATTTAAGAAACAAAACAAAAAAGTAAAGGAAAAAAATGAGAGACGGTCAAAGCAAGAAACAGACTTTTAATTATAGGGAACAATCTGATGGTTACCAGAGGGAGAGAGTGGAGGTATGGGTTAAATAGGTGATGGAAATTAAGAAGTGCACTTGTGATGAGCACAGGGTCATTTACAGAACTGCTGAATTACCATCTTGTACACCTGAAACTAACATAACACTTTATGTTAACTAACTGGAATTAAAATAAAAACTTAAAAACAAAACAAAAAGAAATGTGGTAATAGTTATAGTCAATTTGACTTTTCATTTATTGGAAATGAACTATCTATACTTCCAATGTTTTATTTGTGGAAACAGGCTTGCAAGTAGCAGCCTGAAACCATTCCTTTTATTTTGCCATTTAGAAATGAAACAGAACAGGGGTGCCTGGGTGGCGCAGTTGGTTAAGCATCCAGTCTTGATCTCAGCTCAGGTTATGATCTCACGGTTTGGGAGTTCAAGCCAGCATCATGCTCTGTGCCATCAGCACAGAGCCCACTTGAGATTCTGTCTCTCCTTCTCTCTGCCCCTCCACTGCTTGTGCACAATCTCTCTCTCTCTCTCTCTCAAAATAAATAAACTTAAATCCTTTAAGTTGTTAGAAATAAAACAGAACAGCACAAAACCTTTTGATTTTTTAAGTACAAAAATGCAAGAATTCCAAATTTAAGGTTAAAAAGTCAGTTCTTATCTATTGTGATGCCACAGTTAATTTCAATCTACATTGCAATATATTCATTTTTAAAATATGACAAATAGTGTTTTATCTTACATTAATGTGTCATTTGTTAAATAGGAAAAGGCTGAAGTTTGTTTTAATATATTTTGTTCAAAGTATTATTAAACTACATAAATAATTTAAAAATAAAGTATATTTTACTTAAAATTACTTTTTTAAAAATCTTTTATTTATTTAAGTAATCGCTACACTCAACATGGGGCTCGAACTCATGACTCTGAGATCAAGAGTCACACGTTCTACATGCTCCACCAACTGAGACAAAACTACTCCTTTCTTATACCACCCAAAATCCATTAAAAAATTAAATAAGGTTGGAAAGTGCTGATTCTCTTTATGTGACTTAATACATGACCTTTGGAAGACCTACTGTATGTAAATAAAGTCTTTGGTATAGTATATTTACTATATAATATATATATATATTTGATATAGTAAATTTACTTTGTTTTAATATTCTCATAAATCCTTAACAGCAACATATATAAAAACTGAGGCCCAGTGAGCAAAATTGCAAAGCTATTAGTGAGTCTGTGCTGCTTCTACAACTCCATAGTAATGCCTCTATGGGAAATTCACTTAGCCAAAAAGTGGTGTGCCAGATCTTCTTATTTTATTTCCTTATATTCTCCTTCCTCCAATTTAAATCACCACCGCAACAAGCCTAGAGTGAAAGTTCATACACTTACATTTCACCTAGACTAGTGCAATATAGCTCTTTTCCACCCCAAACCATGTTTCATATCGATTTAGAGTGATAACCTTCAAAATCTCTTAATTACGATATTCCCTCACACAGGAAAACCTTTCAAGGTACTCTGGGTCTTTATAGTGCAGCCAAAACTCCTGAGCTTATGACTCAAAGTCCTCCATGATCTGACCCTAGGCTCACCTAGTCTCATCTTCTCCTGCACCCTCAATAGGAAAGCCATATATTTCCCGGAATACACCATGCCTGCTTCTGTCCCAGTTTTTATATTCAAGCTGGTCCCTTAGCCAAGAATGATCTTCCTTCCAAACTCTTACCCAATAAAACCCCAGTTGTTAAAACCCCTGATTCAAAGGTCCTTTTATCAAAAATGCCTCTGACTTTATGATCATCCCCAAAGCCATTCACTCATTTAACAAATATTGATTGAGCACTTATAATGCACCAGGGACTATGTGAGTGTTAAACATACAATGGTGAGACCAACAAAATATGGTCTCTACCTTCACAGAATTAGTACTTTTCTCATTGGGTTGCTATGACGATTAAATGAGATAAAATAAAGTACTTAACATAATCATTTTCAAGAAATATTAGCCATACTATCTAAAATAGTTGCCACACACTCATATACCTATGA
Source organism: Cryptoprocta ferox (assembly GCA_028646485.1). Classification (NCBI taxonomy): domain Eukaryota; kingdom Metazoa; phylum Chordata; class Mammalia; order Carnivora; family Eupleridae; genus Cryptoprocta; species Cryptoprocta ferox. The sequence continues at coordinate 61,199,022 of CM053570.1, forward strand.
CCCTTAAACAGTATGGGTCTGAACTCTATGGGTCCACTTACACACAGATTTTTTACAGTACAATACCGTAAGTTTATTTTCTCTTCCTGGGGCACCTGAGTGATTCAGTGGGTTAAGCATCCAACTCTTGGTTTTGGCTCAAGTCATGATCTCATGGTTCATGAGTCTGAGACCCACAACAGGTTCTGCACAGTGCATCTCTCTCTTTCTCTCCATCTCTCTCTCTCTCTCTCTCTCCCTTTCTCTCTGCCCCTCCCCTGCTCTCTGTCTCTCTCAAAAATAAACTTAAAAAAAATGTATTTCCTCTTCCTTATGATTTCCTTAGTAACATTGTTTCTCTATCTTACTTTATTATAAGAATACAGTATATAATACATAACAACATACAAAATATGTATTAATTGACTATGTTATCAGTAAGGCTTCCAGTCAACAGTAGGGTCAACTATATAATGTCATTTTATATTTTATATTTTTATATTTTATCCTGATTTATTTCTTTCTAGCATTTATGACTAGTTCTCATTATAATTACAATTGATATGTATTCTATGAAAGAGGGTTGGTTACATAACAGAGAGGTTGTGACTTAGGGTTTTTCTTTGTGGGGTTAGAGGGGCAGATGAGGTTTCCCTGAGTTCCTTGAGCTGAGGACTCCAGGATAAGCAGGCAAGAGACAGTACCACCACATGTCATTGACTGTGCTATTCCTTCTATGTGGTTTTCCACAGTACAACTCCTATAACTTAATCCTTCGGTTTTCTTCATGAAAGTCATATCCTCTGAGAAGCCAGCCTTGACTATCCCATACCATGATCCCACAACTTGTCTTAGTACTCTTCACATTTAAAATTACTCTTTTTGCTTGATGTCTATATTGTCCACACACACAATATACAAAAAGGCAAGGTCCATACCCGTTTTATTATTTGCCAACAGTCAATGGCACTCAAAAAAAATTAAGAATAAAAAGTAAGAACTACAGCTTAAATCAGAGGTTCTCAAAGTGTTGGTTACAAAACGAGAACATCAGCATGACATGAGTACTTGTTAGAAATGTAAACTATCAGGCCCACTCCAACCTAATAAATCAAACTCAGGAAGTGGTGGCACAGCCCTCCAGATGATTTTGATTTATGGTAAAATCTGAGAACCCTTGTCTTAGGCAACTTAACTATTCAAAATACAACATAACAATGTTGGAAAATGAAAATGTTGAAAAATATAAAATACAAAGCTTACTACATATATTGCACAAGGAAATAAAAAAGAGTAGCCTCTAAAGATAATTCTTAGCTATTATTTTGCATTCTCTTCATTTCTTCCAGACTTACACCCTTACTCTGTATGTATGTGTTTTAACAAGTAAAGAAAATCAAGTTAGTTGCAGGCAAAGTTGAAATTATTGTCATCCTAATATATCGTGCTAGTTACATTTCCTCATACATCCTCATTTCCTCATCCCTCCATGCTAAATAAAGTAATCCTGCTACGTACAATATACTCTACTTTCTACTCACATTCACAACAAAGTATTCTTTGCCTTCTTTAAATTATCTAAATCCTATTCATCTTTCAGGCCCAGCTCAAATGACACTTCTGGATCCTAAATACCAAAAAGAGTTTAAATCTCCCTCTGCACTCATAAATTCGTTCTCAGTGGGAAGGCCAATGCTTCCAAAACCCTAGAAATTTGGTGTGTTAGGAAGGACAGCTCTTTATTCTGAAGAGATCCCATCTTACTAAATTTATTTTTTGCACCAAAAATAAAATTCTCAAACTCACTCTTCCTATGTAGTCCCCTAGTTGCCTCATTATTTCATTTTAAAATCATACTTGTCAGATAGGAAAACGACACCACAAAGTGAATCATTCAACTATGTATGTAGCCTGGGGACTGGGAATAACAGGAATAAGTAAGACACAATCGCTGCCTAGAAAAACCCACATTTCAGGGGGAGAAACAGGTTAACACACAAAGACAGTGTGATGGGTTGTTTCTGTGAAGGGTTGTTGTTGAGATAGACAAAAGAATAACCTAAAAATGTAGTTAGTTAGGGAAAGTTCCCAGATTAAATGATTTTATAATTAACCACTTTCCTAAAACGGACAGAGGAAGAACAAAAATTGACTAACCTCCTAGGAGAACATGCTATCAGGACTTAGTTTTGACTAGAATGTCTTATTCCTCCCAGAGACTAAAATTTAAATTGCTGTGTATGATAGGACAATGTGTTCATTATATGTACTGAAAACCATGTGTAACCCAACTCAATGAAAAACCAACTGAAGCCTCAACTTATTTTGAAACAGGAAGGAGAAAATGTGCAAATATCAGGGTCTCTCAACTAAAGGCAGAAAGAGCAAAATAAACGATGGGATTAGAAGGTATCAAAGAGATTGTCACAATCTGACTGCCAACCTGATTTTCAGGCTTCTGATGCCCTGGCCTCCAAACAAAAACAAACCGTTTGTTCTGAGCAATAGTCGAGACTGTAAATAAATATTTTTAAATTTCCCAAACTGTACCTCCACACTAAAAGACACACAAAATAAAAACACATTTCAAAACAAGTTTAATTATTTGTCAAAAGGCTGGATATCTCAAAAGGTCATAGTACAGATGCCGGCCCTCACCCCATGCTTCACTCCAAAACACACGATCACCCAGGTTTTGCAATAACATTAGGCAATTAAGCGTCCAGGCTCTCCCCAATACTTCCCATCTCCTTTCCCTCTACAAAAAAGAAAAGGAAAAAAGCCCATGAATCCCTATCTGCCCGCCCCACAGTTCCTGGGAAGCAATCGCCCTCGAATTGTTTCTGCTTAGACCCCTGAAGCCTTAGAAGGAAATGGGGACAGCTGTGAGAGCGGGGGAGAGAGGACATCCGATTAAGGGGGAGAGGAAATGTGGCTGGTAGAGGACGAAGGGGAGAAAGGATAGGAAGAGGAGGGGGCAGTAGAAATAAAATGATGAAAGGGACTAAGAAGCGAGAGCCAAGAGCAGGAGAGAAAACGGAGGAAAAAGATAGGAGTAGAGATCCCAAAACAGAGAAAAAGGCAAAATGGTTAAGACTAGAAAAGGAAGGTCGGGTTAAAGGACGTTGAGGGGGCGGCAAAGGGGACAGAGAAAGAAGCTGTCACTGGAGGTGATAAAAAAAAAAAAAAAAGGGTGTCACCGGGAAGAAGAGAGCTGGGGTGATGGGGGATATGTCACCCCAGCAGGTGGCCGAGGAACAGGGGGAGGAGAAGCGAGGCGCCGAGGGGTTAGTAACAGGGGGGCGAGGTAAAGGCAGGGGGCAGAGGGGACACCAGAGCTAGGGAGGGACAGGCCGCGGGGGCTAGCGCGGCTTGCGGCTGCAGCTCAGGCAGGCCTCGCTCCCTCACCATGGCTGCGCCGGCCTGGTCCTCGGGCGTGCAGCCTCTGTCCTGGGTTCGGCGGCGGGCCGGGCCTGAGCCCGCCCCCAGGCTGAGCCGGCGCGGAGGCTCCAGGAGGCTCCGGGGAGCGGCGGCTCCGGGCTTGGCCCAGGCCTCGGCCTCCTTCCCTCAGAAGCTGGAAGTGCAGCAGCCGCAGCCGCAGCCCAATCCGGAGCGCAGACTCCGCCCCCGCGGGGCCCCGCCCCCACTGGCGAGCCTGAGCTTGGCCCCGCCTCCACTCTCACTGCGCAGACTCAGCGGAGGAGTCCCTACCGCGCGGCTGACCTCTGGGTTCTCCCCTCGCTAGGCTCTTAAAGGAGCCGCACGCCTTCAAATCCTAAATGCCTTTTTAAAGTAAGAGCTTTGAATATTACGTCTCAACAGGAAATTAGAGTAACCTATAGATCCTTGTGTTTCTGATTCCTTGTCATTTACTACCATTGTCATAATTATTGGTGATTTGTGTCCTGTTAGGTAATTCTTGCAGTACCCTCACATCTCAGGTTCCTCTCCACTAGAGATCACCCTTTCCTCAGCCTCTCATTTCCAAGCTCTTACCTTAGATCCTATCATATCCAATCATTGTAACCCTTCTATAATCTCGTTTAATTATCCGGCTCTCCCATCACAAATTCCTTCATTTCTAACTCTCTTCCTCTAATACTCCACTCCAAAACTTCTTCAACTCCTCCAAGACTCAAAATCCAATGATCCCATTGTTTTTTCACTCTTCCTTACATGGCCCTTCTGTCCTCACTTTCCCTCCTTGAGCGTCCTTGAGTTTAGATTCTGTTGTCCATCATGAAAATCATTCCAAGGCACCTGGGTGGCTGAGTCGGTTAAACCTCCAACTCTTGATTTTGGCCCAGGTCATGATCTCACTGTTCCTGAGATTGATGTTCCCTGCATTGTGCTCTGAGCTGACGGCACTTGTTGGCCTGGGATTCTCTCTCTCTCCCTCTCTCTCTCTCTCTCTGCTCCTCCCCTGTTCACACTTGCGTGCACACGCATGATCTCTCTCTCTCTCTCTGTCTCTCTCAATAAATAAACTTAAAAAAAATTTCTAGGTATTAGCCTTCATTTCTGCAATCCTGTTTTCCTTTCCTTGTACTCACCTGATGAAATCTAATCCTGAACCTGCAGCAAAACCGGGGAGAGTGGGAAAAATACAGAATCATACTGACTTGGCTCTCTTTAAATTTCATAATCATTATCCTCAACTAGACCCCTAATGTTTAGCTATACTGCTACATTTCTCCAGTTTCACACACTGTCCCAGCCTCCTAGATGACTATTTCACATCTCTTTTCAAACCTTCCTCCCTCATCCTCACTTAACTCATGATTTTGCTACCAATTCAGAGAAGAAGAAGAAGAAAAAAAAAGAAAGAAAGAAAGAAAAAGAACATCTACAAGTTCCCCACCAGCCACCATGACTTATAGCCAATCAATCTCTGACTGCTCTGCTTGTAACTCTGCTCCTACAATCTGCCTTCCTTTCCTTAGTAGTCACGAATCATTTGACTTTTAACTGAAGTCAAACCCTCCTTAGTTCTTCTCAAACTACCTGTGCTGAAAGACTTTTTTTGGGCGGGGAGGGAGGCGCCTGGGTGGCTCAGTCTGTTAACTGGTTAACCATCTGTCTCAGGTCATGAACTCACGGTGAGTTTGAGCAGAGCACTGTGTTGGGCTCTGTGCTGACAGCTCAGAGCCTGGAGCCTGCATTGGATTCTGTGTCTCCTTCTCAATCTGTTCCTCCTCCACTCGCACTGTCTCTCACTCTCTCTCGCTCAAAAATAAATAAAGATTTTAAAAATTTTTTAATAAAATAAAGGACTGTTTTTTCCAATCTCAAACCTAATTTTAGCAAAATGCAATAAAGATGAATTACTAGAACAAATTAAATTTAAAAGCAGACATACAAAATGCAAGCCACGATAATTTTTTTTATCATCTTCACCATTTTTAAGTGTACAATTCAATGGCACTAAGTACATTCACATCGTTGTGCTACCACCAACCACCATCCAGCTCTAGAACTATTTTCATCCTGCAAAACTGAAACTCTGTACCCATTAAACAATAACCCCTTATTCTCTCCTCCTCTAACCAACTGACAACCACCATTCTACTTTCTGTCTCTATGAATTTGACAATGCTAGGTCCGACTTTTTCTTATTAAATCCCACAGTCTAAATTTTTTCTATCAAATTTCTATAAAGGCTTCTAAATACTTACTCTCAATTTCTACCATACACTGGTAACAAGCTGTTCACAGTCCATCTCTAATCCACAGATCACACTTTGAGCAGCATAATGCCAGTTCCACATGTTTTCATTTCCTTGAAGACATATTCTTCCTCTCTTCTATATCATTGTTTGTTGTTTGTCTTTTCCATTGACATACCCACATGGATTTATCTCTTCCATCTCAAAAAAAACAAAAGTAAAAACAAAAATATCTCTCTTGACCCAGCTTGACCCTGCAGATCTCACCCTGATTCTCCAGCCTGCCCCATTTCTCTGCCCTTATTTATAGCAAAATGTCTCATAAAGGTGGCCTGTACTGTACTGCTCGATGTCTTGACTTCGTTTTTCCCATTTTCTGTGGAACCCTGTCCTCTACCACTCCACCGAAATGCTCTTATCAAGGCCACCAGTGATTTCATGTTTTTTAATTTTCTTTTTTTAATTTACATCCAAGTTAGTTAGCAACAATGATTTCTGGAGTAGATTCCTTAATGTCCTTTACCCATTTATCCCATCCCCCCTCCCACAACTCCTCCAGTTGTGGCTCTCTTTAAATTTCATAATCCTCCTCCAGTAACCCTCTGTTTGTTCTCCACATTTAGGAGTCTCTTATGGTTTGTCTCCCTCCCTGTTTTTATATTATTTTTGCTTTCCTTCCCTTATGTTTGTCTGTTCTGTGTCTTAAAGTCGTCATATGAGTGAAGTCATATGATATTTGTCTTTCTCTGACTAACTAATTTCGCTTAGCATAACCCTCTAGTTCCATCCACGTAGTTGAAAATGGCAAGATTTCATTCTTTTTGATTGCTGAGTAATACTCCATTGTATATATATACCACATCTTCTTAATCCACTCATCCATCGATGGACATTTGGGCTCTTTCCATACTTTGACTATTGTCGATAGTGCTGCTATAAACATTAGGGTGCATGTGCCCCTTCGAAACAGTATACCTGTATCCCTAGTGACATCATTTATTAACAGTCAATTCTTAATGTTACTTGACCTACCATGTGCACTAGACATTTCTTTCTCCTTGGCTACCATGGTATTCCATTCCTCTGGTTCTTCTTCTATCTCACTGGCTGCTCCTGGTTTCTCCACATTTCTCTGACCTCTACCCACTGCCGCAGTCAACACTTTGATCTTTTATCCTTTCCATTTACACTTGCTCCTTGGATCTTACCCCTTCACATTACTTTAAATCTTATCTATTCAGGTTAATCCCCAAAATTACTCCTCCATTCCAGATCTCTGTTCTGAATTTCAGATTTTTTAAAAAATTTTTAATGTTTGGGGTGCCTGGGTGGCTCAGTCGATTAAGCCTCCGACTTCAGCTCAGGTCATGATCTCACGTTTGTGGGTTCAAGCCCCACGTCAGGCTCTGTGCTGATAAGCTCAGAGCCTGGAGCCTGCTTCGGATTCTGTTTCCCTCTCTCTCTGCCCCTCCCCCTCTCATGCTCTGTCTCTCTCTGTATCAAAAATAAATAAAACATTAAAGACAATTTAAAAAATTTTTTTAATGTTTTATTTATTTTTGAGAGAGAAAGAGACAGCATGAGCAGGGGAGGGTCAGAGAGAGAGGGAGATACAGAATCTGAAGACAGGCTCCAGGCTCTGAGCTAGCTGTCAGCACAGAGCCCGACGCGGGGCTGGAACCCACCAACCGTGAGATCATGACCTGAGCCGAAGTCGGATGCTTAACTGACTG
>CM053570.1:61206899-61224399 GCA_028646485.1 Cryptoprocta ferox
TTTATTTTTGAGAGAGAAAGAGACAGCATGAGCAGGGGAGGGTCAGAGAGAGAGGGAGATACAGAATCTGAAGACAGGCTCCAGGCTCTGAGCTAGCTGTCAGCACAGAGCCCGACGCGGGGCTGGAACCCACCAACCGTGAGATCATGACCTGAGCCGAAGTCGGATGCTTAACTGACTGAGCCACCCAGGTGCCCCGAATTTCAGATTTATATATCCAACTACCAACCATACACCTCCCTTTATAAGTCTAATAGCTCTCTATTACTTGTAGTAGCCACTCAGTAGACTTTCCCTGAAGTCCTACTGGCCATTAATAAACCAACAAATAACAAAGAGAATAAGACTACCAATATTAGCTTTGGCCAGTCATGAGTTAGTCTCTATGTCTGATCTGGGAGTCACCTTAGTTTCTTACTTTAGTCACCTTACCCGAGGACCTGGTGATAGTGGAGGAAAATCACCATTAAAAAATTAGGGTTCTGCCAAAAAGAATGAAGCCATAGTTGATCTGTAATCAATGACACAGAATAGAAAATCCAAATATGTATCTAAATGCATTGGAATTTAGTATGATAAAGGTAAATTTTTAGGTCACTAAAAAATGGTAATATTATTTTTGTGTTAGAATAACTGGATAGCCATGTAGAAAAATTTAACTTGGATCTACACCTCACACTATTCATCAAGATAAATTTCATACATCAAAGATTTAAATGTAAAAATATGAAACTAAAAAGTACTTGATGGAACCATGGGAGAAGTTTTTATAATCTCAAAGTGAGGAAGGGCTTTTAAAATACAAAACAAGAGGGGCGCCTGGGTGGCCTAGTTGGTTGAGCATCCAACTTTGGCTCAGGTCATGATCTCACAGTCCGTGGGTTCGAGCCACGCTTCGGGCTCTGTGCTGACAGCTCAGAGCCTGGAGCCTGCTTCAGATTCTGTGTCTCCTTCTCTCTCTGCCCCTCCTCTGCTCACTCTCTGTCTCTCTCTCTCAAAATAAAATAAAGACATTAAAATAAATAAAATAAAATAAAATACAATACAAAACAAGAGAGACCTTCATGACTCAGTTGGTTAAGCATCTGACCCTTGATATCAGCTCAGGTCTTGATCTCAGGATCATGAGTTCAAGCCCTGTGTTGGGCTCGATGTTGGGTGTGGAGCCTACTTAAAAAGAAATACAGGGGAAAAAAATATATAGAGGTGCCTAGGTGGCTCAGTCAGTTCAGCTCAGGTCCTGATCTCATGATTCATGAGTTCGAGCCCCACATCAGGCTCACTGCTGTCAGCACAGAGCCCACTTCAGATCCTCTGTCCCCCTCTCTCTCTATGTCTCCCCTACTCATGCTGTCTCTCTCAAAAATGAATAAACATTAAAAAAAATAGAAAACAAACTTGAATGCTATAAAAGATCAATAAATTTAACTATGTAGAAATAAAAATGTTTGTAGGGCAAAAGCTACCTTAAGAAGAGTAAGATAAATATAAGCATGTTTGCATTTTATATCATAGGAAATTGATAATTTTCATATTTATATACACAGTGGAAATCATTAAGAACAAAAATCCAAGGCAAAAAAATGTGCAAAAGGCATAAACTGATAGTTCATAGAAAAAGAAATAGAGGGACGCCTGGGTGGCTCAGTCAGTTAAGCGTCCAACTTGGCTAAGGTCATGACCTCATGGTTGGTGAGTTCAAGCCCCACATCGGGCTCTGTGCTTAACAGTTCAGAGCCTGAAGCCTGCTTCAGATTCTGTGTCTCCCTCTCTCTATGTCCTTCCTCTGCTTGTGCTCTTTCTCTCAAAAATAAATAAACGTTTAAAAAATATATATATAGAAATAGAAATGGCCTTAAATGCTTACTCTTACTTGTAATAAGAGAAATGCAAACTAGAATTTGTTTGAAATGCTATTTTTCATCTATCAGATTGATAAAGATGTACAAGACTGGTAAGACACTATAGAGTGGCAGGGGCAATTTGACATGTATGCTTCTATTTTGTTGCTGGGAGTATAATTGGAACAACTTCTATGGAAGACAACTTGAGGGTGTTTTTTTTTTTTAATGTTTATTTATTTTTGAGAGAGAGAGAGAGAAAGTGGGGGAGGGCAGAGAGAGAGGGAGACACAGAATCCAAAGCAGGCTCCAGGCTCTGAGCCATCAGCACAGAGCTCAATGCGGGGCTCAAACCCATCAAATGTGAGATCATGACCTGAGCCGAAGTTGGACCCTTAACCGACTGAGCCAGCCAGGTGCCCCTTGAGGGTTATATTTATCAAATTTTTAAATCATTTTTTAAGTTATTTATTTATTTATTTATTTTTGAGAGTGACAAAAACAGCACAAGTCGAGGAGGGGCAGAGAAAGAGGAGAGAGAGAGAGGAGAGAGAAAGAATCCCAAGCAGGCTCCACACTGCCAGCATAGAACCTGATGTAGGACTCGAACCCACAAAGCATGAGGTCGTGAACTGAGCTGAAACCAAGAGTTGTATCTTTAACCAACTGAGCCACCCAGGCACCCCTATCAAATTTTTAAAAGCACATTCTCTTTTACTCAGAAATTCCACTTCTAACAAGCTTTGTGTATAATAACAAAAGATTATAAAAACCTAAATGTTTATTAATAAACAGCTTATTAACGGGGCACCTGGGTGGCTCAGTCAGTTGAGCATCCGACTTCAGCTCAGGTCATGATCTCCTGGTTCAGTCCATGAGTTCGAGCCCTGTGTTAGGCTCTGTGCTGACAGCTCAGAGCCTGGAGCCTGCTTCAGATTCTGTGTCTCCCTCTCTCTCTGACCCTCTCCCACTTATGCTCTGTCTTTCTCTCTAAGACAAACATTTAAAAAAATGTTTTAAATAAAAATAAAAAAATAAACAGCTTATTAATAAACTAGTTAAAAAACAGTGTATTCCTACAATACATATTCTGCTGCCACAAAATAGAATAAGAAAGTTCTTCGGTGATATGGAATGATCTTCAAGATCTATTGTTGAGTGAGGGGCATCTGATGGCTTAGTTGGTTGAGTGTCCAGTTCTTGATTTCAGCTTAGGTCATGTTCCTGGGTTTTGGGATCAAGCCCGTTTCTGGCTCCATGCTGAGCATGGGGCCCTGTTTGGATTCTCTCTCTCTCTGCCCCTCTCCCCCACTCTCTCTCTCTAAAATTAAAAAAAAAAAAAAAGGTGGGGGGGCACCTGGGTGGCTCAGCCCGTTAAGCAGCCGACTTCAGCTCAGGTCATGATCTCACAGTTCATGAGTTCAAGCCCCAGGTCAGGTTCTGTGCTGACAGCTCAGAGCCTGGAGCCTGCTTCAGATTCTGTGTTTCCCTCTCTTTGCTCCTCCCCCACTCATGCTCTGTCTCTCTCCCTCTCTGTCTCTCAAAAATAAATAAACATTAAAAAAAAAAAAGAGAGAGTGGGGCTCCTGGGTGGTTCAGTCAGTAGCAACCAGCTCTTGATTATGGCTCAGGTCATGATCTCACAGTTTGTGAGATTGAGGCCCTCATCGGGCTCTGTGCTGACCATGCAGAGCCTGCTTGGGATTCTCTCTCTCTCCCTCTGTCTCTGCTCCTCCCCTTCTCATGCTCTCTCTCTCAAAATAAATAAATAATCGTGAAAAAAAATTTAAAAAAAGATCTTTTATTAAGTGAAAAAACAAAGTCCTAAACAATGTATATTGCATACTAACATTCCTGTAAGAAGTGATGGCAGTAACATACATACATATATATATGCGTTGCTTACATATGCAAAAAATATCCCTGGAAGAAGTTAAAAGACATGAATATCATCAATTGATTGCTGCTAGAAAGGACAACAGGATAGCAGGAGGGAGACTTTTCATAATATAGTCTTTTGTACCTTTTGATTTTTAAAAAATATTTGTTTATTTATTTTGAGAGAAAGGGAGAGAGTACATGTGAGGGGTGGGGCAGAGAGAAGAGAGAGAGAGAATCCCAAGCAGACCCCACACTGTCAGCACAGGGCCCGACTTGGGGCTCGATCTCACAAACTATGAGGTCATGAACTGAGCCTAAATCAAGAGAATATGCTTAACCAACTGAGCCACCCAGGCAACCCTGTATCTTTTAACTTTTTAGTCATGAGGATGTCTTATCTATTCTAAAAGCAAATAAGATTTTAAAGATAATTTTTAAAAATATATTTAAAAGATAATCATTGAGAGGCACTTTCTTATTTTATAAGTAAAATAATTTTTTACGATGAGGAACGACTTTAATTATGTTGCTAACTTTAAGAGATTCCAACAGTCTTTTATTCTTGTTGAGTTAATTGGAACTAGATCAGTAGTGAGGCACCTGGGTGGCTGAGTCGGGTAAGGATCCGACTTTGGCTCAGATCATTATCTCACGGTTGTCAAGTTTGAGCCTCATGCTGGGCTCTGTGCTGACAGCTTAGAGCCTAGAGCCTGCTTCAGATTTTGTGTCTCTTCTCTCTCTGCCCCTCGCCTGCTCGTGCTCTGTTTCTCTCTGTCTCTCAAAAATAAATAAACATAAAAAAAAAAAAGAACTAGGTCAGTAGTAGGGGCACCTGGGTGGCTCAGTCGGTAAAGCGTCTGACTTTGGATTTCAGCTCAGGTCATAATCTTGTGGCTCGTGGGTTTTAGTCCTGTGTCGGGCTCCCTGCTGTCAGCACAGAGCCTGCTTCAGTTCCTCTGTTCCCTCTGCCCCTCTCCCACTGGTTCCCTCTCTCTCAAAAATAAACATTTTTTAAAAAATAAAAAATAAAAGATGATAAGAATGTATATGTGTAGGCAAGACATTAAAAAAAAAAAGAACTAGGGGTGTCTGAGTGTCTCAACTGGTTAAGCATCTGACTCTTGGTTTCGGCTCAGATCATGATCTCACACTTCATGAATTACAGCCCTGCATCAGGCTCTGTGCTGACAGTGTGGAGCCTGCTAGAGATTCTCTCTCTCCCCCCCTCTCTGCTCCTACCCCACTTGCACTGTCTCTTTCTCAAAATAAATAAACTTTAAAAAAATAAAATAAAAAAAGAACTAGATCAGTAGTTACTCATCATATGTTTGGTGAGTATTGTAAGTGGTGAATCAAACTCCTTTGGCAGAGTTTATAACTTTAAATGAACAAATACCATTTTTTGCAACATTCTAACAAATGTAGTTTCCTACAACAATTCATAATCTCAAGGTTACAAATCGAGATTCTTTGAAACTATTAAAATAAACCTTTTGATATTATTGGGAAGCCCTGCTCCTTTTGATAAACATAGAAACTCAGCTCTATGAGCCAAAATTAAGTATAGCTTTAGCTTAAATTCAAAGAAAAATGGTATATAATTGTACACTATTCTTTCTTCTTATCTATGTGAACAGAAGTTAATGGTTAATTTAGTGTTTTGCCCTCTCAGAAACACTTGTACCCTTACAAAATTTTTACTTTGAGCTTGTGGCCTTTGGTCTCAATCTAACTATAATCAAGTCTGAATCTAAGGTATTCAGGGCTTCTGATAATTCATTTATCCAGAAAGTCAATTGTTTACAGAATGAGAAGATTTCTTCATATTCATGAATGATAGCTATTGTTATTATTATTGTAAAGAGAATATCCATTTGTTCCATTATGCTTTAGAAGTTAGAACTAGAGGGGCACCTGGGTGGTTCAGTGGGTTAAGCATTCAACTTCTGCTCAGGTCACGATCTCGCCATTCCCAAGTTTGAGTCCCGAGTGGGACTCTGTGCTGACAGCTCAGAGCCTGGAGTCTGTTTCAGATTCTGTGTCTCCTTTGCACTCTCTGCCCCTCCCCCACTCACGCTCTGTCTCTCTCTTTGTCTCTCTCTCTTTCAAAAATAAATAAACATTTTAAAATTTTTTAAAAAAAGAAGTTAGAGCTAGAGGTAAATGGGATGAGAAGCTACAGGAAAGATTTCAGTTCAACAATGGGAAAAACATTCTAAAAGCAAAAACTATCCCACATGGAATGGGCTACTTGTAAGGTAGTAAATTCCTGGTCACCAGAGATGTGAGAAAAGGGGCCTATTGACAGAATGTTGGAGGTGGATAGACAGGAGTCCTATGATTAGGTTAGAAATGGACTGTATTGCTCAGATTCCTTCTAATTCTAAAAGTGAATCAAGAAAGTTGAAGGGGAAAAGGCAAAAACAAAGGATTAGGAATTTCAGTTCAACTCACTGATTTCAGGGCAGGATTTCCTGTTATTTTTAATATTTAGTGCCCTGAGTCTCTCAGGGAGGGGACCATTCTAAAGGGCTTCTGTCTTTTGTATTACATTGGATAATGAAAAAGGCTCCCAATTAAAAATAAACAAGCTTCTCATTAACAATTTAGTAAGGGGGAAACAAACTTACTGAAAAATAAACTGGCTGCTCCTGAGTGTGAGGTGCCGAGCTGCTTTCCAACCACTCAGAACCCAAGACTCAGGGCATAAGGTCCCAATAAGCATCATCTGTTAGGAGAAAGTCCATCCTGGTTGGTGGCCAGCTACTCTCTGTGTAGAGCTAAGCAGCATCAAAGGGATTCTTTTCAGGGCTGAAAGTAGCAATCCAGATACTAACTCTCACAATCCCTCACTGAGTCACAGCAGACAGTTTTTTTAAAAAGCAGTTTATCAGCAACTTTCACTTTTTTTAAAGTTTTTAAAAATTTTACTTATTTTTTGAGAGACAGAGAGAGAGAGAGAGAGAGAGCATGTGTGCAAGTTGGGGAGGGGCATAAAGAGAGAGGAGGACAGAAGATCTGAAGCAGGCTCCATGCTGACAGCAGAGAGCCCGATGTGGGGCTGGAACTCACAAACTGCAAGATCAGGACCTGAGCTGCAATCAGATGCTTAACCAACTGAGCCACCAGGCACCCCCCCAACCCTCATATTTAATCCTTGTAACAATCCCCTGCAGCTGATAGAAGGGGTTGTTACCTATTTTTTTCTCATTCATTGCACTTTTAATTCCTGTGGTCCTTTTCTTTCTAAAGGGCCTCTTCTAGTTTTTTTTTTTTTTTTTTAATTTACATCCAAGTTAGTTAGCATACAGTGCAACGGGTTGTTATCTATTTGACAGTTGGGAAAACACAGGCTCAGAGATAGGAAACCTCACAAGTCCGTCATGAAAGAGCTAAATCTGAGCCCAAAGCTCATTCCACTACCTCACAGCTTTGGAGAGGATTGGAATTTCTCTCTAGGATAGGAAAGATCATGTGAACAGAAGGTCTGTCTAATGAGGAATTAATTTGTTACTATAAGGGATCTTAAACTTTAGGGTCTAATAGAATCATCTGGAGCACTTGTTAAAGCAGGTTGCTAGGTCTCTCCCCCAGAGTTTTTGATCCATTATGTCTGGGTTGGGGCTCAAGATTTTAATTGCTAGCATATTCCCAGCAGATGCTGATGATGTTGGTCCAGGAAGACACTGGGAGAGCCACTCTTACTCTGTCCTTCCTTTCCACTGTCTTCTTTCAGATGCCAGAAGGCAAATGAGGATGATTTAAGCAGAAAAACAGAAGGGTTTTACACCTCCTTTGGCTGCTGCTGAGAGACAAGTGTGCTATCCCAGGGTGAGACTGAAGAGCACCATGCCAGGAGTCAAAGGGTAGAATTCAAGGCCCTAGCTGTGACACTGGGGAGGTGAGATTTAATGCCTTTAAGATCATTCGGATCCCTGAGATGCTTAGGCCTTGGGCAAATCTTTCTTGTCTCTCTCTGGAGCTCTTTGATCATGATCATAAAATGTCCTGAGGGGTTGTGTGGTCAGGTGGGGTGACCTCCAAGGTCCCTGCCAGTTCTAACATTCTGGCTCTATACTTATTGCTAGAATCTTGATTTCTCTAGGTGCCCATGGCTCCAGGGTGGACAGAGAGTAGCTGATATTTAACATAAGCCACAAGAGATCTGAGAAATCAGAGTGTGCGTGGGAAATCCTCTTCACATGATGGCTGTGAGACCTCATGGGGGAGCTGGTGAGAACTCTGGAGTGTGAAATCAGAAATTATGTCTCCAGAGAAGAGAAATGTGGGTTAAAAATCAATTAAATGTCTTCTCGTTCTGTCTTAATTAAAAAGGAACAATGAACAGAGGATTTTGTACAGAAAGGAAACAAACTCCTCAGACTTATTTGTGATAGAAAACAAGCCTTCTTATGTAACTAATCAGGTTAAGGTGAGGTCTCCAGTAAGATTACATTTTTACCATGTTCTGTCGTTTAATGTAAGTTACAAGTCTTTCCTGTATTTTCCCAACTTTTAATGTAAATAGGTAAGGTTAACTACTAAAGCTTATAAAATATGTTTCAGAGAGTTGCATAAAGGCACGAAACATATTTATTGTGAGAAAGAGCATTACATAAAACCTTGGATTGCGAGTAACTTGTTCTGCAAATGTTCCATAAGATGAACAAACATTTCTAATGCATTTTGACTTGATAAGCAATGTCTTGCAATATGAGTAGTATGTGATGCCAAATGTCACATGATCACAGCTGAATCAAAAATTCTTGAAATTCGCTTTGATATACAAGTGCTTTGGATTACAAGCATGTTCCTGGAACAAATTATGCTTGCAAACCAAGGTGTTACTGGTACTTTGAAAAATGTGCCTGCTATTATTCACTTAATTTATAAATGACCTTTCTAGTGTTTTCTTTTCCTTTTCCCTTCTTCATTCCCCAACACATAGCGAAACCTCTGAGAGTAGAAAGCAGTTTGGCAGTTCAGTCTTCTTTTACTCCCCTGAAGTTGCTGGTTTTGGAAGTAAGGTGTCTTTAGCTATTTCTAATTCAAACATCAAGGTGAAACATATTCCATAGAACAAGGAATCAAAGCCCTAAGATGCAAAGCTTAAGGAGGGAAGAGGAAAGCTGCCAAAACTTTTGCTGTGGAGGATAGGGAGAAATATGTGCCCAAGGTCGATATAGAAGTGACCATCAGGTGAGGCATCCAAGGGCCAGGGCCACACTTAAATCAACTGTTTCAAGTTGGTATCTCTCCTTCATTGCTCTCATCAACGAAACATATTTATAGAAGAGCTTGGCATCTGACCCAGTCTTCACTCTATTGCAGTAACTGTCAAAGGGTAGTTACCAGACCACCAGTATCAGCATCACCTAGGAACTTGTTAGAAAAGCAAATTCTCAGGCTACCAAGCCAACTAAATCAGAAACTCTGGGTGTAGGGCCCAGAAATATGTGTTTTAAAAAGCCTTATAATGGATTCTGATCCACACTAAAGTTTGGGAGCCACTGGGCTATTGCAATCCTATAATAAGTTGAGAGACTTCAATATTCAGTTCAATCACCATTCAGCTTTCTAGCCTCTTACTCCTTGACGTCCTCAATTCTAATGATGCTCCCTTTCACTGCAGCCACCCATCCCCATGGCTGCACCCTGGACCTTGTCAGACTCAAAAGTCCTTCATGTCTGAAGTCTGAAAACATCCTACACACACATTACAATCCCTTTATCTTTGTACAGTTTGTGCTTTCCTTGAATGGTAACAAATTCTTTGAGGGCTTCATGTAGACATGGAGAGGTCAGCCCTATATATTCTGATGAGCCCAAAAATCTTCTCCTGAGTCTTTCTCCCAAGCTTAAGACCTCTACATCCAATGCCAAATTCAGACTTCGCCTGGATATCCCACTGGTGTCTCACAGCAACAGATCCAAAAATTAACTCCCTATCCTTCCCCCAAATTTGTTCCCCTTCTTGTGCTCCCTATCTCAGGGGCAGATGACCACAGATGAGTCTTTAAGGTGACTCAGGAGTCATCCCTTTTTCTTTTAATTTAAAAAAATTTTAAGTTTATTTATTTTTAAGAGAGAGAGACAGAGTGTGAACAGAGGAGGGGTAGAGAGAGAGGGAGACACAGAATATGAAGCAGGCTCCAGGCCCTGAGCTGTCAGCACAGAGCCCGACGCGGGGCTCAAACCCACGAACAGCAAGATCATGACTGAGGTCATGAGGCTTAACTGACTGAGCCACCCATGCACCCCTAGGAGTCATCCTTGACACCTTCCTCTCTTTCACCCCCTACAGCCAAAAAGTCATGCAAATCCCACCAATTTTACCTCATGGGGGTTATAAGTTATTCATTTATTCTTGGGGTGGTGGGTTTAAGCCCCACACTAGGTATAGATATTACCATAAAAAATAAACTTAAAAACAAACAAATAAAGTGTACAATTCAGTGGTTTTTTTAGTAAATTCACATAATGGTGCAATCATCATCACTAATTTCAGAGACCTGTACCCAACACCAGGCATTCCTTCCTACCCCAGGACCTGAAAACCACTAATCTCTGTCCTATCTCTATGAATTTGGCTATTCTGGACATTTCATAGAAATGGTATCATATAATATGTGTCCTTCTCTCTCTGGCTTCTTCCACCTAACATTATGTTTTCAAGGCACACCTATGTTGTAACATGTATCAGGACCTCATTCCTTTTCATGGCTGAATAATATTCCATGGTATGGATGTACCATAATTTGCTTATCCACTCCTTAGTTGATGTACACGTGGGTTGTTTTCATTTTTTGGCTATTATGAATGACACTGTTATGACCATGCATGTTAAAGATTTCATGTAAATGCATGTCTTCGTTTCTTTTGGGTATATACCTAGGAGTAGTGTATACCTAGGTACATGGTACCTCTCTCTATAATTTTGATAAACTGCCAAACTGTTTTCCAAAAAAGCTGCCCCATTTTACATTCCCATGAGGAATATATGAGTGTTCCAATTTCTCCACATTCTCACCATTTGTTATTGTCCACCTTTAAAATTTTTTTTGTTTATTTATTTAGTTTGAGAGAGAGAGTGAGAGAGCACGAGGGGGGAAGGATCAGACAGAGGAGAGACAGAATCCCAAGCAGGCTCTCAACATCAGCGCAGAGCCCAATGTGGGGCTTGAACTCATGAACTGTGAGATCATGACCTGAGCCGAGATCAAGAATTAGACACTTAACCGACTGTGCCACCCAGGTGCCTTCAGCTTTTTTATTATAGACATCCCAGTAGGTGTAAAATAGTACCTCATTGTGATTTGAATCTGCATTTCCCTAATGACTAATGAGGTTGAGCATCTTTTCATGAGCTTAAAACTTGTTTCCAGTCTTTTTTAAAAATTCTTTTAATGTTTTATTTATTTTTGAGAGAGAGAGAGAGAGAGAGAAGTGTGAGCAGGGGAGGGTCAGAGAGAGAGGGAGACATAAAATCCGAAGACAGGCTCCGGGCTCTGAGCTAGCTGTCAGCATAGAGCCCAACATGGGTATCGAACCCACAAACCGTGAGATCATGACCCGAGCCGAAGTCGGGCGCTTAATCGACTGAGCCACCCAGGAGCCCCTCCCCCTTTTTTAAATATATAAAAACGTGTGTGTGTGTGTGTGTGTGCGCGCGCGCGCGCGTGTTTCGGTGTTTGTTTTCAGAGAGAGAATGTGAGTGGAAGAGAAGGGCAGAGGGAGAGAGAGAGAATCTTAAGTGATGTGGGGCTTGATCCTACAGCCCTGGGATCATGACCTGAGCCAAAATTAAGAGTCAAATGCTCAATCGATTGAGCCACCCAGGCACCCCGTCTCCAGTCTTAAATCTCTAATTCAATCCCCTTTTGCTACCAAATTATTTTTCTAAACCACATTACACTCCAGTTTGGAGCTTTTTAATGGCTCCACATCCCCTACAGGGTAAGGGCAAATCCCCTTAATTTGACAACTGAGGCACTTTCCCACCTGGCCTCTGTCCATGCCTTGGGCAACAATATGTCCATTCTGTGTCTCTGAGCTCTGTTCTAGCCATATTAAACAACACGTAGTTCTTGGAATAGATCGATACATTGATAGCTAGTGCTATTTCAAGCCCCTATGCATTCATTTATAGCATTCCCTTTGTCAAGAAACCCTTTCTTGGTTTCTTCAAATATGTCTTCCACTTGCTCTTTGATACTAGACTTACATATCTCTTCCCCTAGAAGGCCTTTCCTGATCAAACCCTCCATAATTATGTATCCCTTATGAGTTTCCCTCTACAGCGATACTATATCAGAGTTGTCTCTTTGCTTGTATCCTCAACTGGGCTGTGAGCTCCTTGAGAGTATTGACTGGATTCAATTTACTTCTGTTTTCAGGGCCCAGAACATGGCATGACTGGAGGAATTAATTTCATGGGATCCTCATGTCCCTCAAATGCCCTCTGGCTGAAGTGCTAAGAACTTGTTCCAGTTCCTCAGGAGAAGGCAAAGCCAGCTTACCTTTAGGGCATCTTAAAATAGCCCAGACTATTCAGACACAAAACCTTCTCCAGTTGCAGGAGTGTGTACTAGTTGAAAAACAAGACATGTGTAAAAGGAGTAATATTAATAATGGACTAATATTAATCTATTTGGGGCCATCTACAGACACTGGATTATTTTTTTATTGTAAGCATTTGTCATGCACTACTAGGAGCCAGACACTTTCACTCTCACACAATTATCTTATTAAAGAGGCAATATAGAGTATAGAACCTGTTAAAACTATAGACTCTGGAGCAAGCCAATCTGCCTGGGTTTCACTCATAGCTCCATAATTACTAGATGCATGATCCTGAAAAAGTTATGTGGCATTTCTGTGTCTCTGTTTCTTTATCTATAAAATTTTATTGTACTTACCTGATAGAATTCTAGTGAAGATTAAGAGAGTTAATTATTATATATTATACATATATATATATATATATATAATATGTATCTTAGAACAGGACTTGGTAGGATATGTGTTATATAAGCATTAACAATTGTTATAAAATCCTCTTGACAATCCTGCAAGCTAGATATTATTATCCCTATTTTACAGATGAAGAAACTGAAGTTTACAGAGAGGGTATAGAATTAAATTGACTCCCAGGCCTGGTAACTGATCAAGATCTCATACTTTCTATGCACATTTTCTTGTCTTTAACCCCTCTGCTACTCTCTGTCAGGATGAGGTGGGAGAAAAGAAAAAAATGGCAGTTAGTTTGGAACACTCACCCCAATTGGACTACTGGGACCTTGTCTCCAAGGTACCTTTCTGTAGACAGTCAACTGCCTACGTCCTCCAAATCATGATATGCCATGGACTGGAGGCGCGGGGGGGGGGCGCGTGTGCATGTGAAATTCCACTTCCCTAAGCACCCTTGCCTGTCATCTACTATTCAGTGTCCTAGCTCTTTCCTAGGAGGTCATATGCATGTAAAGTATTTACAAATAATTTATTCTTCAATAAATATTTTTAAAAATTTTTTAACGTTTATTCATTTTTGAGAGACAGAGAGAGACAGAGTGTGAGCAGGGGAGGGGCAGAGAGAGAGGGAGACACGGAATTGGAAGCAGGCTCCAGGCTCTAAGCTGTCAGCACAGAGCCCAATGCAGGGCTCAAGCTCAAAAACCGTGAGATCATGACCTGAGCTGAAGTTGAATGCTCAACAGACTGAGCCACCAAGGAGCCCCTCTTCAATAAATATTAAATGAGTCTTTGGAAAGCCCTTCTTAAACCTGGAAGAATGCTATGGGTGGCAAATTCCCTAACAATAACTTGTTTACTCTACATTCTTTCCACTGGTTCACAAGCCCAGTAAATACCTCTCCTTTGTGTCACACCATATGCTGGACACTAAGGACACAAACATAAATAAAACTCAGTCCCTGCCATCAAGGTGCTCAAGTCTTGTGAGGAAAAAGATAGACAACAGCAGAAGAATATGATCAGCACTCATAAAAGAAGCATGGTGCCTCCCAGAAAATAGAGGAGGCATCGAGCCCAGTTGACCTGGGTTTTGAAAGGCAAATATAAATTAAAAGGGGAGGAAAGGGAACCACGAGTGTGAAAGCACTGGAGGATGAAACCACGATGACGTATTTAAGCTCTACAAATAGTTTCGGACAAGGCACAAAGAATATATGTATGGCAAGGGAAGAGAGAAAGCAGGAGAGGCTGGCTGGGGCAGATCACAGCAGGGCTTGTGTGCAAAGGTAAGGAGTTTGTAATTCAACTTTAACATATTGTGACATTTGGTTACAACCCTTTTCCTGCACAGCTGCTTTTTTTCTGGCAGTCAGCACTCAGTTACACTTAGAAATCCAGATTAATTTACCCATTCATTTATTCAATCTTCAACATGTACTGAGGACGTATCAGTTCTTATGTAGGGACAGGAGACCTCAGGAATAGACTTTTGGGATCACAGATTGAAATCCTGCAAGCTTTGGAGGCATCTGGGTGGCTCAGCTGGTTAAATGTCTGACTCAGTTTCAGCTCAGGTCATGATCTCACCGTTTGTGAGTTCAAGCCCTGCATTGGGCTCTGCACTGACAGTGTGGAGCCTGCTTGGGATTCTCTCTCTTTTTCTCTCTCTGCCCCTACCCTGCTCACACACACACACACACACACACTCTCTCTCTCTCTCTCTTTCTCTCTCTCAAAATAAATAAACTTAAAAAATAAATAAATCCTGTGAGCTTTTAAAGAAGGCACTAAATCTCAGCCCAGGCTTGAGATGATTTACCCGAAACCCTATCCCCTCCCTGCTCTTGGTGTTGGGTCATTGGACTTCCCTGAACATGCTGCAGTGAACTGGGTCCAGGACACATTATGGGAATGGCTACAATGGCAACAGCTGAACCAGTCAGTCTCGGTGGTGAATAATTGCCTACTGTCCTCAGACACATGAAGCCTCATGAGTGAGATGGAAAAAGTATATTAAGTCCTTGCTTCTGGGAATTCACAGTCTAAAAACACAAAAAGTTAGACCTGGAAGACACGTTACAAATCATTAGTCACATGGAATAAACGAGCTCTTACAAAGCACCCGACTCCTTTGGGACCCAAGACCCAGTTCCTATCCTTAAGCAGCTCAGAATCTGGTAAAACAGGTAACGTAAAAACAGGTTATGACCACAGTGCTTCAGGATGTGGAGGAGATAGCTGGCTAATCACAGTCCGCCATCAACCAGTAAAAGTTAGGAAGGTGTCCTAAACAGGGGCTGGGGGAGCTCATGTCTGAGCTCTGTTATAGTCTGAGCTGAGGCTGAAGAGAAGTGGGAAGGGCAGCCCTTACAGAGGAAACAACCCGAGGACAGAGAAGAGCAGTAGGTTTGTCTAATACAGGTGGGGAAGTATCAAGTGGAGGGTAAGAAGGGGCCAGATGACAGTCTTGAACGCTGAGCTAGGCAAGCTTGTGGAGTCATTGGTTTCCAACACGAGGGTGACATGGTTAGATCTGTCTTTTATTTTAAGTTTATTTATTTTGAGAGAGAGAGAGAGAGAGGGAGAGAGAGAGAGAGAGAGAGAGAGAGAGCTCATACAAGTGGAAGAGGGGCAGAAGGAGAGGGAGAGAGAGAATCCCAAGCAGGCTCTGTGCTGTCAGCTAGGAATCTGACATGGGGCTCGATTCCAAAAACTGAGATCATGACCTGAGCTGAAATCAAGAGTCAGATGCTTAACTGACTGAGCCACCAAGGCGCCCCTAGATCCACCTTTTAGAAGGAGAAGGCTCTTTCTTTGCTGGACTCCAGTGTACTCACCTGTAAAATGAAGGAGTTAAAGATGATCTTCAAAATCTTTTCAGGGCATGTGTCCTATGAGTCTCCTTTAAAACAGTGCTTCTCAAACTTTATTGTGCATGTGAATGACTTGAGGATCTTGTTAAAATGTAGAGTCTGATTTAGTAGGTCTGAATGGGGCCTAAGAGTCTGCATTTCTATCAAAATCTCAAATGCTGCCCATGTTGCAGATCACACTTTCAGTAGGAAGGACTTAGAATCATTTCCAACCTATAAATTCTAGATTATATGATTAGAAAGAGTATCTTACTTAATTTTAACATTCTTTTAAGGTTTGCAAAGAGATATACTTACATTATCTCCTTTTAGTGCTTTCTACAATTCTTCCCAAAGGGTAAGATAAGGAGACAACACAACTGTGGTTGTGCAAAGCATCCTTAAAACTTAGGTATTATAACCAGTCTGTCTCCTAGCAGTATCATGCTGGTGTAGGGATTGTGAATCTCATTCACAAATGAGGAGACTGAGGATTTGAAAAGAAAATGGACTTAGTCAAGGCCAAATACTGTAGAAGTGGCTGAACAGGAATTAGAATTGAAGACTCCGGACTCCTATTTTAGTGCATCCATTCATTCACTCAACACAAATTTATCGTGCACCAACCATAATTTAGACCTGTCGCAACATGCGAATGTGGAGAAAGTTACCTTTCAACTGGGGTTTTTTAAGATTTTTTTTATATAGTTTATTTATTTTTGAGACAGAGAGAGACAGAGCACGAGTGGGGGAGGGGCAGAGAGAGAGGGAGACACAGAATACGAAACAGGCTCCAGGCTCTGAGCACAGAGCCTGACTCGGGGCTCAAATCACAAACCGTGAGATCATGACCTGAGCCAAAGTCAGACGCTTAACCAACCGAGCCACCCAGGTGCCCCTCAATTAGGGGTTTTTGTCTGTTTTGTTTGCTGATGTATCCTTAGAATCTAGAAGAGTGATTGTCACATAATGGCACTCAAACTTGTGTTGAATGAATAAACAACCCTGTTATATGAATACAACTATTAGCCCCATTTCACAGATGAGTTAGCTAAGGAGCAGGTAAGTAAAACACTTTACTTAAGGCCTCCCAGATAGTAAAAGGCAGAACTAAGGCACTCTTAGAAGAACTCAGAATTGTCTGACCCAAACCCAGTGGTTTTACTCATTGTATACCAGTGGTTCTCAAACTTCAGCATGCAATCATTTGAAGTTTGTTAAAACACAGATTGCTGGGCCCCAAAGTTTCTGATTCAGTAGATCTGGGGTAAGGCCAGAGAATATTTATTTCTAACAAATTCTCAGGTGATTCTGATGCTGCTGCCCCAGGGACCATTTTTGAAAACCAGTGCTCTATACCAAACTGCCTCCCAACTTCTCATTTATTCCTATCAGGTAAATAGAGTAGAGGTTAATGTCCAATGGTAGATGAGGAAATAAGGCCAGAAAAGTAACACAACTTGTCTAAGGTCCCAAAGCAAGTGTGGGATTTCAAGGTAGTGTGATTCTAAACTTATCATTCTTTTTTTTTTTTAATGTTTATTTGTTTTTGAGAGACAGAGACAGATCCAGCAGGAGCGCAGGAGGGGCAGAAAGAGAGAGAGAGAGAGAGAGAGAGAGAGAGACAGAGAGAGAGAGAAAGCAGGCTCCAGGCTCTGAGCTGTCAGCACAGAGCCCGAGATGGAACTCAAACTAGCAGACCGCGAGATCATGACCTGAAATGAAGTTAGACACTTAAGCGACTGAGCCACCCGGGCACCGCCCCCCCCCCCACAAAGTCCTTATCATTCTAATAAACCTTGTTGCCTCAGATGATGATATATAGGCAAGAAACACAGAGGAAACCAGAGGAAGAGAGGGAGAGAGGGTATTTGTCAAAAGGACTAAAGATAAAGTTGGAAAGGTTACCATCCAATTTGCTTCCCTGAAGGAACATTAACTTGCTCTGTGCCC
>CM053570.1:61229399-61293474 GCA_028646485.1 Cryptoprocta ferox
CATTTCCCCATGCTGGATGTCTCTGTCTTTTCTTTTCTTTTTTCTTTTTCTTTTTAGAGAGAGAAAGAGCATGTGCATGAGCTGGGGAGAGGGACAGAGGGAGAGAGAGAGAGAGAAAGAGAAAGAGAGAGAGGGAGAAAGAATCTCAAGCAGGCTCCATGCCCAGCATGGAACACGATGCGGGGCTCAATCCTACAATCCCAGGATCATGACCTGAGCTGAAATCAAGAGTCAGACACCCAAGCAACTGAGATACCCACATGCCCCTTTGCTTGATGTCTTTTAGTGTGCTTGTTCCCTATCCATATGTCTTTGGTGAAACATCTTCTCAAATATTTTGCCTATTTTTTAAAATGTCTTCTGGGACACGTGGTTGGTCAGACAGTTAAATGTCCAACTCTTGGTTTTGGCTCAGGTCATGATCTCATGGTTTCATAGGTTCAAGCCCTGCATCGGGCTCTGCACTGGCAGCACGAGTCTGCTTGAGCTTCTCTGTCTCCCTCTCTCTCTACTCCTCCCCCACTCACTCTGTCTCCCTCAAAATAAATAAATAAACTTAAAAAATTAAGATAAAATAAAATAAATTAAAATATCTTCTTATTGCTGAGTTGTAGGAATTCTCTACATATTCAGGATACAAGTATATTTTGGGATAGGTGGTTTGCAATTTTTCCCCCACCCCCAAAATATATATGAGCACATTTAAATGTTAATAAATGTTACTGAATTGCTCTCCAAAAAGAAGACATCAATTTACATTCCCACCAATAGTGTATGGGAATGGCCATTTCTCAGCATTCTAACAAACACAGGATGCCAATCTTTGTTGATCTGAGAGATGAAAATGATATCATAATGTTTTTAGTTTGCCTTCCTTTTTTTAAAAAAATTTTTTTAATGTTTATCTATTTTTTGAGAGGGAGAGAGACAGAGAGCACGAGCAGGGGAGGGCAGAGAGAGAAGGAGATACAGAATCCGAAGCAGGCTCCAGACTCTGAGCTGTCAGCACAAAGCCTGATGCGGGGCTCGAACCCACGAACCACGAGATCATGACCTGAGCGGAAGTCGGATGCCTAACCAACTGAGCCACCCAGGCACTCCAGTTTGCCTTCCTTTGATCATTCGGAGGAGCATCTCATCATATGTTTATTGACCAGTGCTTTTTCTCTTCGAAGAGTTGCATGTTCTTATTGAAACCTTGCATTTTTCAATTTTGTATCCCTTAAGCCCTAGCCATTTGCAAGCATCCAGGGAAAGTTTGTTGAGTGAATGAAGAATAAATGAGATAATGAATCTAAAATACTAAACTCATAATTAATGATCAATTAATATTAGTTGAATCGAAGTCTGGAGTCAGGAGTTGAGTGCTATAATATCCTTCAATTCTTCCCTCCAGGATTCGGGATGGTTATTGTGAACTCTAGGATTCGAGGAGGGCTGGTTTCTCCTCCTATCCTCTCACTGTGTGTTTTAGAATAAACACTTCACTTCTCTGACCTTCAACTTCTCAGCAACAGTCTAAACAGTGTCTACAAGCTGTACCATGCTTAACAAGAAGGGATATTAGGTTAAAAAAAAAGAGAGAGAGATTTACAAGAAGCATGTATTCATGTATTACTTGAATAATTAAGTTTAAAAAGTAAATGTGAACATTTATAAGAATAAGGAGGAATAGATCTACAGAGATAAGGACAAAACTAAAAAAAGAAGTTGGCTACCTTTTTGATGATACTAAATTTCCTTTTAAATATGTGACTTCATACTTGGCCCAGCCTGTCTTCCATCTTTTCCCCAACTCTCTATCACCCTCTACTGCCCAGGTGGCCTTATTTTAATGTAGTTCAGCTCAGCAAATGATTAAGGGAAAAGTATCATTTGTGGCCTGTCCCTGACCTTGGCTATCATCTTCACCAAGCCTTTCTCTGTTCTTGACCCTGTGACTGGCACAAGAGCCCAAAAGCTCACAGTGTCATGGGGGACACCAACTTTCATGCCATTATGGGCATGACAAGAAACATTTCTGGAACAAGAATGACTCTGAGCCAGGCACTCTGCGAAGCATACTGCACACAGGAACTTTAGTCCTACTGATAGCCACAAGGGATTTTCATTTACAGAACAGGAATCAAGCTCATAAATGTGATTGGTTCAAGGTAACTACTTAGTAAACAGGGGACATGCATGGATTCTGATTAAGATCTGTATCCTTTCCCCCCCCAAAAAAGATCTGTCTGTCCTCCAAAGCCAGTCTTTTCCTACTATATTACATCAGAATAAAAAGTGGCATGGAACACTGAAGTGGGACCATTTAAATCTACTTTGGGGGATGTGTGGCTGTTGCACCTGGGAAGACTCTACAGAGGAGAGAATCTCTGATTTGAGCAGAGAAAGGGGGTTAAGGCCTTAAGAGCAGCAGTAAACAGGGACACAAACCTGGGACCTATTCAGCGATCAGAAGGTTGAATGGGGTATGGGGCAAGAGAGGCATGATATGAGGCTAAAATCAGATTGCATCAGGGCCTTGAAGGCCAGGATAAGGAAGTTGGGCTCAAAATCAAAGGTCAGGGTTTCCTTTCCAGGGGTATGTGTACTGAGGGGTCTCCCAAGGTGATCAGGGGTATGAGAAATCACACAAAAATGTGTCATATCACTTGGAATGTCAGTTTTACTAAAGGGCTTGGGAGAAGGCAATCTTGTGTTTTCCTATAAAAGATATACTATGGAACTTAATGTGAAATCATAAGAATTTTAGAAATAAAATTGGGGGGGGGGTTACCTGGGTGGCTCAGTTAGTTAAGTGTCTGATATCAGCTCAGGTCATGATCTCACGGTTCACAAGTTTGAGCCCCTCGTTGGGCTCTGTGCTGACAGCTTAAAGCCTGAAATCTGCTTTGGATTCTCTGTCTCCCTCTCTCTCTCTGCCCCTCCCCCACTTGTGCGCAAGCATCGCGCGCGCGCTCTCTCTCTCTCTCTCAAAAATAAATAAACATTTAAAAATATTTAAAAAATAAAATAAAATAAAATTTGGACTTCAAAGACATTTCCCAGTTACAGTAACCTGCTCACCAATAAGGAAGTGGTTGGAAGTAGTCCACTCTCTGATGCCTTTCGGGATAGGTTAATAGTGGAGTCATTGGGGAAGCAGTGCTGTAAGTGATGAGAAACCAAGGACTGAGTACCACTGAGGACTCTAGAATAGCGCTGGCTGGGACTAAAAAATGAACAGGATCTGACTGTCTTTGGAGAGCTTTCAGTCTAGGCTTTAGGGAACTGATGATTCTGTACAATAGAACAAAGCAAAAACCAGGTGAAGTTTCTTTCCTCTGCCCCATCTCCTTCACATGTTCCTCTTGTACCATATGCACTTTTATTTAAAAAAGTATTTATCACACCACTATTCTTCCACTTCCTGTATGATCTTGGACAAGTTACTTCTCTGTAGCTTAGTTTCCTCATCTGCAGAATGGGGATAAAAATACCTACCCCCTGGTGTCACAATGTGGGTCATAGTGAGAATTAAATGAAAATTTGTATAAAATCTCTTAGAATAGAATCTGGAACAAAGTTCAACACTGTTTAAGCAGTAGCTATTATAATAGAATTATTGCTACAACCTCTATAGCTACTGTCTTCCAGTAATCATCTCCCATTGCCATTCATTTCTTAGGCCATTCAGGTTGGGAGTGAAAGGTGGGGGATAGGTCTGGGAGGAAAATACAGATGAACCAGACTTGTCACTGCACAGACTTATGAATATTGGTTTGTGCAGCCATATCTAACACATAGGGGATGCTTAGAATGCTTGCTGAATGAATAAACAAATGTCTTCCCATTAAACTGCAAGCTCTTTAAAGGCAGGGACCATATTTCCTAGCTGTTGTATTACTGGAACCAAGCCCTGGGTGAGGCACACAGTAGGCACTTAGAGATCGCCGGAACAAACGAATGAATGAAGAAATAAATAACTGCAGGCAGAAAATTATTAGGGCACAAAGCTGGCACAGAAAAATGTGCTGCAGAAAGACTGCCACCAGTTTTAGGAAAGGAGTGAACATAGCAAGAGACATTGCAGCCAAAGGCTTAACAGCTTGAGGCCTCATCAGCTCGAGGATTTAGGTTCGCTGCGCTCCCTCTTCCGGGATACGGGAGAGCGCAGACCTCCGCGGCCCGCCCCTCCCAGGCCCCGCCCCTCCGCCGGCTCACGTGACCGGGGGGCGGGTGTGCAGAACATTCAGGGGAGGAGCGGCCGTCTAAAGTCGGCTGAGCGAGCAGGGGCCATGGCGGGCGTGGTGGACTTCCAAGACGAGGATCAGGTGAAGTCCTTTCTGGAGAACTTGGAGGTGGAGTGCAACTACCAATGCTACCGCGAGAAGGACCCGAACGGTGAGCGCCGCCAGCGCAGCCCGGGGACACGTGGGGACGCTGGGGGAGGGGAGAGGGCCAGACCGGTCACTGGCAACCTCTGGAAGGGTCTCCGGCCGGGGACTCGTCGGGACGCGATGGGACGACGACGACGCTGTGTGTTGGGGAGGAACGGGTTGGGTTCCTCGAGGACATGCGGGGATCGCAGCGGCGGAATACTGGGAGGGACCGAGCCTGGAGGCCGGGGCGCGTGCGAAGAGAAGTGCTTGGGTGCTGGAGGTAGAGGGATGGAGATACATCAATGAACAGATAAAATTCCCCGTCCTTCTGGAGCTTACATTCTAGTGGAGGGAATTGGACAATAAACGTAAGGAAATACATGAAATTGTGTGTTAGAATCTAGTCTTTAGTGCAATGGAAAAAAGGACTGACGTATAGGGAGTTGAGGAGGGCAGTTTTGAATTAAGTGGTCAGAGGTAGTCATTGAGAAAGTGAAATTTGAACAAAGCCTTGAAGAAGGTAGGGAGATCTATGCTAGACCGAGGTAACATCTAGTGAAAAGGCCCTGAGGCATGAATGTGCCTCTTGTGTTCTGGGAACATTGAGTTCACTTGAGTGTGTGAGTGGATAGTGGTGTTCAAAAGAGGCCACCCAGAGCAGCCTGGTGTGGGCTCACCCCCTGGTGAGTGGTTTATAAAGGAAAAAACCTGACACTAGTCTTACCTTCTAATAGCATGCAGTCTGGTTTCCAGAATATGATATAGCTATTTCTTGAAGTAACCAACTAACCAGGGTTGCTCTGCAGTTATGATGGCTGAACAAGAACCCATGGTGGTCCTTTGAGGGCTCACCTGTGTCCTAAGAGGAGTGGGAGTCACTGAGGAGCAGGATTGTTGGGGAGGACTTCTGGGGGGAGCTCAGGAGGAGCAGGCAAGCGTAGATTATGGAGGGGGGGAGAAGAGAATACTGTCTTCTGGAAGGTTGAAGTGAGACTGTAGTAAGAAATAAGATTGAAGAGTGAGGTGTGTCAGGCCTTGAATGGCAGGGTAAGGCATTTCAACTATTCTGTAGGCATTGGAGAGCCACGCATGTTTTTGAGGAGAGAGTTCATGGTAACGTACTCTGGAGAGTATACCAAACATTGGAATGGGGAAGGAGGGGCATCCAAGGGCTGGCAGTAGCACTTTAGACAGAGAGCCTGAGAGGAGGCTATAGTGACTATACCCACTGTCTTTTGAAGTCATCATGATCTCTTACCAGGATAACTGAAATAACCGTCTCACCTGCGTCTGTTTGCATGCTCACTCCCTTAAAATCTGTTCTCTGCCCTCAAACTGATAGTTAAATTTTCATTTTATTCGATTAAGTTATTAAAATTATTTCATTTTATTCTATTACTAGATTTTTAAATAACAAAAGAACATGTTTGTTGTCATCATTACTGGAGTATACCCCTCATTCGTTTTGTTCTTTCATATTCATCTGGGCATATACAAACATATATATTGGAATAGCCTTTTATTTTTTATTGATTTTTTTTAATGTTTACTTATTTTTGAGAGAGAGACAGAGAGGCAGAGAGAGAGGGAGACACAGAATCAAAACAGGGTCCAGGCTCCCAGCTGTCAGTGGTGAATCCCATGCGGGGCTCGAACTCATCAACTGTGAGATCATGACCTGAGCCTAAGTCGGATGCTCAACCCACTGAGCCACCCAGGCGCCCCTATCTTAAAACCCTCAAGTGATTTGCCGTTGACCTGGAATAAAATCCTCACTCCTTCCTGTGTTCCACAATGCCCTGTTATCTGGTCCCTGTCTTTCTCTCTTCATTTCCTACCCCTTTTCTCCTAGATCCAGCCACATTATACCTTATTTGTACCAAGCGTACTCTCTCTTTGGGGTCTTTTAATTTACTTTTTCTTGTGCCTGGGACTTTCTGCCCCTTCCTGTTTCATTGTCTTTAAATCATTAATTCATTCTTGTTATTCACATTTCAGCTCAGATATCCCAGTCCTTACTAGGTCCTCCCTGATTGCTCAGTCTTATAACTTTTCCGGCAGTGTGCACAACATACTATCTTGTCCTGTTTTGTTTCAATCATACAACATTTGTTACCGTTTAAATGTATCTTAAAAAATATAAATGCATCTTGCTCACCTATTTACTTATTTTTTCCCTCCTCTAGAATGTAATTTTTAGGAGGGGAAGTGACTATTCCCAGCGTCTAGAACAATGTTTGGTAGATGGCTGCACATAGATGCTCAAATATTTGTTGAAGGAAAATTAATGAGATGAGTGTCATTTGGGATGAAGAAGGGACGGGGCAGAGATTTTAAGAAGAGGCTTACTGGGACTAGAGACTGCTAAAAAGAATGAGTCTATTTCCAACTCCTTTAGTAGCTACCGTTTCTACTCAGTCTTTGGGCTTCCCATTTTCAGCCTGGCTGAAGAATATAGTCATAGAAACACCCCTTTCTTGCTACTACAAAGACTAGCCCATGGACCCTTTTGGTTTTAGGTGTTTTTGTGCTGAACTTCCTGAGACGTTCCAAAGGTAGCAAAGTTTCAGTCATGGAAGTCACTGGGTCTTTGGTCCCGGCTAACAGGGACCCGAAGGGCTCCGCCAGAATGGCTGGTGAGTGGTGGAGCCAGAATAGCGGCCATGGGCTCCCCAGACTGTACACTGCTCAGCCCTGGCTAAGGACAGACAATGCCAGTTGTAGGAATGGCTGAACACCTCCTGCATTCTTTGTGGTGAGGTCACCTCGCTACACCTTTAGGACAGAAGCTGGTCCTAAAGAAAGACACATTCTGGCCTGCCACATCCCCCCACCCCCCACTGAGCTGCAGACCCTCCCCGCCCCCCACGAAGAACAGCTCTTGCCTTTTCTTCACAGGATGCTATCGGTTGGTGGACTATTTGGAAGGGATCCAGAAGAATTTCGAGGAGGCTGCCAAGGTGCTGAAGTTCAACTGTGAAGAGAACAAACACAGTGATAGCTGCTATAAACTGGGGGCCTATTATGTGACTGGAAAAGGTAAGGCAGTGCCTGCTTTCTTTGGTCATTGTCATTGATAGTAGTGCTGGCATCACATCCTGAGCCTCATGCTGAAGGGTCCTCACTGGCCAGGCTGTGGGGAAGCACATTGTAGGAAGATTTGGAGAGCAGCAGAGGGATGGGGGAAGAACACAGCCTTTCAAGTTAGGCAGACCTTAGGGAATAATATTAGCAAGTAGTGGGACCTTGACCCAGTCATTCTAACTCTGCCTCAGTTATATCGCCTGTAGAATGGAGAAAAAAATAGTACTTGTTACTAAGTAATATTAAAGAAGTATAATGAGAGAATGCAGGTGATGACATCAGCATGTGCCTGGCACAGAGGAAGGGACCAATAATTAATTCTCTACCATATCTTTTCTCCTCATTCTCTAATTTGCAGTTATCGCTGTAGTAGTGAGTAGTGTTTAAATTATCTATAGCTAAATAAGAAATTATTCCAACGGGGCACCTGGGTGGCTCAGTCAGTTAAACGACCGACTTCCGCTCAGGTCATGATCTCATGGTTTGTGAGTTCGAGCCCCGCGTCAGGCTCTGTGCTCACAGCTCACAGCTCAGAGTATGGAGCCTGGGTCAGATTCTGTGTCTCCCTCTCTCTCTCTGCCCCTCCCCTGCTCGTGCTCTGTCTCTCTCTATCTCTCAGAAATAAATAAACATTAAAAAAATTATTCCAACAAACTTATTATTTCACATGGTTTCCATAGATCAGGAGTTTGGGATCAGCTTAGCTATATGCCTCAGGGTCTCTAATGAGGTTGCAGTTAAGACATTAGCCAGGGAGCTGGGGCTATAGTCATTTGAAGGCTTGACTGCGCTACAGTTTTCAGTTCTAAGATGGCTCACTCACCTGTTAGGTAAGGCTTCTGTTCCTTTCTAGCTGTTATCAAGAGACCTCAGTTCCTTGTGACAGGGATCTGTCTGTGGGCTGCTTATGTGTCATTTTGACATGGCATCTTGCTTTCCTCCATAGTGAGTGATCCAAAAGAGAGAGCTGGATGGAATCCACAGTGTCTTTTATGAACTACCCTTGGAAGCCACATGTTTTTCATTTCTAACACATTCTGTTTGTTGGAAGTGAATCAGTCCAGCCCACACTAATTGGAGAGAACTAACATCCAGGCTTTTGAAAGAAGGAATAACAATTTATGGGCATATTTTAAAAACACCACAAATAGAGAATATGACCTTTAATAGCCAACTGGTTTTTTTGCCCACTACTGACTTCTTGAGGATGGTATGATTCATTGATCCATTGTTCCCAATGCCCAGCCAAGCCTGGTTAGAAAGATATTTAGTGAAAGTTTGATGAAGAGGGTATCTTTTTAATTCTCTGGAGTTGTGTGAATTATGTCTGCTTTCATGTGGGACATGGGGCCTGTGGTAATCTCTATTTTGAAGGAAGTTTAACGTCAGTGGGAGTATCAGATTCCCTTGATGGAGCAGATACATTTTTTTTTTACCTAATAATTTTCTTAGTGTCCTTTCCTAAGGAAATAACTGGAAATGCAAATAAAAGTTATGTGAAAAGATACCCTAGTATTATTTATCTGGCAAAATTTTTTTTCATTAACTTACAGTTTACAAGTAATACATAATTTCATTATATTAATGATTAAAAAAACAACAACCCAAAACCTGTTTGCCGACAGTAGCAGTTTAGTTAAAATAAATAATGTTATCTCTAGTGGATGGAATGTTTAATAGCCCATTAAAAAGTAAAGTTTCTTTCTTTTGTTTGTGTATTTATTTTTGAGACAGTGCAAGTTGGGGAGGAGCATAGAGAGGGGGACAGAAGATCCAAAGGGGGTTCTGTGCCGACAGGCTGACAGCAGCAAGCCTGACGTGGGGCTCGAATTCACGGACTGCGAGATCATGACCTGAGCTGAAGTCGGACATTCACCCGATTTAACTAATCTCCACATGCAACATGGGGCTCAAACTCACAACCCTGAGATTAAGAGTTGTGTGCTCTATCAACTGAGCCAGCTAGGCATCTCCCACCCCTTTATTTTTAAGTAATCCATATACTTTTTTTACTATATTTTTCACAAGGACTTTGAATTACTTCTTGAATTAGGGAAAATGAAATAGGCTCTGAAACTATTTTCTCTTATTAGACAAATTTATGTGATTAATTATTGTACATTGAGACTTTTTTCTCTTAAGTATTACTTTATTGAGCATACTTTTACTATCTACAGTGAAAGAGTGAGTTAGATAGGGACCAGTAGATGCAGGGAAGAAGGACACTAATACCTGTTATACCTGGGAGAGCTTGAGAAGCATCTTCAGAGAGACATATAAAATACTAGAGGGGTCAGTGCTGGGAATGTGTGTTCGGTGTTGATGAAGGGGGTGCTGTTGCAGAAGAGGCAGCATTAAAACTGGTCCTTGAAGGACAGAGTGTAGTTTGTTTGATGGAGGTAGTAATAAGAGTTATCTCAGGCAGAGAGAAGGTATGGGGATGTGAAAGAACACAGGGTATTTAGAGTTGAGTACTTAATCCTGTTAAATTTCTCTGGGTGTTCAAACCAAAGTGGTCACAGAAGATCACGTTAGCTGATCTTTGCTACTTGAGCCCTTTTGGATTGCTGTTTAGCAGACCTTGGGCCCTGCCATGTCTAAAAGCCAAAACTGTTGACTGCCCCTGCCTAGTTCTGAGCCAAAGAATTTTCCGGTCTTTTTGCTTTTGCCCTCTTTTCCTAAAAAATGACCCAGTGTCCTTTCTTGACACAGACTGGTTAATAACTCTCCTTTTATCAAGGATAGCTTGGGGCAAGGGAAAGAGTGGGAGGCCAAAGAACCCACTTTTAGACAGTATAGCATCAGGCAAGGCTTTTTCTTTCCATGAGCAGCAAATTCTTTGTTGACAAAATTAGAGTAATAAGGTCCACTCATACCTTCTTCACAGGATTTTCTGAGCATCAGATGAGAATAGATGTGACTGCTTTGTAAAATTGTAAAATGTCTTAGGGGCGCCTGGGTGGCTCAGTTGGTTAAGCGTCCGACATCGGCTCAGGTCATGATTTCATGGTTCGTGAGTTCGAGCCCGTGTCAGGCTCTGTGCTGACAGCTCAGAGCCTGGAGCCTGCTTTATATTCTGTGTCGTCTTCTCTCTCTGCTCCTCCCCCATTCGTGTTCTGCCTCTCTCTCTCTCTCTCTCTCTCTTTCTCTCTCTCTCTCAGAAAAATGAACTTTAAAAAAATTTAAAAAACATTGTAAAATGTTTTAGCAATGTGAACAGGTCTGGTTGTGCTGCAGAAGTTCCTTTGGATTGCACACTTAGAGTGTACACACCCAAGGACTACTTGGGCCAAATGTTTTCGTATAGGAAATCAACTTTGAACTATTTTTGTGAAGCAATTTACATATCCTATGAAAAGAAGCAGAAGTTAACTCTGACACACATCTTTTTGAGGAAATATGCAGCCAATAAAACAGATATTAAGAAGGGTTTCTTTGTATATAATTTTTTTAACATTTATTTATTTTTGAGAGACAGAGACAAAGCATGAGCAGGGGAGAGGCAGAGAGAGAGGAAGACACAGAATCAGAGGCCGGCTCCAGGCTCTGAACTGTCAGCACAGAGCCTGACGCGGGGCTCAAAACCACAAACCGTGAGATCATGACCTGAGCCGAAGTCGATGCTTAACCCACTGAGCCACCCAGGCGCCCCAAGAAGGGTTTCTAATGGGGAGTGAAGAAAGCTCATGATTACAACATGTAAAAAGACCAAATTGGGGCTCCTGGCTGGATCAGTCAGTAGAGCATGGGACTCTTGATCTCAGGGTTGTAAGTTCGAGCCCCATGTTGGGTGCAGAGATCACTTTAAAGAACAAAACAAAACAACAACAACAAAGACCAAAGTACATAAAAAACTACATAAAGTGGGATTACTCTAGAGGAGGAGATGAAGGTTCAGGTAAGTTGATGACAATTGCAAATGAATCTTTTATCTAAAAAAATTTATTTAAGAGACACAGAGAGCACAAGTTGGGGAGAGGGGCAGAGGGAGAGAGAGCAGATCTTAAGCAGGCTGTACACTCAACACTGAGCCTGACATGGGGCTTGATCCCACAACATTGGGATCATGACCTGAGCTGAAATTGATTTTGACACTCAGCTGACTGAGCCACCCAGGCGTCCTGCAAACAAATATTTTATCTCTAATCTAGATCACTCTTGTGAGCTTCAGAGCACATGTAGCTGATTTTTTATTAGGTCTTTCTACTTGGAATTATCACAGGCATGTCAAACTTTACAAATCAGAGGCACCTGAGTGGCTCAGTCAGTTAAGCATCTGACTTGGACTCAGTTCATGATCTCATGGCTCGTGAGTTCAAGCCCTGCGTCAGGCCCTATGTGGACCGTTCAGAGCCTGGAGCCTCCTTCGGATTCTGTATCTCCCTCTCTCTCTGCCTCTCCCCCACTTGCACTCTCTCTTTTCCTCTTAAAAATAAATAAACATTGAAAAAATTAAAAAAAAAAACTTAACAAATCAAATATGGAATTCTTAATTGTTTTCTTCTTCCCCAAATTTATTATGCCCATTATCTTCCACCTTAGCAAGTGGTATCTCTCTCTAGTAGTAGCTAATGGCCAGTTTATCTCCAAAATATGTCTCAAATCTGTCCTATCTCTCTCCTTCGGCTGTCATTCTTATCCAAGACACCTTCCTCACCTGCTTGGATCACAGTTAGGAGATTAATGCAGGTCTCTAACCCTCCTTCCAGAAGGCAACTAAAATGAACTTTTTGGAAAAAAAAAGTATTTATTTTGAGATAGAGAGCATGAGCAGGGTAGGGACAGAGAGAGGGAGAGACAGAATCCCACCAAGCAGGCTCCCCACTCAGCATGGAGCCAGAAATGGGGCTTGATCTCACGACTGGGAGATCATGACCTGAGCCAAAATCAAGAGTCTGACGTTTAACCAACTGAGCCATCCAGGCATTTCTAAAATGAACTTTGAAGAATATAAACCATGGACATTGTCTTGGGCTGAGCTGTGGTGGATGTTTTTGAGGGCAGCCGATCTATAGTCTGTGCTTTCTGTGGAAGCCTGAGCTGGCCTTTGTAGCTTTTTCCCTTTGTGTCATAACCCAGTCTACCAATGACACTGCAGTTCACCAGCTGCCCACCTTAAGAGATTCAAGAACAAGGGGAAAGACAGTATGAAAATGAGGCAATGCCAAGTAGAAGTTAATGTGGATCTGAGGAAAGCTAAGAAGGAAGACTAGATGCTGAAAAGGAGAAATATAAGCTAATTTCCTAATAATGCTGTCCCAGCATTCATTTCTCCATTGACATCTTCCCATGCTCACATCAGTGAACAAGCTGTATAAGCTGTAGAAAACACTGTACATGATAGTTTAGTTTTCTGAGACTTGGTTATCAAGTATGGTGCATTTGACCCACTCTTGGCCCTTCTTGCAGTTTCTGATAGTTCATCTGTAGCATGTGGTTACTTAGGTAATCTTATCTAGACACTTCCAAATTTTTGTTGCAGAAAGGATCCTGTACTCCTGTAGAGGCTACAAAGTGAATTCTTCCTATTTTAGTTCTTCTCCTGCAATGCAGTGATCCAGCAGTATTAGCAGATACCTGGTGGACCATTTCTTACCAGACTGATGGTCCAAATGAGCAGATGGAAGTGGTTGTGAAAAGGGGAGTTGTGCCCCAACTTGTAATGCTTCTAAGAGCTCCTGAGCTGTCAATTGTGACTTCTGTGCTAAGAGCCATAGGAAGTATTGTCACTGGGACAGATGAACAGACTCACATTGTACCAGAAGTGGGAGCACTTGCCATCTTTCCTAACCTGGTAATGAGCCCCAAAACTAATACTCAGAAGGAAGCAATATGGACAGTGCGAAACATCACAGCTGGTTGCCAGGACCAGACACAGCAAGTTGTGAATCATGGATTAGTCCCATTTCTCATTGGCATTCTAAGGAAAACTTTAAAACACAAAAGGAAGCTGTATGGGCTGTGACCAGCTATTCAACTGGTGGGCCAAGTGAATAGATTATAAACCTGGTTCATTGTGGTATAATAGAACCATTGGTGAACCTCTTAACTGTGGGCGAGTTAAATCTTAAATCTTCCAGGCTGCTAAGAAACTAGGCGAAACTGAGAAACTTGGCATAATTATTGAAGAAAGTGGAGGTTTGGACAAAATTGAAGCTCCATAAAACCATGAGTTTTATACAAAGCTTCATTACCCTAGATTGAGAAGTATTTCTCTAGAGGAAAAGCAAAAGAAAAATGTTGTTTTAGAAACTACCTCTGAATGCTATATATTCTAAGTTCAGGATTGCAGACCTGGAACCTTTAACTTTTAGATTGTATAGTTGAGGCAGAGAGTTATTTGTTGTGTACTATGTTTGCTATATGTTTGTCTTATGGTTTCTCTACTAAAAACTCTTTATTTTTTATTTATTTTTATTTTTATTTTATTTCAAAGAGAGAGAGTGCTCTCATAAGTGGGGAAGAGGAACACAGAGAGAGAGAATCCCAAGCAGGCTCCATGCTCAGTGCAGAGCCTGAGACAGGGCTCAATCTCATGACCCTGGAATCATGACCTGAGCCAAAACCAAGAGTCGGATGCTTAACTGACTGAGCCACCCAGGTGCCCTTTAATTTTTTAATTTTACTTTATTTTTATGTTAGAGAAAGAGAGAATACAAGTTGGGGAAAGGAGCAGAAATACAGAGAGAGAGAGAGAGAGAGAGAGAGAGAGAAAGAGAATCTTAAGCAGGCTCCTTGCTCAGCATGGAGCCCAACATGGAATAAGATCTCACAACCATGAGATCATGACCTGAGCCAAAATCAAGAGTCAGGTGCTTAACCAACTGAGCCACCCAGGTGCCCCCCAAGAACTCTTTTTAAATGTGGTTTGCTATAATAGCATTTTTTACACTGCAGTTATAGTTGAACAGTTCCAAGTTATGTATACTATCTGAAGCTTCTCTTCTCAATAGGTTTTTTTATTTCTGTGTGGAATTTAATACCTTGCAGTATCCTTTAAATGAAGATTAAATTCCACCTTTTTCTTTAGGTAAAAAAAAAAAAGAATATAAACCATAGATTAGATAAAAGATATGAAGCAACTGTTTTCAGACATTGAAAAACAGGCAGTGTAGTACTGTGATCCTCAAGAAAAGGGAAACAAAATGTGAGCCCCATCCATGGTTTTTTTTCTACGTGGAAATTCTTTCCAGACTATCACAGAGATGGAAGCCAAATAGAGCATGACTTTTTTGCTGAACTGATGAGGCAGAAGTCAGAATTTCTGGTGAATAAAGCAATTGGAATTTGAGGGATGGGATACTAGAAAAGAAAGGAGATATAACGAGAAGGCACTCCAGAAATCCATATAGGAGTACTTTTAGGTCTTTGGCCTAATGTTAAGCAGCACATGCATAGAGGGAGCCTCAGAGACCTTCAGTAAAAAGCTCCTGGGGAACTGTTAACTGAGAAGAGATTCCAGAGGTTTCACAGTAATGGGAGTGGTTTGAATTCCAACCAGCCAGAGTGGAGAGACCTTGAACACTACCTTCAACTGAGATTGCCCTAGTAGCAAGACTGTTCTATATCTCCTCTAACAAAACTTAAAAACAAGCGCCATAGGGATTTTGGCTACCAGAACAAAAATTCAACAATCTTCAAAGTAATACAACAAAATCCAGATTGGACCAAGTATCGTGTATGGTGTTTAGCATAAAATAAGAAATTGCTAAACAGAAAAAAAGCAGTCAACAGAAACACCTAGATACGACAGAGATGTTGGAATTAACAGTTAAATATTTTAAAACAGGTAAAATAAATATTTTTAAGGGTTTAAATAAAAGATGGGTATAATGAGTGAATAGATGGGAAATCGCATTAGAGAAATTAACACTGAAAAAGAACCAAATGAAATCCTACAATAGAAAAACATAATATTTGAAATGAAAAGTTTACTTGACAAGCTTAGTAGCAAAATAGACAATATGAAAGATTGGTGAACTTGGATATAGGATTATAGATATTACCTAAAATGAAGTGATGAGGAAAAAAAGAACAGAGCCTCAACCTGTAGCGTTCAGTATTCATCAGCGTAACATATGTGTATTGGAGTCCCAGAAAGAGAAGAGATTGGGGCAAACTATATATTTATTTGAGGAAAATAACAGCAGAAAAATTTCCAAATTTGATGAAAAATATCAGTCTACAAAGCCATGGCGCTCACTGAACCCAAGCAGGATAACCAATGAAATTACACCTAGACACATTATTACCAATTTGGTGCAAACCAAAGATAAAGAGAAAATCTTAAAAGCAATCAGAGGGGCACCTGGTGGCTCAGTCAGTTGGGTGTCTAACTCTTGATTTCGGCTCAGGCCATGATGGGTCATGGGATCAAGCCACATGTCAGGCTCCACACTGAGCATTGAGCCTGCTTAAGATTCTCTCTCTCTTTCTCTCTCTCTCTCTCTCTCTCTCTTTCTGCCCCTCTCCCCTGCTTGTCTCCCCATGTGTGCTCTTTCTCAAAAAAATTAAAAAAAATTTTTTTTAATTAAAAAAAATAAGCAATCAGAGAAAGACATTGAAGGGAATAGTGGTGAGAACAACTCCTGACTTCTCATCAGAAGCAACAAGCCAGAAGACAAAACAACATCTTTAAGGGCTGTAAGAAAAACTATGCAACTTGAATTCTACTTTAGCAAAAATGTCTTTAAAAATAAAGATGAAGGGAGCCTGGGTTGCTTAATCAGTTAAGCGTCTGACTTTTGATTTCAGCTCAGGTCATGAGATCGAGCCCCATGTCAGTCTCTGTGCTGACATCGTGGAGCCTACTTGGGATTCACTTTCTCCCTCTCTCTCTCTCCCCCTCCCCCACTCTTGTGCATATACTCTTTCTCAAAATAAATAAACATTAAAAAAATAAAAATGAAGATGAAATAAATTCATTTTCAGATAGACAAAAGCTCAGGTAATGAATCATTAGCAGACCTACACTACAAGAAATGTTAAAGTTGTTTGGGTTGAAAGCAAATGATAACAGATGGAGACTGAGATCCATACATAAGAAGAAAGCACATTAGAATATGTGCGCAGATATGAGACTTTTTTCCTCATTTCTAATATTTCTAAAAGATTGTTTAAGCAAAAATAACAGCAGTGTATTGTGAGGTTTATATATAGAAATAAAATTTAAAAGTACTATATGTAGAAGTAAGACATGATAGCAATAATACAAAGGATGGAACTGAGGTAAATGAATGAAAATATATTGTAAGGTTTTTACATTATATGTGAAGTGGTATAATATTCATGGCAGATTTTGATAAATTAATGTTATATGTTCACTAGATAAGTCACTGAAAAAGGAAGTATAACTCAAAGCCAGTGATGAGAATCACATGGACTATTAGAAATACACAATTTGAGGCTCAGTTAAGCATCTGACTACGGCTCAGGTCATGATCTCACAGTTTGTGGTTTCAAGCCCCGCGTCAGGCTCTGTGCTGACAGCTCAGAGCCTGGAACCTGTTTCAGATTCTGTGTCTCCCTCTCTGTCTGCCCTTCCCCCACCCATGCTCTGTCTGTCTCTCTCTGTCTCAAAAATAAATAAACATTAAAAAATTTTTTTAAAGAAATACCCAATTTGAGGGGCTCAGTTGGTTAAGCGTCTGACTTCGGCCTTATTCATGGTCTCACATTTCTTGAGTCCCAAGTCCTACGTCGGGCTCTGTGCTGAGAAGCTCTGAGCCTGGAACCTGCTTCAGGTTCTGTGTCTCCCTCGCTCTCTGCCCCTCTTCACTCACGCTCTGCCTTGGTCTCTCTCAAAAAATGAATAAATATTAAAAAATTTTTTTCAAAGAAATACACAGTTTGAGGCACCTGGCTGACTCAGTGGCACATGCAACTCTTGATCTCAGGTTATGGGCTTGAGCCCCATGTTGGATGTAGAGATTACTTAAAAAATAAAATAAAATCTTTAAAAAAAGAAATACACAGTTCCAAAGAATACAAGAAAGGAGAAAAAGCAAAAAGCATTTGGGACAAATGGGAAATAAATAAGATTATAGATTTAAACCCACCTATAATCAACAATTGCATTAAATGTAAGTAAACACTCCAGTAAAAGGCATAGATTGTTAGGCTGGATATAAAAGCGAGACCTAACTATGCCTTGTTTAAATATAAAGGTGGCACAAATACACTCTCAAAACTGAAAGAACTCAGAGGAAATAGAATCTGTGTGTTTTTCTGGAAAAATCTATTTGATAACCAATGAAGATGTTAAAAGAAGCAATTCAGGAATGGAGAGACTCTAATGAAAAGACTGGTGATGAGAGGAATCCATTTAGAATGACTATTGGGCTAATTAGGGCTATTGAATAGAATGTAAATAATATAAAACTTTAGAGCATAAAAACACCACAATGTTTTCTGGGCACTTATTATGTGCCAGGCTCTTTGGAAAAACACATTTAAGCTTCTAACATATGAAGTAGATGCTGTTTTCCTTATTTTACAGGTAAGGAAAACAGGCTTGTAGAGGTTAAGTAACTTGCCTAAGGTCACACAGCTGGCAAGGAATGGAGCCAGGACTGGAGCCTAGGTTTTCTGGCTACAGGGCCCAGGCTTCTGTTAACCAGTGTTTTATGCCGTCTTCCTAAATTGAAACAACAGAGAAGTGACAAAAAGTAGAGGGCGGGAGAGGAAAGATGGGAGGAAGTGTGAGACACCAGTATCCTCACCTTTTATAGTTGTGAGTTAGTACTTCTAAGATTTAGTTAAGGAGCACCTGGATGGCTCAGTTGGTTAAGCATCCTCTTGATTTCAACTCAGGTCATGATATCATGGTTAGTGAGAGTGAGCCCCACGTCAGGTTCTGCGCTGACAGCATGAAGCCTGCTTGGGTCTCTCTCTCTCTCTCTCTCTCTCTCTCTTTCTCTCCCTTTCTCTCTCTCTCTCTCTCTCTCTCTCCCTCTCTCCTTCCCCTGCTCTCATACATGTGAAATAAATAAATAAATAAACTTTAAAAAATAAAATTAGCATATGCAATCCAATTTTTCAAAGTACATACTTCTATCTAGCTATCCATTCAGGCAGCCAGCATGTAATCTGAATATATACTACAAAGATAACTGGAATGGTATTCTCTTAATGATAATGATGGTTATTTCTAGGTGGTAGATTTGGAGTAACTTCTTTTAAAAAATAATGTTAAAAGGTAGTGTTCATATTTTTTGAGAATGGGTGATAGTACATAGGGATTTGAAATTTTCCATTAAAAAAAAAAAAACTAAAGAGAAAATTGAGCCCTGTCACCACCTTTGCTTAAAATCACCTGTTAGCACTTTCCCATAATTCCTAGGATGAAGTACAGGATCCTTAATAAGATGCATCAGACCTTCTGTGATCTGACCCTTGCTTGTCTCTACAGCCTTTTTTCCCTACTGATTTCTGGGTTCTAGCCATATGAGCTCCTTTTCTCTTTGTATCCTATTCCTCCTGCTTAGAACAATCCTTACTCCATTTTTTCCCTTCTTTTTTTCCATTATGTTACACCTCAAATATTTCTTTGGGGAGGCTTTCTTTGACCTTATCTCCTGGTCTAGGTCAGAGCCATGATACATTCTCATAGTATCCTGGACTTTTCTTCCATATGCTTGTCACACTTAAAATCATACATTAGGTTGTGTGGCTGTTAAATATCTGTTTCATTAGATTATAAGATCCACAAGGGTAGGGACTGTGTCTATTTATTTCCGGAACCTAGGACAGTAGGTTCTGGATAATAAATAATATGTATTTATGTATAATATGTTAGCAAATAGTATGTATTCAGTATACACTTAAATTAGTGAACATTTAACAAAATGCTTATAAGATCACATGTTCTCCCTATAACCCCATGAGGTACTTATAATCCCCACTTCTCACCTCCTTTAGGAGTGGTCTGCCTCATAAGATATCATTTGAATAAAAGATTCCAAGGCTGGAAGGTCTGTGCACCATACGAGGCCACCTTTCTTTCATGCTGCCTTAGCTCAAAATATATGAACTTTATTCAGGAATTAGTCTCTAATTTTGGCATGCAGGTTCTGCCCTGGTTGGGTTATTTTT
Organism: Cryptoprocta ferox; assembly: GCA_028646485.1. Lineage (NCBI taxonomy): Eukaryota > Metazoa > Chordata > Mammalia > Carnivora > Eupleridae > Cryptoprocta > Cryptoprocta ferox. The sequence continues at coordinate 61,248,938 of CM053570.1, forward strand.
TCTTCCCTTTCCTCCCTCCCAGGTGGACTGACCCAAGACCTGAAAGCTGCCTCCAGCTGCTTTCTGATGGCATGTGAGAAGCCTGGAAGGAAGTCTGTGGAGGCATGTCACAACGTTGGTCTCTTGGCACATGATGGACAGGTCAATGAAGATGGCCAGCCTGATCTGGAGAAGGCCAGAGACTACTACACAAGGGCCTGTGAAGGCAGCTATGCCTCCAGCTGCTTCAACCTCAGTGCCATGTTCCTGCAGGGTGCCCCTGGCTTTCCCAAGGACATGGGCCTCGCATGTAAATACTCAATGAAAGCCTGTGACTTGGGTCACGTCTGGGCATGTGCTAATGCCAGCCGCATGTACAGGCTGGGGGATGGTGTAGATAAAGATGAGGCAAAGGCTGAGGTGCTAAAAAACCGGGCCCGGCAGCTACACAAAGAACAGCAGAAGAATGTCCAGCCTTTGACATTTGGGTAGTGTGGCCATGCTCCTAAGCAACAAACAGCTTGAGGCTGACACCTCCTATGTTTTATGTAGCCCTTGAAGGTGAACCTGCTGGAGCAGGAAGACTTGGGACTTAATATCAGTAGCTCTGGTTACATAGACCCATTGCCCCAGAGTGTCACCTACTGGGCTGTAGCCTGAAATATTTATTTCAGTCAGTATTCTTTTATCTGTTGTGTTCTGTGAAGACATACATTTATGGGATTTTATGTCTCAAAGTCTTGTAGCTCTGTAAAAAACAGCAAACTAGAGAGCCATAGAGATTGTTGGGGGGTGGAGAGGGGTGACACAGAGCAAGAAGTTGGAAGAAATCAGCAGCCACAGTGCCTAAAGGAATCAGACATTATTATCATTATTATTATTTTAGTTGGGAGGTCTTGAAAATCAGAAAGTATCTTGGTTTACATAATAGAGGGCTTAAGGAGCTAAGAACAGTTAAATAGTCACGACTTCCACCCTCTGACTTATGTAATCATTGGTGTGGGCTCCCTTTTTGCCTTTGGAGTCAGATCTTCAATAAATTCATAGAAATCAGGAGGGATGTACAACATAAAAGTTAAAGGTCATTATGCTTCAGGGTTGCCAAAGTGGATGAAATATAAGCTGTACTTTAGTGGAGTCATTTACAGTTGTAAATTAGTGTCCCCAGTCCATTCACATGGCATTGTTCATCACGCTGAAGGACAGATTATTCCCAAGGCAACTTCAGCTAGGGATTTGTAAGCAAGGGTTTTGTGACACATTTTATCCCTCAGAACTGGACCTTTTTAACTGTCTCTGTGAATAAACTATTGTGATTGATTAGTAGTGTGTGTTATTAGTTTCTCTCTGGATTCTGGGTAAGGTAGATTATGTTCTTTGTGGTGATTATGCTTTTTCTTTTAAGGTAAACCTTTGCTTTTTCTATTATCTTCCTAACCCGTCACTAGGGGGCAAGCTTGTCATTTTCCTGCAATAACAGGATTCCTCTGTCACCACCTACTGTTTTTGGACTTCCAGTTTTCCAGCTGTTCTTAGAAGGAAGGCATGCTGTGTAGATGAAGGTTTGTAAGCTCAGCCCGCCAGTTTCTCAAGTTGATGGAGGAGAGGAACTTTTTCCCAGGAGCAGAGAAGTTTTAAAAAGTGAGTTTATTTTTAAAATGTGAAGTAGCTTTTGTTTTGTTTAAGATAAACTCTGTAGGCCAACAAGTATGAAAAGATGCTCAGTATCACTAATCATTAGGGAAACGCAAATCAAAACCACAATGAGGTAATTATCCCACACCTGTCAGGATAGCTGTTCTATTTAAAAAAAAAAAACAAGAATTTTCAAGGATATGGATATTGGAACCCTTATACATTGTTGGTGGGAATGTAAAATGATATAGCCACTTCAGAAAACAATATAGTGGTTCCTCAAAAAATTAAGCATAGAATGGCCATATCATCGAGCAATTCCATTTCTGGGTGCACCAATGTTCATAGCAGCATTCACAGTTGCCAAAAGGCAGGAGCAAACTCAGATATCTATCAGTAGTGAAGTAGATACACAAAATGTGGTGTATACATACAGTGGAATATCACTCAGCCTTAAAAGGAAGGCCAATCTGACCCATGCTACCTGGATGAACCTAAAAGACATACTAGGTGAAATAACCATCACAAAAAGACATACTGTGTGATTTCATTTACATGTGGTATGTAAGTCTACTCAGAGAGAGAGTAGAATGGTGGTTGACACAGGCTGGGGGAAGGGGAAAATGGGGAGATGTTTAATGGGCATAGAGTTTGAATTTTGCAAGAAAAAATAGTTCTGGAGATTACTTGCACAAAAATGTGAAAGTACTTAACATTACTGAACTATACATCTAAAAATGGTTAAGATGGTAAATATTATGTGCATTTTACCACAATTTAAAAAATGTAAACACTTAATTATTTTAATGCAAGTTTTGAAGTTTTTGGTTATAAAAGCGGTATGTTTTCATGAAATGCATTTTGGAACATGGCAGAGGAAAAATTACCCATCACTATCCTTTACAACCTACTAGCATTCTTTGGCCCAATAGTTTTCTTTAATTACTTTTTAAAGAATTGCATCTTTCCAATTAAGTTATTGGTATTGTAATTTTGAAGAGGTAATTTGGTTTTTGGTGGCAGGTGTGCTGGGTTATTTTTTTATGGACCAGTTCCTGCCTGGGACCCAAGGTGCCTGCCTTCCTTGGATCACATATTGAGAGGGGGCTGGGAACAACAGAGTAAGCATTAACAGTTTCAAAATATACACTTCACAAAAGTTATTAAAATGTAAAGAATAAGAATTTACTGCCCAGAAAGGTACCAAGGCCATTTCATACCCAAGTTGCCCTGGGTAGGAATGGGTTGATAAGAGCCAGCATGGTTGAGTTTCTCCCTTTTGTGCAACCTTTGAGGCAAGGTTTGAAAATGGGTTTTCAGATTCTGGTCACAGCAAGCTACTCATTACTGTGTCCTCTGGCTAGCAGGCATTTGAATCATCATTAGCAACTATTTCTGATGTTTTTTCTCTGTGCCAGGCTTGGCCTGGATAGTCTAATGAAGAAGTTTCCTAATTGACTAGTGGTTTGTGTTCTCATTAGTGTTCTCACTAAAATTTCACAGTGCGGTGCTCAGCGTTGTGAGAAAGGGAAGCAAGAGTCTGAGAGATGGAGGGCCTAGAGATTTGGGTTTTATCTTGTTGGTCATGCAGAGTCACTGAAGGGTTTTGAGCAGGAAATTAGATCACCCTAGTGTGGAAAAGGGATTGGAGAGCAATGTGGGGGTGGGAGGGGGGTGGAATCAAGGCTGGGGTTAAAAAAGAACCCAAATTTCTAGCCTGAGTACCTGGGTGAATGGGGCAGGGGGGGTCGGGGGGGGGCATTCGTATTGATGTGGAGCCAGTGAAATGAGGAGGGGGAGGGGAGCGAGAAACTGTTTTGAACTGTTTGGTAATTTTTTCTTTTAATTTAGAAATAAGTTGCATTTTAATTTGTTAAAGTTTTACGCAATTGCTTGAAAAAATTTTGTGAGAGGCAACATGGTAGAGGGAAAATGCCTAGATTTCAGATCCTACAGATGTGGGCAACTCTGGATTAGTCAAAGGCATATTAATAAGCATGAGTAATTAGGGCACCTAACAAAGAATGAGAAAATATAAATCAATAAAATAATTTTGTATTTTTGAAAAACATGAAGTAATCACTTGATGTGAAAAAAAGGGGAAAACTTTTTGGCTTCCTGATACTGATTTTGCAGTTAGTGTTGGATCAGGGAGGGGAGGTACCAGACTCTTTCCAGGGCTTAGATCTAAAGGTCTTAACCTGGATTCTGATCTGGGTTTTGCTTTTATTGGCTGTGTGACCTTGGACAAGTTATCTGACCTCTGGGTCTTGGCTTTGTTACCTATCACATGGGGATAAAAGATTGTTATGGGACCATATTTTAAAATTAGGTAATTGTTTTCTCTCCACGTGGCAGTGTTAACTTATGAAGGAGTCTAACTTTTAAGACAGTCTGCCTTTGCTGCCATTCTTTTAATATCCAGGACTGATGGTGAGGCTCTCCAGCGGTATTCAGGGCCTAAAACAGCTGCTCCACAGGCCTGGAGAAGGGGGTGGGGGTGGGGCCTGCCTCCTGCTGCCTCTGCTGCTGCCTCCTCCTCCTCCTCCTCCTCCTCCTTCTCCCCGCCTCCTCCACTTCCTCCTCCACCTCCTCCACCTCCTTCACTTCCTTCTCCTCTGCTGCCCCAGTGGAGAGAGAGTCACTGAGAAGACTTGCACCTGCTGGGGCCTGGAGTGGAAACTATTCCCAGCTGGTGCCCCTCCCCAGGCTTGAGGAATGGTGATTGTATTACAGTTTATAAATCAGGCCTCCCCACTGTCTGAAGGAGAGAGGCCAAAATTCTTTGCCTAACGTATAAGTCTCCCCACCCCCATGATACAGTCCCTCCCTGCCTCCATATTTAGCTCCATCTTCTTCCTAACTTGGGAGCTGCTTGTAGTCTGCACCACTGCCAAAAAAAAACAACAACAACAACAACAAAACACCCTGGCTGTTTCTTCCTGCCATGCATTTATGATGCTGGCTCCTCTCTCTGGAATGTCCTTTCATCTTTTACTTTTTTATTTTTATTTATTTTATCACCCCTCCCAAGTCCTGATTCCTATCCCTGATTCTCTCCCCTACACCGGCACCCTACACCAGAGTGCGAGGGCCCCTGCCCCCTTCTGGCTTTTAAGTAGAATGCTCTTTATCTTTTAACACTTCAGAAGCATTCCCTTCATCACCCACGCTAGTTAGAGGCTTTTTCTGCCCCCAATTTCATCCATCACAGCACTAATCACACTGTATTATCATCTTTGTGTTGATGGTCTCCACTCTCCACAGGACTATGAGTTCCTAGAGAATAAGGACTTGATTGGCTTCCTCTCTATCCTCAGTGTCCAGAATGAGGCCGGGAACATGCTAGACCATCAGTGGCTGCTTGCTGAAATGAACAGCATAGCGTGGCACCTTAGCAGCCTCCAACCACCCCAAGACAAATCAGGCCCAGACTCATCTTCATATCTAGGAACCAGTGTAAGCCACAGGGATGTACTCTTTTTGAAACTGCTCATCAAGAAAAGTTCCTGTCTAAGCCAGAGCTGACACATGATGGATCAGTACTCTTTCTTGGGCTGTGTTCAGGAAGGTGTCTTTTTAAAAAAGAAGGTTTTGGGGTGCCTGGGTGGCTCAGTCAGTTGAATGTCCGACTTCAGCTCAGGTCATGATCTCACAGTTCATGGGTTCTAGCCCCGTGTCAGGCTCTGTGCTGACGGCTCAGAGCCTAGAGCCTGCTTCAGATTCTGTGTCTCCCTCTTTCTGCACCCCTCCCCCACTCATGCTCTGTTTCTCTCTGTCTCAATAATAAATAAACATAAAAAAAATTTTTTTTTAAAGAAGGTTTTAAAATAATGGAGGAAAAGGACCCAACGCGGTGCCGTAAAGTACGTGCTCAAAAACTTAATGCCAAGAAACCAATATTAATATCCTCATGGCCAAAGAACCACAAGTCCAAGTTTGGCACCTTTTTTTCTTGGATACTAAGAATTACTCATCGTTATAAGTTTTTGTTTTCATGGTTGTGTTTATGAGTTTATGAGGAGTTTATGAGGCTCCAAACACAGAGACTAAGAATTCTATCCTCTTTTTTTAATTGATTTTTTAAACATCTTATTTATTTTTGAGAGAGAGAGTGCGAGCAGGGGTGGGACAGAGGGGTGGAACCGAAGATCCAAAGCAGGCTCCACGCTGACAGCAGCAAGCCTGATGCGGGGCTCAAACTCAGGAACCACAAGATCATGACCTGAGCCAAAGTCCAACACTCAACCAACTGAGCCAAGAATTCTGTCCTCTTTGAAATCCTTCAAAGATGTCTTGTCCCTCATAGCTGTGGTGACTCCCTACTCTTTATTCTCTTGGAGCACCTGCTTAAAATAGATTCTTGGGCCCACCTAGATGTACTGAATGAAAGTCTGGATTTTAAATAAGCAAACCCCAGGAGAGTCTTACACACACTAAAGCAGTTGGCCCACTCAACTGGTATGTAGTCCTCACTCCTTGGCTTGGCACCATGACCCTCTGCAGTCTGGGCTCCACAGCTTTAGCCTTTTATACAGCAGTTCCACCAAAACATCTGCTTTTTGCCCCCCTTGACACAAGCCTAGCCAATTCCTAATAGTCCTTCAAACCTCAGCCCAATGTCATCTCCTCCAGGAAGCCCTCCTTGACCCCCAGGGTCTGTGATGTCTGAAAATCCTTGTACTATTCAGTTTTTTTCACATGGTTTGGGACAGGCTGTAAGTGCCTCAAGGGCATGTATTATGTCTGACTCATCACTGTTCCCAGTGCCTAGCATGATACCAGTACAGATAAGACACTTAAAAAGTCTTTAGTGAAGGAAAGGGAAGGACTCTGTGGCACAAATTCTATCTTCTGATGGATCCATTGAACATTGAAAAGGCAGCACTTTGGAGAAGGATCTGGATATACAGCACTTCTCTACTACATACAAATATGTTTATGTTATCTCTCTGAGCCTCATTTTCCTTATCACTAAAGTAGGGATAATGTTTCCTTTTCAGGACTAATGTGAAGGTTAAAGGGTTAAATGAGATAAAGTAAGTGGGATGCTTAGTTTAATGCATGGCACATTTTAATTGTGTAATAAATCATTGGAGGACTGTCTTCTGGAAGCGGAGCAAAGCTTGTTCTGTACAACTCCAGAGAGGAGAAGTAGGCCCGATGAATGGAAGCTGCAAGGAGACAGACCTCACAGCTAGGTCCAATGGATGGAAGCCTTAGGAAGAGGTGAGCTTCCTATCACAGGAATATGCAAGCCAAGGGTAAATGTTCACCTGTCAGGGCTGATGCAGAGGAAACTGATTCTATGTGAGGTTTGAGGTCAGGGGTGAATGTGGTGAAAGATGAGAGGCTTTTCGATTCAGTGCCCTCTGTAATTCATTACCCCTTTAACCAACACTGAGCATGGGCTGAATTTGACAGGTTCCCTGTCATTTAGGAGCTCACATCTACAATGTGCCAGATGCTCTAATCCTCTCAGCAGCCCTGTGCAGAACTCTCAGACAAAGAAACTGAGGCTCAGACAAAATGGCTTGTAAAGAGACACAGACCCAGAGGGTAGTGCAGCTGGGATTAAAATGGAGTCCTGCCCATCTCTTGATTCCTTATCCCACTTCCTGAGGCTGCCTGTCATCCAGATATTGAAAATTCTTTGCAATATCTGGGAGATCCCAGAACAGCATCCAGGGCTCTTCTGGGCACCAAACAGATGCTGATGAACAAGCGTTAAAAGGCTGAGGTCAGTTTCAGGAGGATTTGGTCTCCCTGCAGCATGCTCTGTGCCCCCAAGCTTCTCTCTGGGCCATGTGGAGAGCCCAGGAGAACATGCTGAGGTCAGATCTCACTGCTCACGTAAGCAGCCGAGCTGCTGGGCCCGGGCTTTCTGAGGGAACTTGAAACCCAGCTCGGTTCCATCAGCTCCAAGAATAGCAGCTGACCGTACTCTCCCTGGGTCTGTGGCCTCCAGTCAGGTTCTAGGAGGCCCTAGCAGACACCAGACATCAGCGGCAGCAAACTTTGACCGTGAAGCTGCTCTGGGCTCAAGTGATTATGGCTACATTTACAAAGGGCCCACTGTGTACAGGGCACCTCCTGGAGGAGGGGACCCCCTTCCAGGGACATCTAGGAAGTTGGATGAGGAAATTGGAGCTCAGAGATATTGCCCAACGTCACAACAGTATGTGGCAGAGCAGGATTCCAACCTGAGCTGCCTATGCCAGTGACCCTGCTTTTGTGAAGAAAGAAGAATATTCTTGAGGCTTGAGAAGAATCTTGGGCAGAGGTAATAAATGACATTAGCTTTCAAAGTGGTATTACTTCAACAGGGTGCGGTCATGGCACTCAGAACCACAAGATCTGAGAACCAGTAGAGATCCTGGAAAGCATCTCCATTTGCTTGAGCATTTCCTCATCTATAAAATGAGTATCACACCCACGTGGCAGGTGGAAAAGCATAAACATAGACTTTGGAGCCAGGCAGATGTGGATTCGAATCCTGACTGGCATTTCCTAACTGTAAGACCTTGGACAAATCACATCACTGCCTCTCTGGACTGTTTTCTCATTCATCTGTTCCACAAATAGATTTTTGTTTTCAATTTTTAATTTTCTTTCTTTTCTTTTCTTTTCTTTCTTTCTTTCTTTTTTTTTTTTTTTAAGAGAAAGCAGGATCTGGGAAGAGAGGCAGAGGGAGGGGGGAGAGAGAGAATACCAAGTAGGCTCCACACTCCATGCAGAGACTGATGCAGGGCTCAATCCTCCTATCCTGGGATCATGACCTGAGCCAAAATCAAGAGTCGGACCCTCAACTGACTGAGCCACCCAGGTGCCCCCACAAATGGCTTTTGAACATTTACTGCGTGCCAGACATTATTCTAGCAGTTGGGGATACATTGTAGAAAAAAAAAAAAAGACAAAAATCATTACCCCGTCAAGTTTAAATTCTAGAGTTCTGAAAAATATCTCATTTGATTGTCGTGAGGATTAAACCAAGGAATGTACAAAGGTGTAATGTGTCTGGTAATGGTGTCTGGTAAATAAGTGCTCAATTTGATGATATTATGATGTGAACATGCCTGGTCAGTGCTCAGTGAAATAACATTTAATTTGATACTGAATTCAACCATTTCATTTAATAGACAAGAAAACAAACTGGAGAGGACATGAAATGCGTCCAGTTGCCCAGCAAGATAATGATAGGTCCCCAGTGCCTAATCTGGTATTTGTACTACTATCCACTAAACTCATAGGGCTGCCTCCAACAAAGGGAGCCATTGGGGAAGTGGGTAGACTGAGTCTTACAGGCAGTGAGGTTCAAGGTAGACTTACAGCTAATTGATGGATTCCAGAGCTCAAGTGGGCTTTAACTCATGATGCCAAATGCTTCCTGTGTTTCTCAGGTGTGCTAGGAGCTTTCCAGGCTCAGCCTCTTGTGTGCATGGCAGGATGGGCTGAAGGTGGGGTGAGGTGGGATGGTGAGAAGCCATAGTGACAGGGTGCTGCTCAGGGCTGTTTTCATGAATGTGCCACCTGTGCATTTTCAGAGAGCCCTGTGCTTAGTTTAATGCTCTGCTGTCACTGTCTTAAAATTCTTAATAATTTCTTAACAAGGACCCCTGCATTTTCATTTTCATTTCATTGGGTCCTACAGATTATGCAGTTACTTTATGTAGGTGCTGTGCTCTGGGGTGGGAGGCAGCAGCCCCTGACCTGTAGTGGCCCTGGGACTTGTCAGAAGCTTATCGATTCCTATGGGCCAATGACTGGGTCATCAACAGACAGGAAATAGGCCAGACCAAGCCCCATCATGCAGGTCTGGCCTGTGAATGAAAGTCTCTAAGAGACTGGAATGGGGCAAGGAAGAAGCCAGGCTTTCAGGAGATTCTGGGGGTACAACTGGAGCTCACAAAGGAGGGGCATGCTCTGGGGGATATTTCAGCGCAGTGAGAGGAAGTGTGTCATAATATTAAGACAAAATATAATCATAATGTTTAAAATATGCCTCATTAAAGATATTAAAAATACAATCATAATAATGGCAGCTAACATCAACTGGGTGCTTACTATGTGCAAGGAGTTATGCTAAGTACTTCATTGAAAATGTGAGGGATCGGGGCTCCTGACTGGCTCAGTCAGTAAAGCATACACTCTTGATAGGAATTCAAGCCCCAAACTGGGCATAGAGTTTATTGGGAAAAAAAAAAAAAAAAAATGAAGGATAGCAGAGGAGTCAAGAACACAGGCTCTGGAGCTGTACTGCCTGGGTTCACTCCTGGCTCCACCACTGATGGGCTGTATGATCTGGGGCAAATTACTTGACCTCTCTGTGCCTCCTTTCATCAACTGGAAAATGGGGATAAAAATAGTACCTACCTCCTGCGGTTATTATTTTTTTTAATGAGTTTACGTGTGGAAAACACTTAGAACAGTGTGGGATGTATGCTCAGCACTATATGCTAAGCACTGTATGTGTTTATTGTTTTATTTAATGGTCAGGATAATCGTGTGGTATGGGTATTGTTCAGTATTATTTTCATTTAACAGATAGATAAACCGACCTTTAGAAGAGGCAAATGGCTTGCTGATCTCAGAGTTGGTAAGTGGTACAACTGTTAAGGAAGTTTCTTGGAGAACCCACCTTAGGAGTTAGGTCAGACATCATGACCATTATACCCAGTGCATAGACCAGAGTAGGCATCTGTTGAATTTTTGGTAAACTAGTCAAGTAATTATTATTTCTTTCCTCTCTGAGATTCTCAGGAAATGTGCACTCTGCCTGGAGAAAGATTCAGGAACCCTACCACTTGGGATTTCTTACCGATTGTTGGCCTTAACATAGTTAGCTATCAAGTGTGTCTCACTCCAGGCCTTCTGAAATAATTACCTGTTTGCTCCCTCCTTTCATCCTATGGGCACTGCCTGAGCTCCAGTCTCATCATCTCTCTGGACTCTGAACCCAGTACCACTGTATTCTAATCCTGGTCTCTCACATCTGCATAGCACTTCAGTGTACAGTGTACAGTGTTTTCACATTCAGTGTTTCATTGCTCTGTGTGGCAGACAGCTCAGTACTTCTGCCAGGCCTCTGCACAGACCCCAGCTGGGCAGGGCTACCCCCCAACACCAGGGCAGACTGCATGGGAGGTGTGTACAGTCTGGACACTTAGGGAGCTTGTGAACTGTTATTCTCTAGCTGGTGTTTGGGGATCCTCTAAACCAAGGAGTGGACTGAGAGAGCAAAACCCTCATCAGGGTATGTTCATGGCCACGCACGCTTAGGACCTCAGACTCAGATCCAGTGCTTGGGAAGAACTATCTGAAGGCAGGCAGTCCCTTAGCAGCTCTAGAAGTTTAGAAAGTGTGCTTTCAATGAAATTAGAACTACAGAGGGTTGGGGTCCTAACCCTCATCCCTGCCAGAGAATATCTCTCCCAAATTGCCATCAACTTATAGCCAGGATTACTGTAGGACATACAGTGGAGTGCCAGCATATCTATATTTAACAGCAATTAGAGTAAACACTCTGCCAGGTACTCTTTCAAGTGTTTTATGAATATTGACTCTTTTAATTCTCACAACAACCCTTTGGGATAGGTACTATTTTTTTTGACTTACAAATATTCAATTATACTTGTGAATGAAAAGAGACAGATGAGAAGAGAAGAACCAATAACATATTAAATATTATTTCAACTCAGCATATTCCCGGGAAGAGTATGCTATGGGAGAGGTAACTCTGCCGTTCCTTTCATTGGTATTAGCTCCTACATGCCTCATAAAATCCTCGGTGTGTGCACATTTTGCCACACTGTATGTGATTCCAGTGTTTACGGCAAGCCAGTCTCTTCAGATATACCACCAAAGAAACAGCAGTCTTTTCTGTTGCTAGGGGAAAAATTGTCTGTGCTATCAGAGGTGGGTTCTGTAATTTACTTCTTGAATGATTGTAAGGCTTTCGAAGGATAATTTTATTTATTTATTATTTATATTTATTTAATTATTTTATATGTATATTATTTTATATTTATTTTACTTATATATTTTATTTATTTTTAGTATTTTATTTAAGAGAGAGAGAGTGAGTTGGGGAGAGGGGCAGAGGGAGAAAGAGAATCTTAAGCAGGCTCCACACTCAGCGATCCCACAATCCTGGGATCATGACCTGAGCCGAAATCAAGAGTCAGACACTCAACCGACTGAGACACCCAGGTGCCCCTCCAAGGATAATTTTAATTACACATGAAACTTTAGAATCTTACCCTAGGTAAGCTTTGACTGAACTATAGCTCACAGATAAGATAATCAACCATCTCAGTTTGTCTGGGACCAAAAAGACTCATGGGGCATAAGACTTTCAGTGTTAAAACTGAGAAAGTACCAGGCCAACTGGGATGAGTTGGTCACTCTACTACAGAACACATCTCTGGATCTATTGTGAGAGAACCCTGTTGAGGCCATGGTCCATTACATCATTCTTTATGAGGACTCAGGAGAAACTCTTGTCTGGTCTTCATACTAAGAATAGTTGTATGTCTCCTAAAGAGTAAGTGGTTTGTTTTTATCTCATGAACACTGTGAACTGTGTAAGTGAACAGGTTTCCCTTTTTGCCTTGGCTGCTGGAAGTCTTAGAGCTAAATATGTGGGATACAAATTTAGCTGTTGTAGGTCACTATGTTCTGCACTTTTTGCATCATTCCAGGCTCCATTTTGTCCCTACATGGTTTTTTCTTTTTTTCAGTTGTATCCTATCTTAAACTTAGATCTTGTTTTATTTTAAATGTCTTTCTGGATTAAGGCAGGATAAAATTAAATAGTTCTTACCTTAGAGTCCTTGGATCCTGTAGAGGGTCGTTGAAAATCTGAAACGATACGCAAAATGATGTGTATGTATACATTTTTTCCTGGGGAAGAAGGAGCCCGAGATTTTAAGAAATTTCTTAAAAGAGTTTGTGTTCTCCCAAATTTTAAGAGCCAGTGGGATAAGTGAACCAAGAGACAAAAAATGGTTATAGTAGAAGGACGTTGGAGGGTTGAAAGTTCCAATTGTGGTGCTGGTATTTGAAAACGTTGGAGTGCTGGTATGGAGGGATGTTGGTGGGGCAGAACGTTGGAAGGGCAGAGGAATGTTGCAGGACTGGAATGTCACTCATAAGGGAATGGCAAGGTGACAGATTGTGGTATGCTGGAACATTTGTGTGTTAGAGTATTAGTGTGTTCTGGAATGTTGATGTCACTGGGTCCCTAAAACACCTCCTTCTAGATGTCCTGGCATCCTCCTTGCTTAGTTTTACCTCAGTGTTGAGCCTCTGATTCAGACTCTGACTCCCATGTCTCCAGCTTAGTGCCCTATAAGGACCCAGTAACTAAGACCTAGTTGGCTGCTAGAGCTTCTCACGTATGGGCACCTGGCTGGCTCATGGGCTTCTGTCAGCTTCACACTGAGATGTCAGGACCTGCACAGAAGCCATGCCAGCCTGTGGCTACTGGATGTCCCTTCTTCTGGTCCTTTCTTCAAGGATGGCCTGACTAAGCTGCTGGCTAGAAGGCTGCCTGCAGATGAGACTCTCAGGACTGGAGTTCACCTTCTGGGGACATTAGACTGAAGGCAACTCAGGATCCTTGTAGTCGGTCAGCAGCAGGGGAAGCCAGGTCAGAGTTAGTTGGGCGAGAGTTGAGGCTTCATTATCAAAGACACTGGATCCAAAGGCCAAATCCAGGAGCTGGGATGGGAGAGAGACTGATATCCCTCAGCCTGGAGTGGGAATAGAGGAGGAATTGGGGAGAAGGCTGGGTTCCTGGGTGTTCTCGCCTCCTTTTCTCCATCCATTCATTCAATTAGCTAACATTTGCTGAGTCTTCTCTGTGGCAGACTTTTCCATACCCTGGAGTTAACAGTCTGTAATGGAGGATACAGGTGCATAGACAATGACAACTCAGTGTGGTCACTGATGTGACATACGTAGGAAAGCTGTAGGGGCTGCAGGAGACCAGAGTAGGTTCCAACCCAGCATGAGAATCAAAAATTTTTTCCTAGAGAAATGCTATCTGAACTGATTCTGGATGGAGTCAAGAGGGATAAGGGGGTGGGGGCATCTCTGTGGTGGGAAGGCTGCCTCAAGGGCCAAGGCACATGGAAATTTCCCAGTGTCTAGGTGTGGGCCTCAGACAGAGGCGCTAATGATCACAGACTGTCCAGCTCTTTGAGCCACGTAAGTTTGATCTTGTCCCGGTCTAATCTAATTGCGTTCAGATCTCTCTCTCCAACTATTCTAATAACCCACAAATTTAAGTCTGTATTAATCAGTTCCAACCAGGATGAGATAATTGGCTCTTAACATTTGGAGACATTTCCTGATTATGAGACAACAGGATTTTCTGGAGTTTCAGAGTTTCCTACTTCTCAGCCGTCCTGCTGCTATGTCCTTTTTTCTGGGCCCACACCTAAGCCTCATCCCAACAGCTGAGTGGGCCATTTACTCCCCTTCTGTCCATTTTAGTTACATCAAGTTTAAAATGAGCTCAGGCTCTGTGCTGACAGGGCAGAGCTGGAACCTGCTTCGAATTGTGTCTTCCTCTCTCTCTGCCCCTCCCTTGCTCATGCTCTCTCTCTCTCTCTCTCTCTCTCTCTCAAAAATAAATAAAAACATTAAAAAATAAGAATAAAAAAAATCTGGGGCGCCTGGGTGGCTCAGTCGGTTGAGCGTCCAGCTTCAGCTCAGGTCGTGATCTCACAGTTCGTGGGTTCGAGCCCCGCGTCGGGCTCTTTGCTGACAGCTAGCTCGGAGCCTGGAACCTGTCTTCGGATTCTGTGTCTCCCTCTCTCTCAGACCATCACCTGCTCACACTGTCTGTCTCTCTCTCAAAAATAAATAAAACATTTAAAAAAAAAGTTTAAAATGAGCTCCATAATGGTGGAGCATAAACTGGGAGGCAAGACAACTGTATTCAAACCCTGGCTCTTGTACAGAGGCTTTACAGAGAGTGCTGTGTGAGGTTGGGCAGGGCACCTCCTCTCTCTGGGCCTCAGCTTTCCCATCAGTAAAAAGAGAGAAAGTATGCAAAGAGTCTTGAGGCCTCTTCCTGCCTTGGCATTCTGTGTCTGTATTGAATCCTGAACGTCCTGCTTTCAGCTTGCTCCTTTGAAATGAAGGCCATGTGATAGAGCAGACCCTGGAAACAGGAGACCTGGATATGATTTGGGCTCTGACTTGCTTTGTGAGCTTGGAACAGTCACCAAACCTCTCTGAGGCCCTGGGTTCTCATTTGGTAAACTGAAGCAATACTTAACTCACGGGGCTTTGTGAGGCTCCCATGAGCTAAAGGCAATATGGTGATAATGGTGATGACCATCTGTCTACATAGGAGTCTCTTGGGATAAACTACAATTCTGAGTGTTGTCAGGAAGTTAGTGGCCAGCTCCAGAATCCTAGGGAATATGAACAAGTCTGAAAGTCTTCCCCATGGCTGAGCAAACATTCCCCAGCAATAGCTACTACTCAGGGGAAAAAGGGAGTTAATATTTGCTGACTACCTACATTCATTTTTTTATTCCATTCCTGTGAGGTGTTAGTGTACCTGCCAGGTGACCAGTAAATAAACCCTTCAGAGACAAGGTCTCTGTAAAATGTAATATTACTTGACTCAAGATTGCTAAAGGCTTGTGGTTCCTGGGTGGCTCAGTCCATTGGGTGTCAGACTTCAGCTCAGGTCATGATCTCACGGTTCGTGGATTCGAGCCCTGCGTCGGGCTCTGTGCCGCCAGCTCAGAGCCTGGAGCCTGCTTCAGATTCTTTCTCTCTCTCTCTCTCTCTCTCTTTCTCTCTCTCTCTGCCCCTCCCCCGCTCACACTGTGTCTGTCTGTCTCAAAAATAAACATTAAAAATTTTTTAAAAAAGATTGCTAAAGGCTTTAGTGGACATTGAATGTTTTTGGCTGCCCAACATCCAATTACTTTGTCTATTTGGAGGAATTCCAAGCTATACAGTAGCTGAAGGGGGCAGCAGCTCTTCCCCTGACCCATGTGGGTCTGGGCTGGGCCAAGCTGATGCCCTTACCTGGGCCTTGAGTCTGCTGGGAGTTAGGCAGAGGGGTGAGGACAGAGATGACAGAGCTGCGGTGAGGACAAGAGCCCAGCAGCGCCGTGGTGAGCAGCAAGTGGCTGTGTAGCATGAGGTGGAGTCTGTCCTAAATAGTTCCTGTGGAGGCCTTTGGCAGTTACTCCTGAATTCTATCTGGCTCCCTAGTCTCCTCCTCATTTCAGTGAACCATCCAACAGCCTTCCTTTTGGCTTAGTTTTGCCAGAGATGGTTTCAGTTGTCTGCAACTGAGAATCCTGACTAGTATAAACCATGTAACATGCCAGACACAGTGCCCAGTATATACTAAGCACTCAAAAAAACCACACACGCACACACATACACACACACACAGAAACTAAGGTTCAGAGAGGTAAAATGACCTGCCTGAGGTCACACAGCTAGGCAGTGGTGCTGGTACGGAGCTGACCATGAACATCTTCGTGGCACATTGTATTTAAATATCACTTTACATCACAACACGTAATTCTTGAACAATTTATTGTTGATACATTTGTTCAGAAGCTTCAGAACATCCTGTGAGGCCCACAGGGCCAGAATACTCTCTTTAGACAAAGAGGAAGGTATTAGCTCAATATAACCCTATTATCAGTAGTGGCCTGGGAGCCAGATCTCACGTCAGTGGCCCAGAGCTGGTGTCCTTGTGGTGTCCACATATATAAGCTCACATGTGCCATGCTGTGCACCTAGTGAAGCAGCCCCATCGGAATACATGGATACCTGGTGCATTAGCGACCTGGGGTGAGTCAGCAGCCGCCTGTGAGGCCAACGGGAAGAAACAGCATGTACCAGAGCCTGCAGAAAGGAATGCTCCTGTAGCTATGTGCTGATGGGTGTGAGGGAATAGGGGGATGGTGCTCACAGTATGGGGTCAGGGGGCTACAGTGGAACCATCCTAAATTGGGGCCTTCTCTACTGGGCCTACTAATTGAGAATTAGGAAGTTTTGATTCCTGCAGTGTTGGCTAAGTGGTTTAATTGGACCTAATGGAGGAATATGTGTGATGAATAAGGATCATACAGGTGATGAGGCCCCAAGGAAAGCTGGCTGGAGGAAGGGTGATAAGCTGAAGGCAGGTCTGAGGGGAATTAGGCTATGATTCCATGAGTGAGCCCAGACACTGGACAGCAGGGACAACTACTCCTCCCCAGGGGCCTAGAATGCCGACCTGGGTCTTCATCCTGCCTGGCTTCAGACCTTGCCTTCACATCTGCATGGAATCAGAGAATGTCAGCCTCATAGTGTTCTGGGATTAGAATCAGGCTCAGGATTCTAGAATCATAGACCTGTAACATCACACATGTTAATCATGGAAAACTTCAGAATCTAACAATCTGACAGTTGGGAGGCCCTTGGGAAAAAATTTAGGAGATCTTTCTCCAGCTTCATTTAATAACAATAAATAACCCATCTGGTGAGCTTATCACACCTTCCCAAGTCCTTTCACATCAGCACAGCCATCACGCGGGAGGGGATGGTATTCTTTCAGGTTGAGTAATGTACACAAGATCAAAATGAGCAGGTTGAGACTGGAACTCAGCTTTGCAAGATGAATTCTATTTTCCATATGCTAAGGTTTTGATACCCTTGTCTTTTAGAGTTAGAGGAGCACTTAACTACTTGGCAGGATGTGTCCAAATTCTCAGGTGTTTGTGGTGTTAACTCTGCAGGGTCCTGTATTGGCTTTCTTGATGCATTCTGGAAAATTGCAAGGCTCTAACATGTGATGCTCTTTGTTGCATCTGCATAGTCAGGGCGGGTACATTCTGCAGTAGCTTGTTGGCAGGTTTTATCATCCAGCACTATTTCAGTTCACCAAGGACTTCAACAACTTACCCAAGAATAGATTTGAAGTCACTAATGTAAAGACTGAACTTCACGTCACTCCAGGTTTAGTCAGAACATGTTCTGAATTTCTTAGAATAGAAAGTTAAGCTACCAAAAATGCGGAAAGAAGGAAAAAGGAACAATAAGACTCTCTGGATAGGAGTGCGCCTGCCACTCCAGGGGTGGTTGTGGTGAGGTCAAGATGCTCCCCCGTGCAGGAAATGAAGAGTGTTTGGGATTCTGACACCAAAAGGCTGGGGGTAGCCTGGAGCAGGTCTCTCCCCTTCTCTGGGTCTCAGTTTTCCCGGATTTCAAACGGGGATAATAATTCCTGTCCAGGGGAAGTTCGAGCTTATCAGCCGAGAGAGGGGGTGGGGAGAGATCTGCAGCCACAGAAGAAAGAGCTGAGAGAGATGGAGAAGGGGGAGGGGTTCAGAACAGCAGGGAGCTGCGAGGGGCTTACGGTCTCCATGGTAACGCACAGCAGCCTTGAGAGGAGGCGGGGCTTGGGAACCCTCGGCTGGAGGTTTTGAAAATGAACATTTCACAAAGGAAGCTCCCTCCTCTCCGAGAAAGGCCTCCTCCGAGATAGACGTCTGGGCCGTAGAACTGCCTCCGGTGAGGGCTGCGCCGTGATTCTTGCCCCCTGTTGCAGTCTTCGGAGAACAAGGCCCAGGGAGAGGACGAGAGTAGCCAGCAAGTAACTGGCAGGGCCCTCGTTTGAACCCAGCTGTCCTGACCTCTAATCAGTGCCCTTCTCTGTACCAGAATGTTGTTTCTCTGAACCTTGGTTTTGCCAGTTGTATAATGAGACAGTTGATAGGAATAGGTCTCAGAGGGCCCTTTGAGCTCTGACAGTGTTCAATGAAACTATTAGCAAACATACCGGAGATGGTGAATACCAAAATGAGAATCATGTGGTCTGATCCCACATGGGACCACCATGTGGCCCACGTATTGTCTGATTTGTCTCTGAATCCCCTACCCCAACATATGTAGGGTGAACACTGGTATTTGTGGAACTGATGTAGAGATATGTTGGGGTTTGGAGCCGATGGCCAGGAAAGAATTCTTGAGATGATTTTGGTTCAGAAAGATGGTTTTGTTAAAGCACAGGGACAGGACTCGTGGACAGAAAGAGTTGCACTGGGGTCATGAGGAGTGGCTAATTATACACTTACAAGTTGGGAGGGGATTAGGAACAGCACTAGCCTCAAAGGTATTTTGGAAACAAATTTTCTAGGACCCTGAGGTGGCTAGCTATTGTTAGGAAAAGGTCATTTATTACTGTTTAGTAAAACCTCAGTCATGAGACTCTTCAGATGTATATGAGTGGGCCATATGCTTGGAGTATGTTTGCCAACATGCATCTTGTGGGGTAGAGATAAAGGAAATTTCCAAAGGAATTTCTATATGTTTAAAGTCGACTCAGGATCCTGGGGGAGTCAACCTATGATTGCCTTTTTGCCCTTAGCAAATTGTCAAATGGAGGCAGCTGAGCCTCTAGAGGAATGTCACTCTGTCTGTCTCAAGGACTTGTCAATGGGCTGTAAGTTGTAAGGAAATTTCTTTTCTTTTGCCTTTGTTTCCCACATCAGAACAAGTATTTATGCAGATGGATACATTCATTCTTTTGTCCACAATGTTTAAAGAGCACCTACTATGTGGCAGGTATTGTGATAGCTCAGAGAAATGCTCACTCACTGAGGCCTGGAGTGTTCTGGAAGCCTTGTGGGAGGAGGGCTTCCTAGCCAAGCATGGCTTTTCCTCATCCTGTCTCCAGAAGGATGATTTCATTCTCAAGTTTCCCACTGAGCAGTGGGTAGGCAGCTGGACTAAGACCTTTTCTTGGAAAATTTCAGGAAGTTCTGTTGAAGAAGAGGGTGAGGCAGGTGGTCCCTGTCAGTTTCTTCTGGGAGGCCCCACTTTATTTTTGTTTTCTTTCTCAGTTGGCTTATTGGAGAGGTGTGTTGAGGCCATGCCTCTTCCTCACCCCTCACCTGGTATGGCAAAAAGAACACTGAACCAAGAATCAGAAACCTGGATTCAAATCCTATCTCCAGTTCAGTGTGTGACCTTATGCAGGTTGTTTTCCTTCCCTGGTCATTTGCTAAGGTAGGTAGGTAGGTAGGTAGGTAGATGGATATCTTCACAGTGGTGTAATGAGAATGAAATAGGAAAATGGCTATGAAATCCTTCCTACCTCCTCAACAGAGTCCTATTTATCATTTACTGTGAGCCAAACATTTTACAAACATTATCTATACGCTGAGCAACAATCCTGGAGTATTGGTATTTGTTATCCAAATTTAACACATAAGGAAACTGAGACTCTTCTGGAGAAGTGAAGAAATTTGCCAAAGGCTATACATCTAGGAAGCCACAGGATCAGGATTTAGACCCATCTTTCTGATCAAAGTATAACTTTAACAGCAAATTCCTTGGAATCTTCATTTCTCCACCAAATGACATTTATTGAGCATATACTGTGAATTAAGTGGCAGCTGGGGATAGATTAAGGAATAAGACAATATCATTCAGGGTGTCAGAAGGAAATAGATGGCATTCTCAAACTGGGTAATTTGAGAATAGTATATATATATATATGTGTATATATATATATATGAGAGAGAGAGCATGAGAAGGGGAGAAGGGCAGAGGGAGAGAGAAAGAGAATCTTGGAGAGAATCTTTTTTTTAAAAATTTTTAAGTGTTTATTTTTGAAGGAGAGAGTGAGACAGAGCATGAGTGGGGGAGGAGCAGAGAGAGAGGGAGAAAGAATCTGAAGCAGGCTCCAGCTCTGAGCGGTTAGCACAGAGCCTGATGCGGGGCTCGAACTTACGAACTGGGAGATCATGACCTGAGCTAAAATCGGACACTTAACTGACTGAGCTACCCAGGTGCCCCGAGAATCTTGAGCGGTCTCCATGCTCAGTGCAGAGCCCAGTGCAGGGCTGGATCTCATGAACCGTGAGATCATGACCTGAGCCAAAATCAAGAATCAGACACTCAACCAACTGAGTCCCTCAGGTGCCCCTTGAGAAGAGTTTAATAAAAGGATTATTTAATAGAGGGACAAGGAATAGGAAAATACTCCAGGGCCAGTCGTGTTAGGGCACTAGTAACTACCCTTCGGACTAAAGGAGCAGGGGAAGGGAATAATTACTAGAATCTGGAGACAAAGCTGCTGTAAGGGCTACCTGATTGGAATTATATCCCTTGGTACAGGAATTACATCCCTTGGTCCAGAGATGCAGCCCATGTGAACTTTCAGGGAGAAAGCTAGGAGAATATATGTACTGTCGTAGGAATCCAGTTGGCCAGACCCTACCAAATTCCAGAGAGCAACCTAGCCTCTTTGTGTAACCCTCTTAAGGTACAGAGCAAGGTGGAGAAGGGAAGAGAATGGATCTGGAGTGGTAAACAGAAGATATTCAACACAAAGACAGTTTCTTTCCTCTAAGGAGGAGCTCATAGACCAATAGAAAAGACATATATACATGTTCACAATTGTGACAAATATGTGAAAAGAACTGTATTAGTAATCTCATGCTATGTAACGAAGTACCCCAAAACAAATGGCTTAAAACAATAACCATTTATTTGCTCATGATTCTGTGGATTGGCACTTTGGGCTTAGCTGGTGATGATTCTTCCGTTGATCTCACCTGGCGTCACTCATGTAGTTTCATTCATCTGGTCCCTCAACTGGAGCTGGTTGGTCTAGGGGGCCTTAGTGGAGAGCTCATATACCTTCTACATGGTCTCATCTTCCAGCGGGCTAGCCCAGGCTTCTTATGTAGTGACACGGCGTTCCAAGAAGGTGAGAGAGGAAGCTGCAAAGTCTCCTGAGGCCTAGACTAAAAGTGGCACAATGTCACTTCTACCACTTGTTATTTGTCAAAGCAAATCACAGAGTTAACACAGACACAAAGGATGGGAAAATACATTCCACGGCCTGACTGAAGAGGTGGCAGAGTTCCATTGCGTTAATGTAACACCATGTGTACGGTTAGCATAACCATCTTTCAATTGATGAATGAACAAAGCACTTTCCACTGTATTGTAATTGTCTATTTAAGTTGTCAGTGTTCCCCAATAGCCTGAGAACTCCTTGAGGACAGGAATTTTGACTGACTCATTACTTTGTTCTTAGTGCTCAGGGCAAAGCCTGGCACACAAAAGACATTAAGTTTATGTTTGTTGAATGACTATGGCTGGGGTAGGACTGGTGAATGTTCTACCTTGTCCAAAGCCCTTGGAGCCACAAGTAGTATTCTCTCTCTTTCTCTATTTGCTTTTTTTTTTTTAAGTTTATTTATTTATTTTGAGAGAGAGACAGACACTATGAGTGGGAGCAGGGGTAGAGAGAGAGAGGAGCAAAAGGGAGAATCCCAAGCAGGCTCCATACTGCAAGCGCAGAGCTTGAGATCATGACCTGAGCCAAAACCTGATTCAGATGCTTAACCAACTGAGCCATCCAGTCGCCCCAGTAGCATTCTCTTTAAATATAAAGTTGATGTTATAGAACACTTTCTCTACCTCATTGAGACCCTTCAAATATTGCTATGATCCATCAAAGTCAAACTCAACACGTTCTTTCTCCATAAAGGCTTCCAGACTATTTATTTTATTCTGTTGTAGACTCTGCAACCCTAATGACTCTTAACCCATAGCTCAGCATTTGCTTTTGAATTCTCTGACTTCTCCCTTGGGATTTTATGGGTCAAACCTACTCTTCATCCCTAGTGGTGAGTCCCCAAGGGCAGAACTGCGTCTTCTACCTTAAGGGCTTGTCACAGTGTTGAGCCCACAAGATGTCCTCAGTCAACATTCCCGGAGTGGACCGTCCACACTGGGTGGCCTTGATCCTATGAGGTATGGAGAAGACATGTAAGGAGCCATTCGTACCCTTGTTAGTGGTCTGTACATGAGAGCCTCCTGGGTCTCTGGGACAGAGCAAAGCACAGTGCTCTTCTGGGCTCTGGTCTATGGCCTGGGCCTTGGTTGTACCAGGCTCTGGCCCCTAAGCTAAGTGGGCAAAGACCAGGAAGAACGGAGTCATAAATGACAGTGGAATGGCCTCCTCCTCCTGATAAGAGTACAGGGCCTGAGGCACTTCTTGTGGACACGGGAGTCATCACTATCCTTCAGACTTCTGAGGTTTCAGGAACCAAAGGTGCCGGTGTTCAATAGGCCTTCAAGGCAGAGCTCCCAGGTAACAAATTTTACTTCAGTGTCTTGAAGAATATGAAAGCAAGCTATCACAGAAGGTGCCAAGTTCCTTCCCATGCTAAACTCTTTGCCTTCACTTCCCTTGCCCTCAGGATAAAGCCTGAGCCCCTTAATATGGCCAAGGCTTCAGGACTTGGCCCACATACCCCTCCAGCTTTATCTCTCACCATCCCACATTGATTCGCGTGTCCACCCAAAGTGAACCATTTACTGTCCCTTGAAACACCATATGCTCATTCCTAGCTCTGGGCCTTTGTGTATGCTGTTCCCTGTGCCTTGAATCCTGTTCCCTATCTTGCACCACAAACCCCCTTTCACCTGTCACTGGGTCCTTCAGGACTTAATTCAGGCATCGCCTCCTCCAAGAAGCTTCCCGAAGCCCTTAGCTGTGTTGGGGATCTCCTGTAGACGCCATAGCCATGAACCCCTGAGGACAGGGACTGGGACTTCATTTAGCCCAGATCCTGGCAAAGAATCGCTGTCAGTCAACGTTGAAGGAATAAACAAATGAGAATGTTTGAGGAGAGGCTGAAAACCAACTGACAGGAGTATTATAAAGGCGGGTGCAAAGTTCTAGTATTTCCAAGTTCTAAGATTCAGCAGTTCACTGATTCTTGGCTGAAGCTTCAGACTTGGGCTCCCCTTCATTTAGAGCCCACTCCCCAGCTAGCCACCTTCACCCTGAGCCTTCTGAGTGTTTGTTCTTAGGCAGGCACACACACATGTTCTGAACATAACCAGGAAAGCAATTTACAAGAGATAATTGCCGGTCGATGTGTGCTTGGGAACAGCGGTGAGCTCAGACTATTTCTGTCTGTGCGTCAGCCCACCCAGCTTCCTTCCTCCTCAACTGTCCTGGGGGAGGGGGCTCCCACTGCACAGGGTGGGCAGTTTGTTTCTGACCTCAGACTCAGACAAGCCAACCCCAGCGAGAGCCAGCTCTGAGGATTGATTGATTTCAAATGGGAGAGCCTTAAACATGGGGGTGGGAAGAGCTTTATGGGGCCTGGGATGTACAGGTCAGCAAAAGCAACACACAGTCCGTTTTCCACCTATCCCCACCCCATCCCGATAGGCTCTTGCTGGGATGTTCCACTGGGCCTTCAGGGCCCTGCTCAGTGTGAGGTTGGCTCTTAATCTCCCCAGCTGATTCCTGTTTGTTTTTCCTGGCTAGTCATGTTCAAAAAGAGGGACCCAGACCAGCAGCAGCAGCAGCATCACCTGGAACCAGTTAAAATTGTGGGGACTTATTCCAGTCCTACAGTTTCAGACACTCCAAGGTGGGAAAGAGGTGGGAGAGAGGCGGGACCAGCAATCTGTGTTTTAACAAGCCCTCCATCTGATTCTGATGTAGTCTGAAGTTTGAGAACTACTGCTTAGGCCATTGATGACCACCTGAGTTTTTAGAATTTACAGATTATGTTCCCCTGTCACACCATGAGCAGCCTAAAGGCACAGGCAGTATTGGATTCTCCCTTGTAGCCTCCCAGAATACCCAGCACAGAAAGTTCAGAGGAAAATTGAAATTTACTGATGGGAATACTAAGGAGAGAGACAGGATCTGTCCTGTGAAAGGTCATACAAAACATCAGTGACTAAACCTCCCGCCTCTCACCCACTCCCACTTACAAACACACAAAAAAGTACCCTAAGCTCTCTCTCCAACAGATGACTTGCAGTTCCTGAGATGTGCTAGGCTCTCTCTGTTTTGGTACAGGTTGTACTCTGAACATTATGTCTTCTGACCTTGTCTCACCTGGAAATTTTGACTCATCTTTGATGATTCAGCTCAGACATCACTAATTTCCTCACTCGAACTGCATAAGGGGCCACCATTGGGCCCACTGCCCTTTGTGTTCCCTCCTTGCTCTCCATGTAAGCCCCTTGAGGTCCATAGCTGTGGCTGATTCCTTTTTGTTTCTGGTAACCTGCGCAGGTCTTGGCACAGAATAGAGGGATGTACATACAATAAGTGGACAAAGGTGCTGGATTCAGAGTGCTAAAAATAAGACACACACATACACAAAATAAAAGACATATATACACAGGCACACGTGCATGCACACATACATATGTGTGTGCACACACACACAGGACAACAAATGAAGACCAGAACTGAGGTCTCTTGACTTTCAGTCTAGGGCACTTCTGCAGGTGACTCACTCTGCTTTGCCACCCCACCATGTGCCCTTGGCTGGCTCAGGCCCCATGCGCAAATATCTAAGAGTGGCCATTTCTCTGTTGCCAAATCTAGCAGCAGTTCATGTCACTCTCAGAAATGTCAAGAGTTGCTTTTGGTGGCCACCGAATCTCCTTGATCCTTGCTTTTCACTCCCAAGGCAAAGCCTAAAATAAAGCCACTTGCAAAGTTAACATAAAGAGAACAGCCAGGAGAGGTGTGGAAGTCAGCCATCCACCCTAAGACCCCTTAAAAATAAAATTAATAATAATAATAATATAATGGCAATACCTAATACATAGTGCTTTCCATTTGCCAACACTGTTCTAAGTACTTTGCCTAGGCTAAGTGATTTGATCCTCCTCCAAACTCTATAAGGCGAGTCCTACTATTATACCTGCTTGCATAGATGAGAGAACTGAGGCACAAATGTCACCTAGCAAGTAAGGGCAGGGACAGAATTTGAACCAGGCATTTGGTTCCAGAGTCCCTGCTCTTACTCATTATGTTATATTGAAAAACACCCATCTGTAGTTTTAAAACAGTCTTTGTAGCACTTCCATGTTTATGAAGGCATCATCTCATTGAACACTCCCCATAACCCAGCAAGGGAACTGAGGCTCAGGGAGAGTTAGGGACTTTATTAAGACCACACAGGGATAGGAGGTGGTTGTGTCCACACTGTGCAGCCTATGTTCAGTCTGTTAACCATACATTCCCTCTCTCATTTATTCACTCTTTTATCCAACTAAGAAATTAAATGACGATAAATGTGGCTGGGCTCTGTGTACTCTACACTCCCTCTCATTCTGTTCCTTGAGGCAGAGCTGCAGGAGAGGTAGGAGTCACCTGCCTCTGGGTCCCAGCCATCTTTCCGGGGCATCCTAGGTATACCTGCTCTGTGACAGGAAGACCAAGACAGACTTCTCTTGTTCCCTAAGTTAGGTGAGGGGCTCCTCTGAGCCTCCAGAGGCTCCATGCTTCCCCTGTGATTGCATGGAGTTGTTACTGACCATTTCCCTGGGACTCATGTCTAAACTGTCTTTGGCCCACAGTAGGCCGGGCACACTAGTATAAGTGGGTGCAAAGCAGGGCCTGGGTGGGATTGCTGGGGAAAGCCCTCATTTATCCCACCAGGTTCCAAGGTCCCTTTGATCATCCCCACCCCCACCTTTCATGGAAAAGAGACTCCAGAAAAGGATGATGTAGAGACATTTATTGGATATTTATGGGGCTGGTCCATATGGGTCTAGATTTGGGACAGAGGCCTCCTCAGGGCTGCCTGGAATGTCACTGGCAGTCCCTGTGGCCATGAAGCAGTGCTGGAGAAGGCATCTGGGGTCCATAGCCTGCTCCTCATTGCAGTCCAGCCGTGGGTTCAGGAAAGGGTAATTCTGCCCAGGAGCGCTCACTCCTGGCACTTCCATCAAATTGCCTGTATTCCCACCTTGGCAGTCAGGGGGCACCTCCTCCTTGGGGTCTGGAAAACAGCAGGCTGAAGGCATGGGGTTTCCTCACACAGACCTTCCTCCTCCACAGTCACATACACCCTGGCTAATTTCCCTGAGTGCTCACCTTGGGGAGGACTGTGCTCATAGTCTTGAATTCATCATTTGCTTAAGAAATATGTATTAACAACATACTACATCATTCACTAGGAGCTATCAGTGTGTCTAATAAACTTAAAGTCTACTGGGGGAGGCAGACAATAAACAATTATTAGAAAAAATGAAGACTTGACCATAAACCCATAAGGTAGGTACTATTAAAAACTCATTTTATAGATTAAGATACAGGCTGACTACACAGTTAGCATGCAGAGAAGTGTTAGAAAATTTTAAAGCATACATTATTCTCTTGTTTAAGAAGAGATTCCATGACTGTCTTCAGCTATTGCTTTATTCTCTCCTCTTCTTGTATATGAGCTTGGAAGGAGGCTCACTTGGCCTCAGTATTCCCTATTTCCCATTCATGACTTATTCTGCTGCAATTTACTTGGTTTCTGCCCCAAACATGCCTCAAAATGTTTTGTCATTAAATCTCATGGTCACTTACAAATCCTTATCTCCCTTGACTTATCAGGAACATTTGACACAATTGAGCATTCCTGATTTTTTGAATAAAAAGTGAATCAAGTGTTCAGGGGCACCTGGCTGGCTCAGTTGGTAGGGCATGTGACTTTTGATCTCAGAGTTGTGGGTTTGAGCCCCATGTTGGGTATAGAAATTACTTAAATTTTAAAAAAAGTGTATCAAGTGTTCAAGCCAGAAATATGAGTCCTGTAGAATCCACCAATCACCATCATCCATATTCACCCATTTCTCTACATCTTCACGGCCACCAGTCTCAGTCAGGCTTTCCTCTTCTTCTACCCAGGCCAGTGGAACAGCCTCCAGTTAGGCCCCCTCCAGTCTATCCTCTAGTTTGTAACCAGAGAGAGCTTTCTAAAGTCAAGTGGGTCCATGTACTGTTTTTGTTTTTTTTTGTTTTGTTTTGTTTTGTTTTTTTCAAAAGCCTTCAATGTCTTCCCATTACCTGCATCCTTGGGGTGGCATTCAAGGCTCTTAATATACTAACCCAATTCCTTCTCTTTAGCTTCATTACTCTCACTATTCCCTTAAGAATTCTACACTTTGGGACACCAAGGTTTTCATTGTTCCCTAAACAGTTCCATTCCTTCACATCTCTGGTGTTTTGCTTATGCTATTTCTTCTGCTTGGAATGACATTTCATATCTTCTCTGTCTAGAAAACGCCTATGTTTTAAGACCCATCGATGGGGATATCCAGGAAGAATGATGTCTTCAAAACTAAGGGAAGAGTGAATTTCAAGAAGGAAGTTGTATTCGACATTGGAGTTGGCTACCTAACATACATTTCACCTCTTCCCACCTGTCAATAGCAATTATATTTGGGTGGTATTGGCCCCATCCTAGCTCCAGGAGTGGGGCCTGGTTGGTCTGAGCGAACTGGATAATCCCATTCCTTTGCCACATGGATTGGCAATGGATGCATAGCCTTGGTTTAGGGTTGGATATGTGACCTGAATGGTCCAATAAGAGTAGAGATCACACCTTCCCCCTTGAAAGAAGGAATAGTTACCTCTTTCTTCTCCTGGCTAGAAGGAAACAAAAAGCTAGTGGTCCCAGGGACTGCTGGTTGCAAACTTACTACCATAAGAAAAGTCAGCCTGAGGATTAAGCCAACACAAAATAGAGGGTAGAGCTGAGAAAATCTTAGGGGATGGAGACACAAGCCTAAGAACATAGTGAACTTCTATTCAAACCATGCATAAAGCCCACCTGACTTTTGGACTTCTTACCTACAGAGCCAATAGATTTCCTCTGTTTACTTTTGAATTTTCTATTTTTAAATAATTTAAGACTCATACAAAGTTACAAAAATAGTAGAGAGTTGTAGTTTACCCTTCATCTAGCTTTCCCCAAAGGTAACATCTTAAATAACCACAGAGTAACTTTAAAACTGACATTGATATAATATGATTAACTAAACTACAAATCCTATTCAATTTCTACCAGTTTTTATATGTACTCTTTTTTTTTTTTGGTATATGGTACTATCAAAGTTTATCACATATATATTAATATAATCACTGCCATAGTCAGGATAAAGATCTGTTTCATCATCACAGAAAAACTTCCTTATGCTATCTCTTTATAGTCCACCTTCCTCCTAAACCTAATTCCTGGTAACCACTAACCCATTCTCCATTACTATAATTTTGTCATTCCAGAAGTGTTATATAGATAGAAGTATACAGTATACCACCTTTTGAGATTGGTGTTTTTTATTCGACATAATACCCTTGAGATCCATGTAAGTTGTCGTTTGTATCAATAGTGCTTTCCTTTTTATGGCTGCATATGTTTCACTGTACAGTTGTACCATTTGCTCATTGAAGGACACCTGGGTTGTTTCCAGTTTTCATCAATTACAAATAAAGCTCCTATGAACATTGGTGTATAGGTTTTGTGCAGACACACATTTTCATCTCTCTAGGATAAACACCTAGGAGTGTGATTGCTGATTTGCATGGATGGTATAGTGGGCTGAATGGCAGCCCCCAGAGATATCAGGTCCTAATCTCTGGAACCTGTGAGTGTCACCTTAGATGGCAAAGTTTGCAGGTGTGATTAAATTAAGGATTTTGAGGTGAGATTATCCTGAATTATCTGGGTAAGCCCTAAATGCTAGTACAACTGCCTTTATAAGAAAAAGGCAGAGCAAGATGGACACACACAGAGTGATGTGAAGATACATGTAATTTGTGATTGGAGTGATACGGCTACAAGCAAAGGAATGCCAGCAGTCACCAGAAACTGGACAAGGAAGGGAATAGATTCTCCCCTGGAGCCTTTGATTTCAACCCAGTGAAACTGATTTGGAATGTGAGATAATTAATACATTTCTGTTATGTTAAGCCACGAAGTTTGTGGTCATTTGTTACAGGGGCAGCAGGAAACTAATATGTACAATAAGTGTATGTTCAGCTTTATGAAAACACCAAGTTGATGGATGATGAGAATGATTAATGATCTCCTACCAACACTTTTAAAGGGAGAATTGAACTCTTGTCTCTCATTTTCCTTGTTTTTGGCTCTTACTAAATGTACCTAGGTTGGAACATCACCTCTAAACTCACCTCACTCAACTCATCTGCAAAATAGGCTTGATAATAACCACTTGGCAGAGTATTTGAGCAGGTTAAATGGGATAAGGTGCTTAAAGCATAGCGCCTAGCACAACAGTAGGAACTCAGTCACCCTTCTGATCAAGCTAGTTCCTCACAAAGTACCAGAGTAAGAAAGTTATGGTCTTTGTTGCACCCTGAATTTGGGGGATGGGGTTGGGGTGGATGTGATGGGATAGTATAGAATGCCTGGGGAGCAGGAGGAACCTATTTTCAGAAGCTCGGGTCCATTTCCACTCTGCTCTTACTAAGGTACTCACTTCCTACACTGCGCTTGTCCCCACAGTCAGGTATCATGGCCCCAAAATACAATACAATGATCATAGTCTTTAGAGTCTGGGAGATTGGGCTTAATACCTCAGCAACACAAGCTCACTAGCTGTGTGGCCTTGGCTAAGCCTTAGTTCCTTCTGTTATTAAATGGGGCTAATGATCTCTCCACATGTCCTACCAGAGAGGGAGACAGAAGTGAAAAATCTTTCTTTGTAAAGGGTAAAGCTCTGATGAATGTAAGACAGTGGGCCTATAAACTGTCTCAGATGCAGATGGGGTGCCTGGGTGGTTCAATCAGTTAAGCATCCAACTTGGGCTCAGGTCATGATCTCACATTTCATGGGTTCAAGCCCTGCATTGGGCTCTGTCCTAACAGCTCAAAGCCTGGAGCCTCTTTTGATTCTGTGTGTATGTGTCTTACCCCACTCACACTCTCTCTCTCAAAAATAAATAAACATTAAAAAAATTTTTTTTAACCATCTCAGATGCAGGAGGGACAAGAAGCTCCTGGGTAGACGCTGTGTGTTGATAGGAAGGAGAGCATAGCACTTAATGAAGAAGGGGAGAAACTAAGAGCTGAGTTTGGGCAAAATGCAGAGAGAGCTGAAAGCTATCACTTAGTAAAAGGTCAGGAAATGCATTTTCCATCTTAAAAATAAGCAAGGAGTGCATGACTGGCTCACTCTGTTAGAGCATGTGACTCTTGATCTCAGGGTTGAGTTTGAGCCCCATGTAGAGATTACTCAAAAATAAAATCTTAAAAAAAAAAAAAGAAGCAAAAAGCAAGAACACAACTGTCTCAAACCTTAAGGACTGAATAACCCACCCAGTGGCTGAGCTGTGAAAAGCAGAAGGGTGGTTTTCATTCACATGGCCAAGGGATGAACTATATTTCCTTTGAGTCAGAAAGGTTTAGGGGGATAAAATAGGGAGAGGTGAGGGGTGCAGGTCACAAGCAGGAACACCTCACAGACCTGGTCTGGCAACACAGAAAGAGTAGGACTTGGGAGGCAGAAAGACACATGTATTTGAATTCCAGTTCCACAATTTACAAGCTGTAAACCCTTGGGCGAGTCATCTAACCTCTCTGAGACCTGGTGTTCACATCTGTAAAAGGGGTGACAATAATTAACCCATTTGGGAAAATTAGATGAGAGAGTGCTTGTAAAGTTTCAGTGTCTGGCACATGGTGAGGACTTTCCTTTCACAGCACAGGGATAAGGTGAGGAAGGAGGGTGGAGGTTGAGTTGGCTCTGTCACTCACTGACTAGGTGACTTTGAGCCTCAGTCTGTAAAATCCTCATCTGTAAAATGGATAGGAATAAGATCTGTGCTCTGCCCAGTTATTGTGAAGAGCAAATGAGATGGTGTATTTAGAGCTAATTCATTCTTTTTAACTGTGATATCATATTTCATTATTCCTCTACTGATGGACATTTAGTTTGTTTCCAGTATAACAAGCTATCATGGATCTATCTTTACAAGCCTCTCCCTAGTGCAACTATTTCTCTAAGGCAGATAATTACAGTGAAATTATGGAGTATAGTATATATATATATTTTGTTTGTTTGTTTGTTTCAATAGATACTGCCAAATTGCTCCACAAAGTGGTTGTACCAAGTTATTCTCTTACCAGTAGCATATGACACTATCAATTCCTTACACCCAAACTTCTCACTATTAATATGATCCATTTTTGGACTTTTGCCAATGTAATTGATCTTTTTAAGTTTATTTATTTTTTTTAGTAATTTCTACCCCCATTGTGGGGCTTGAACTCATGACCCTGAGATCAAGAGTCATGTGCTCTTCTGACTGAGACAGCCAGGCGCCCCGCCAATGTAATTGTTTTAAAAAGTTACATCATTCTTAAGTTGCATTCTTCTGGTTTTTAGTCAGGCTGAGCATCTTTTCATGTGTACTGAGCATTTGTATTTCTTTTTTTGTAGATTATGTTTTTCTCATTTGTTTAAAGATGTGCCTATCTATTCTGGATATCAACCTCATCTCTATTTTATAGATAGTTGATTCTCATAATTCACAGTTGTTAGGATTTTTTTCATATTTTTTAAGTTTATTTATTTATTTTGAGAGAGACAGAGAGAGCATGAGCAGGGAAGGAGCAGAGAGAGGGAAAGAGATAGAATCCCAAGCAGGCTCCACGCTGCCAGCACAGAGCCTGACGCGAGGCTCGAACTCACAAAACCGTGAGATCATGACTTGAGCCAAAACTGAGAGTAGGACGCTTAACTGACTGAGTCATTCAGGCGCCCCACTTTTCTCTTACTTTTATTTCCTGTCTATTTGGATTTGATGAAGGCAAATTTGCCGATTCCTTTATTTTAAAAAATTAAGTGTTTTTTTCAAATTCTTATGTTTTAATCCATCTGTTTCTAATCTGTTTCTGGACTCTCTTTTTATTCTAGGGTTTTTCAACATTGGCACTATTTAATTTTGGGCTGTATAATTCTTTGTTGTGGAGTGTTGTTCTCTGTATTGTAGGATGTTTAACAGCATCCCTGCATCCCTGACCTCTATCAAGAGATACCTTCTCCAGTTGCAACAACCAAAAATGTCTCCAGACATTGCCAAATGTCCCTGAGGGGCAAACATGCAAATTAGTACTGCATGCTAATTCTTTCCATTGCTGTGCCAATATCAAGTGGACAATGTACCTTTTTAAAATGTCTGTTATCTGATAGGGTAAGTCCCTCCTCTTCTTTCTTTTCCTTTTTTTAAAAAAAATTTAATGATTATTTTTAAGAGAGAGAGGGAGAGAGAGAGAGAGATAAAACGTCAGTGGGGGAGGGGCAGAGAGAGAGGGAGACACAGAACCCAAAGCAGGCTCCATGCTCCGAGCTGTCAGCACAGAGCCTAATGTGGGGCTTGAACTCATGAACCATGAGATCATGACCTGAGCCAAAACCAAGAGTCAGACGCTCAACTGACTGAACCACTCAGGTGCCCCTCTTCTTTCTTTTCCAAAATTGTTTTGTTTAGTCTCTCCCTTTACTCTTCTAAATTAATTTTAGAACTAACTTGACAAATTCCATGAAACATTTTGTTAAGATTTTTATTTATAGATTAATTTTGGGAGAACTGATATATCCATGATATTGAGCCTTCCTTTCCACATACACGCCATATCTCATGAGATAGTTTCTTTCATGCCTTTCATTAACTTCTATGATTTTTCTCTGTAAAAGTTGAAGCCTGGGCTGTCTCTGGTCTCCCTGGGCTGTCTGGGTCTATGCTCTGGGCTTTATTCCTATTCCCTTGCCACTGCCTCCCATGTTCCTGACTACAAGGACCCAGAAGAATCCTTCTACCCTCATCCCTTCTGCTTTTCATTGTTCAGCAACAGCAGGATTATTCATTGTCATCAGGATCGGAGAAGGATTCTTGAGCTGTTGTTTGTTGCACAAGTTGTTAAGTTGGAAAACTAATCTTTTACAACTGAAAAAGCCCTTTCTCTGGAAGTTAGCTACTAACCACCTTTCTACTTCCCTGATAATTGCTGCCCTTGCTTCTTCTGCTTAGCTTAAATTCCTCCCCTGTCCTGCCTGGCCTTATTTCCTGTGGGGCCCCATGGTAAATGACTCAGTCACTGCATAACTCTTACTCAGAACTGCCCACATGCTTTTACCCTAACTCAGAATTCCTTTTCTCCTTTTACCCAACCAACAACTTTGCTAACTCAGCACTCATTCAAATCTACTCTCATTTGGGTGGGCAGAAGAAAGAGCGTGATTCAAGGTAGAAAAACATGAGCTGAATTTCAGCCTTACCTTTAAAAAAAGATTTTATTTTTTGAAAGTAGGCTGCCCACCTAACGTGGAGCTTGACCTCAGGACCCCAATATCAAAAGTCACACGCTCTACCTACTGAGCCAGCCAGGCACCCACTTAACCTTACCATTTATTAGCTGTGACACTTTGAATTGTCATCTAATCTGTCTTAGCCTTGATTCTCTCATCTGTAAAATGGAGATAATAATACCCATTTTGAGTGTGTCTTGCCAAACTATACAGAAAGATCATTTGCCAGTAGGGACTTGTATCTTTCACAGTACCTTGCAGAGATCGTAAAAATGTGTACAATAAAAACTTATGAAAAAGCAATCCATTTTTGGGGTGGGGGGCCTTTGAGGCTCTAGATGGCTTGTGCTAATGAAGGAAGAGGTAGTCTAAAAATTCAGATTATCAAAAAATAACTATTTAATTTCTGAACAAACTGAGTTTGGGGAGCAGCAAATTTTTCTCATTAATTCTATTTTGTTTGGGATGATATTAAAATCAGTTTTCATTCCCTAAGGCTAGAATGAAAACATTGTCTTAGAAAATCCACAAGATGGATTAATCTTTGTGTGACAAATAGAATCTTGACTATATCAAATTATTTTGATAAACATTGAGCACATGAAGAACTTGGGATGAAAACGTTCAGATCGTGAACCTCCTAAAAAATGTGCTGCTGTTTCAGGATATTCCAGGAACACTCATGAAGCAAATGTTTCATACGTCATTTCTAAATATCTCCCCTCTGTAAAGGTGCTAACCTGTTCAATACAAGGAAATCACGAGGCCTGTTTCTTACCTGTAGGCTGTAAGCTTAAGCCTGGGTCCAACTTCGTGTGGGGCTTTGAGTTGATGAACAGGTAACAGAGCACACAGGCAGTGACAATGAAGGCCAGGAGAACCACGGCTGCTATGGACAGGCCCACAAGGGCTCCAATACTGGGGAGAGAAGACAGGAGGGAGCTGAGTGTCAGGAAGGGAATTGGGAGGCAGCCTGTTAGATGAGAAGGGTTATAGACATTGTAGGAATCAGCTTCAACCTTTATTCTGTCTCTACTTGTCTTAGACTTTCTGCATCTGAACCTGAGAGAGCATTAGCTATATGCCAAGTACTCACCACATATGTAACATGACATGCTTCAGTGCCCTCACGTAGTTGGCACTCAGTATGTGTTCCCTTTCTTCTCTTCTCCTTCCCTCTCTACTTTCTTCAACCTGCTTCCACCCCAGGGAGCTGGAAATGGTCTTAAAGAGCCCTCCCCACGATATTGTCTCTTAAAAATCAAGACACATAGTAAGCCTTAGTTAAAAGTCAGCCGTCCTTCCAGGCTCAAGGTAACTTCTGACCCACCCTCCAGTGGGGTCATTGCCCCAGTGTGGATTCCATGTCTAGAATACCTCCTCACTGCTATTCGTTCACCCTCTAACCTCGCCACCTCTGCCCCAAGTCAGGCCTTAGTCACCTGGTCTCCAGACAACTACCGCCTGGCTCACTTTGGAGCCACTTTCTTTCTTGTTTCACATGATTCCTCCCCATTATCTCCCCACATTAGAATTTTACCTGTCCTGGAAGGACCATCTCAAATGTGTCTACCTCAACAATGCTTTCTTTGGCCATCTTTCCCCCATCCCACCATCCAGGCTAATCCACCCAGAACACTTTACTCAGGGACTTTAGCACTTCAGGCAGCCCTGAGCAGAGGGCTTTGGAACCAAACCTACTTGGGTTAGGACCCAGGTATGTAACAACTCACTCTGAGATCTTGATGAATTATTATACCTTTTGAGCCTCAGCTTCTTTGTCTGAAAAGTGAAAATAATCAAAACACAGTACTTCACAGATGGTAGTAAGGATGAATAATATATATAATATTCTTGGCACATAGTGGATGTTCAACGTATTTCTCCTGTGTTCCTTGAAGGCAGAGTCAGACCATATATAATCAGCTTTGTCCTCCCCTTGTAGAAGCCCTGGCACATAGTAAGAATTTAGTAAATATTACCAAGGACCTACTGTGCATCAGGCACTATGAGATGTTCTCCCAACAGTAGGGGATAGGTAGGGGGCAGGCTTTGTTTGTGTGCTCTTCCTGTCTATGACTCATTCTCCAGCTTTTCTGCCCACCCTTCTCCTTAACCCCAGCCCTGATTCCTACCCTTGCCACTTCTGCCAGCTAGCTGATGACTTATTTCCCAGCTAGCCGATGGCTAATTTCCACTAAACAGAAACACCTCAGAGCTTTGGAGAATCTAACTTCCCATGGCTAAATAAAGTATTATTACTTTTTAAGTTTATTTATTTATTTGGGCAGGGGGAGAGGGGCAGAGAGAGGGAGAGAGAGAGAATCCCAAGCAAGCTCTGCTCTGAGATGCAGGGCTCGAAACCACAAACCATGAGATCATGACCCGAGCTGAAACCAAGAGTCGGACACTTAACTGACTGAGCCACCAGGGCGCCACTGGCTAAATAAATTATTGAACACCCTTGAAGTGGAATAGTATAGAGCCATTAAAAACAGATTTTCAAATACTATATAAGATCAAGAATAAATTCTGATGGGAAAATGTTAAGTGAAAAGAGTAGGAC
The DNA here is from genome assembly GCA_028646485.1 of Cryptoprocta ferox. Lineage (NCBI taxonomy): Eukaryota > Metazoa > Chordata > Mammalia > Carnivora > Eupleridae > Cryptoprocta > Cryptoprocta ferox. The sequence goes on from CM053570.1 coordinate 61,285,257, forward strand.
ACACTACTAAATATATAGCATAATCCCAACTTAAATAAACATAAACAAATACATAATTATACCTCTGTAAGGTTGGCTAGAAATACATCAAATTGCTAACAGGCTCTCTCTGGGTGTAGTACAGGCTGTGGATGTCCTGTCTGTGTCCCATTGGGTCTTATAATTGTAGAATATTCTGGCCAGAGTTTCAAATGCCAGCATCTGCATCCTTTTGCCTAAGAGTTTTCTTGGGTCAGAACAGTCTTCGTTCTTTTGAACGAAGATTCTTTTGACCTTTTGGGTCAGGTCAGAAGTGGTTGAAGTTTCTTTTGACCCTTTAGCAGGTCAGAAGTGCAGGAAAATTGATACCTCCCTTCTTCCATCAGCACACAACCAGTGAATGACAGAAATTGGTATATAAATATCGTTTCCTGGTCCTCAGGTGGGATGACTCTGAGGTATAATTTCTGTAATGGCGGGCAGAGTTCAGCAGGTTTAAGCCTTGGTGACCCTCTGTGGTGATACACCATCGTTTGCTTCTACCCTTCCCGGCCTCTCTCCCCACCCTCTACCAGTGTTTTCTAGGATGGCTTTCCATATAAACCCCTTGCCCTCAAATCCTTGTTTCTGAGTCTTTTGGGGGAATCCAAGCTAAGACATCTGATCTCCCATGCTTGCTTTCCTTTTTCGCTTCTCGTGTCCCTTCCACATTTTCCACATTGAGCATGCATGCAGTACCTTTTAGTTCTTATAAGTACTTTAATTAAACATTATTCCCTCTTTTGAGATATGCTCACATAAGGAAGACTTGTGTTCCAGTTAGGACCCCACACTTTACATGGGACATATGTGGCCACCTCTAAAAGTAGGGTCCTTTGAAGAATGGGTGAGAGAGCAGGGGGAATACATCCTAGATTAGCAATCAGTCAGGGAGCAGGCACGGTCTCTGATGATCTGTCTGGGGACAGAGGAGCTGGCCCCCAAGGACAGAGCCAGAAATGACAGGGGAGGCTCCAAGGTGGAAATCTGTGCTTGGTATAAGATGAACTTTAAATGATTAGAGTTGTCCCCAGGTGAATGTACTGCCTTTCTACTATTGCACAGATTTGTAAAGAACACCTGGATGAGTACACTTTTCAGTGAAGTTGGATTTTCCTGCCCTGGGTGGGAAGCTGAAGAGTTGTTAGCCTTGGAGGATTTCACAGATCTATAACTCTGAAAGATCACACTGTGACCTCTAGGAAAGAATTGGAGGGATAGCCTAACATTTGGTAGGGCTTTTGACTCAGGCAGTTCTAAGTTCAAATCTGGGTTCTGTCACATATAAACTGAAAAGCCCTTCATCCCTTGATCTTCATTTTCTTTATTTGTAAAGCTTCCTTTCTCACCAGGTGTCCGTAAAGATTAAATGAGGTGGTATATATACAGTGCCTGACAACCAATTCTGTCCTGCTGCAAGGCTGCTGCCTTTTGGCTCACATTCTGGTAAAAAACAGAGCTACTAATAGAGGGTGTTTGGAAAGTGGACCAGACATGTGATAGCACCAGCTGCTTCTCCACAGGGAGTCTTCACTTCCTGAGACACACTTTTAAAGACAGCAATTCTCCTTGAGCACTATCCATGGAAACAGTTGTTTACCTGGAGATTTTTACGTTTTTAAGGGCCAATTTTCATGACAAAGGCCAAATGGAGTCTAGAGCCAAACAAGGCTCTCCGCCCTGCAATGGTGGGGCTCCGAGGAGCACACCAGAGGGTTGTTTCAGGGGTTAGAGTACACTGATTACCTAGATGTCCTGGGGAGACCCTCAGTTCCTCTCCTCCACTTTGCAACTGTCTGTGATGTTTATGAACCACACTATGTCCAAACCTAGGAAGAGTCAGCCCTTCCCACACTAAACCTTTCAACTGCTTTTGAGGTCACAGAATGTGAGCACATTGACATGCGATGTGACCTCAGAGGTCACCCCATCCAACTCGCTACTTCATTGTCTGAGCCACTAAAGCAGTCCACATATCACAAGGGTTCAAGGCAACAGGAAGGACCACAGGGGTGTACAGGGAAGGGGGTGTTAGAAGAGGGATGGGGTCTGGCTAGGTGCTGATGGGCTGTGTGTCTCCAAGAGCTAGCACAGTGCCCAGAAGATAGTAGAGGGTCAATGAGTATCTTTTTAAATGATCTGAGTAGAGCGGGTTATGAGAAAGCTAGATTTAAACAGTTGTGCCACAGGCTTGGGGCCAGAGAGCCCTGAGTTTTCATTCCAGCTCTGCCACTTGCTCTCACTGGGGCATTCCCAGATAGTAACTTAGCTCCTTGCAAGTTTTCTCATCTGTAAAATGGAGAGAAGATGTGCCAGGGTTGTGAATGTGTGAATTCATCTAACTCTTGATTGATCCTAGGTAATGTTCTTTAAACCTCAGTCTACCAATACATTGCTAGAAGATCTTGGACAAGTCACTTACGTACTCCAAGATTCACTTTCCCTACCTATGAACCAGGGAAAGAAACTTCCTTTTACTGAGCATCTGCAATATATAGTAGTCACTTTCACATGCATTATTTCACTGAATCCTCACAACAATTCCACGAGACAGGTATTCTTATTGCTATTTTGAAGATGAAAAAAGAGACTTGGAGGGGCACCTGGCTGGCTGTCACAGCAGTGTGCAACTTGGGGCCATGAGTTCGAGCCCCATGTTGGATGTAGAGATTATTAAAAATAAATAAATAAACTTTAAAAAGAAACACTCAGAGATAAATTACCCAAATTCACATAGCTATTACGTGACAAAGCCAAGGTTTGGATGGAGTTCTAACCATCCCCAAAGTTCTACACTGTCTCTGTACCTCAAAGGGAGGTCAGCACTGCCATATTTCAGCACCCAGCTCAGTGTTAAGTACACAGTGAGTCTTCAGCAAATCTTCCATTGTTTTACTCTAGGTGTATGTCATATCTCTCTGAATGGACTATGAGCTCCTTCAGGGCAGGGAATAATTGATTTCTGTGTCCCTATGGCCTAGCATTGCACCTGGCACAAAGCAAAGGCTATAAGGAATAAATGATTATATGGGGGAATAGAGAATAAATTAGTATAATTCCTCAGGTTACAGATAGCAGTCAAATGTGCAGGATCAGAAAACCTGGCCATCTGAAAATGGTTTCAGAATTACAGATTGAGCAGTTTAGAAAGAGTGGTATCTGTAATTGTCAGTGACATATGCCAAGGTGATTTCACCTCTTTATCTCATTTGGCCCTCGTCAGAAATTGGGGCAATCATTTATCACACTCTTCATTTGATAGATGCAAAGACAGAGGCTCAGAGTGGTTTCTGCAGCAGACTGTCCTTTCCCACCCAGAGGGAAATGCAGAGGGTATGCAGCCTCTGATCACATACCTCCAGGAACAGAAAAATCACTGTCTACTGAGATGGCCCCTCCATTTTTGCTGATGCCTGTTTTCCAGAGCAGGCTCAGGATCACGTACAATTTTCTGGGTGAGGGCTTCAGAGACATAGAGAGACGGAGACCCATTGGCCTGTCAGCACCACACTTCAGTTCCAGGAATGTAAGGCCCTGCCCTATCCACCCCCTTCCCTGAACAGGCAGGGAACTAAGGTCCTACGAGTGGGGATCCACCCAAATTATACTTGTTAATATAGCCTGAGCTGGCTTCTGCAGTAGCATTGTGCCATTGATGAATTTGGAGGCAGCTCTAATCCCTTGGTCTTCTGCCTTAGCTCCGGAGTGGAGTACATCCCCAGTACCCACCCCAGGGACTGGCACAGCTAAGTGCTCAGTAAGGGGTAGCCGAAAGAATGACTAAATATGAGGGGGAAGAAAGAGTTGAGCCTGGGCTAGGCTGGGATTGACTCAGGGTATAGTATTAGGTGAGAAGTAGGACTTGGGGCTGAGGTCTGGGTGTAGGGCTAGACCATGTTTGGAGTCAGAGTTGGAGAGAAGAGCTGAGGTGGGTTGCCTGGAGAATTCAAGGGGATGTTGGGGCTGGTGATCAGTACTGCAGAGTGGGTAAAGTCAGGGATGATGTTGGCTGATGTTAGGATGGGGACCCTGATCTGCACGTGGATGAGGGAGGAGTTTGGGTTTCCTGTGAATTTGGGAGAAGGAAGTGTGGTGTCAGGAAGAGGGTTGGTATGTAATCTGGGGCTGGTTTGAGGGTGGTGGAGTATGACGTTGGCAGTAGGGATGGAGTTGGGGGGAGGTTCAAGCTTAGATCTGAATGGGGAAAGAGGTTACTGAGGGAGTTGACAGGATGAGAGCAAAGGTCAGGGTAGGGCCTGAAGGACTAAAGGGCGGGTGGGGTCCATGCTGATGTTGGGGTGGGCATTTGGGTGAGGACTGGGGGTTCAGCCCGCGCTGGGCCGAGGGTGCGGCGAAGGGGCTAGTACTGGAATGGGATTCTAGCTGGGGTTAGGGCCATGGCCGGTACCTGAGCCACCACATGTAGCTGTGCTCGTAGGGAAAGAAGCTGTGCGGGTCGTCGCAGCAGTACTTGTGGTCGCGGAAGCCGCAGCAGAAGACGGCGGCCGCCTCGCCCCCCGGCCGCGGGCAGCTGAAGCCACGCACCACCTCCTGCTCCGCGCTCACGTAGCTCGTGCAGGCGCCGCTCATCGCGCCCCGCGCCGGGCCCGCTGCCACCTCGGGCCACCAGACGGCCGGGCGAGGGACGGATGGAGACAGAACCGAGCCTGAGAAAGGCAGAGACTGAGAGAGAAAGAAGCGGAGAGAAGCAGCGAGACAGAGAGAGGCGCGGCGAGAGGCGCGGAAACGCAGCGGTTAGAGATCTAGACTCCCCGAGGACCGAGAGAGGCTACCAGGTACGCTGACGGCCACAGCGGGAGGGGGTGTGGAGGAGGAAGGAAGAAGGAGGAGGAGGGCGGAGGAGCCGTGGGAGTGGAGAGGGATGGAAGGGGGGCGGGAGCGGGAGCCCGAGCGCTAGTGCAGGGTGGGGGCAGGGGGGAGCGGATGGGAGGGCGACCCGCGGAGTCGGGAGGTGGGAGCCGCTGGGGGGAGCCTCCTGGGTGCGCGTCTGTGCCTGCGGTTCCCCTACCCGCCTGCTGCGTTCCCGGGTTGTGCACGGGGGTGCTGGGTGCTCAGACAGCACAAGTCCAGGATGGCAGGGTGGGAATGGAAGCCACCGCCGCGGCTTCCACACTTGGACTTGGGCACCCGCTTGATGCTTGCACTGTGCTCGACGCCGGCAGTCTCAGGGCACTTCCAGGCTAGTATGCGCCTCAGCGACCACTCAGTAGCGTCGCTATGGGATGATTAGTACACTGCTTAACCTTCACAGCAACCCAGAGGGCCAGAGATTTTCAAACCCATTTTATAAATGAGAGGTCATTTCCCGCAGTCGTCAACCTCCAAGATTTTAACCTGGGTCTGTCTAGTCCCCAAGTCCTGGTTCTTTCTGAGGTTCTCACTATGCCTCTTTTCCAGTGGACTTTTAAAAAAATTATTCATTTTACTTTATTCATTTTTGAGAGAGAGAGAGAGCGCGCGCAGGGGAGGGGCAGAGAGAGAGAGAGGGAGAGAGAGAAATCCTAAGCAGGCAGAATCCTCTGCACTGACAGTGCAGAGCCCGACCTGGAGCTCAACCCAGGAAGCATGAGATTGTGATCTGAGCTGAAGTTGGACACTTAACCAACTGAGCCACCCAGGTGCCCCTCCAGTGGACTTTTAAATATCTTCATCCTCTGGTTTCCTTGCCTCTCTCTGTCTTCCATGAGCCCCTAATTCATGTACTGACATGTTCCCACTCTGTTCAGACTATGCCACACTGGCCTAGGACAAGGGAGCTACACAATGTCCCAAATTATACCCCCCACCCCCCCACCAGGAAGCAAAGCCAGCACACCTTTCTACTCTCGGAAGTTATTTACAGATCACAAGAGCAGCTTTCTCACTAGGATCAGGGGACCTCAGACTGAAGGAGCCATATGTGGCCCTTAGAAATTGCCTGTCTGTCCTCTCAGGGTACACCGGAGAAACTGAGGCTCTGAGAGGTATGTGGCTTCTCCCAGTCACACTGATCCAGGACTAGAGACTCCTGAGTTTTAGTTGTCCCATTTTACATGTGAATAATTCCCATTCAGCTAGTCACAGGGTGTTGGGGCTGAAAAAGACTTGTGGGGCACGTAACCAGTTACAGAGTCACAGCTAACTTTAAAAAATAATGAAAATTTAACAGAATAGAAAAAGTGCATTGCAGATAGTAAAGCTAAGTATTCTTTCATAAAATGTCTGTTTCAGTTACATATGTATGTATACATATGTATACATACAGTTACATATGTATGTATTATGGACCAGATCACAGTGTAAAATGCATTTCTTACTTTGAATCAGGTCAAAAAGGTTTGAAAGCCACTGAATCTGACACCTCCCACTGGACAGATGGGCAGGGGTTAACTCAAGATTACAAGATCTTTAACTCTTCATTTTTCACAGGAGTGGGTAGAGGAGGAAATAGTTATTGTGATGCCTTGAAACTCCTCAGTTCTTCCATCTCTTATTTGGGTATATGGGCGATATATCATGGGCATCAGGTGACCTGGACTCAAGCCCAACTCTACTCCTTCCCTGATTTTTCTCTCAGTGTTCTGGTTACTTTTCTTCATCTAGGCCAGCTTCTAAGATGCTAATGTGTGCCATGATTTTTAATGTTTATTTATTTTTGAGAGGAAGAGACAGAGGGCAAGCGAGGGATTGCCAGAGAGAGAGGGAGACACAGAATCTGAAGTAGGCTCCAGGCCCTGAGCTGTCAGCACAGAGCCTGATGCGGGGCTCAAACCCATGAACCATGAGATCATGACCTGAGCCGAAGTCAGATGACCGGCTAAGGCACCCAGGTGCCCCTGTGTGCCATGCTTTTGACCTGAGTACTGGAGTCCATCAGAGTGGTCAGATCTGGGTCTGCCCTTGAGAAACACACAGTATGGTGGGGGAGTCACACAAATGATCAAAGGACAGAGCAGTGAAAGGGAAAACACAGGGACCATGGCCACAGAGGGGTCACCATCTGAAGGACAGAGGAAGAATTTTGGTGGCTGTAGTGTTCTCAAGGGTCACTTATAAGGTCAAATGTGAAAACTGGAGGGAATTGTTATTATCCCCCAGAAAACCTTTCCACTGAGCTGTGGATCTCTGCAAACTGGGAGCTGGATGGCATACCCTAATGAAGGTGCACTTTGGCCTCTTTATTTATCAGATGGAAAGTAAAGGGGGTAGAGTGGAATCCTGTGGAAAGGAGAGAGGTCTCCTGGAGACAGGGTTTAACTGGGAAGTAAAAAGGACTCTGCTCTGGCTTTTGGGAAAATTGTGAAGCTGCCAACGGTTTCCAGAAAAGTTTTCCAGCCAAGAATTAATTTGTTCCTCCCAACAACGCTGTGGGGTGAGCCAAGCAGGGATGATTGTGCCCCTGAGAAATAACAAACCCAATGTCACACAGCAGTCAATGGCCCAGGCATCGATAAACATGATAAACATGTCTGTTTATCCAAGGGTTCCTTTAATGGTCTGATGAAGATTTATAGAGCCCTCGCCTGCCCCCACATTCAGAAGAATATTAAAAAAATTTTTTTAATGTTTATTTATTTTTGAGAGAGACAGACAGACAGACAGACAGAGTGTGAGACAGGGAGGGTCAGAGAGAGAGAGGAAGACACAGAATCCGAAGCAAGCCCCAGGCTCTGAGCCATCAGCACAGAGCCTGACGCAGGGCTTGAACTCTCAAACTGTGAGATTGTGACCTGAGCTGAAGTCGGACGCCCAACCGACTGAGCCACCCAGGCACCACTGGAAGAATATTTTAACTACAAAAAGTAAAGTACTTAAGATAACAAGAATACTAGTTATAGAGAACCATTATCAGAATACTTATTTTGTGTCTTTTTTATTTTTATTTTTATTTTTATTATTTTTTTTTATTTAAACTTTATAGTTTATTGTCAGGTTGGTTTCCATATAACACCCAGTGCTCTTCCCCACAAGTGACCTCCACCAAGACCATCACCCCCCTTTACCTTTCCCCCTTCCCCTTCCCCCCTCAGTTTGTTTTCAGTATTCAAGAGTCTCTCGTGTTTTGTCTCCCTCCCTCTCCCTAACTCTTTTTCCTTCTTCCCCTCCCCATGGTCCTCTGTTGGGTTTCTCCTGTTAGACCTATGAGTGCAAACATATGGTATCTGTCCTTCTCCGCCTGACTTATTTCGCTTAGCATGGC